>JAJEJO010001426.1:139613-240975 GCA_020662805.1 Glaucomys volans
AATGAATTGTTTGCTTGATTTATGGGGAAATCAACACACACATCTGGTTTCAGAAGTGATCTGTGTTATGAGAGTTCAATAGGAGAAACTAAGTTTAAGAATGAGTTTGTTTGATCTACTTACATCGCATAATACTATGATGTATTATGTTATTTTAAAAGTATTTCTGAAGCATTTTAAATTTTATGAAGAAAACTGTGGTCAACCTAATGAAATGCTTGCACAGAGGAAAAGATGTTCTTGTTTGCACTCAAAGCAAAGTTAGGCTACTTAGTACTGTTAGATGCATTCAGGGCACAGATTGCCTCAATATTGCTCCTGTAGGATTCAGCTTCAAAGAGCTTGTTGCTCACATCAGAGCCCACATTTTGGACTTGAAACTTAGGGCTTTATGTTCTAATTCTCTGCCACATGTGAAGACACAAATAAGAACACATCCTAATAGTCCCATAGTGACAAACATCCTAGGAAGAGAGATACTAAATCTAATAACCCTGAAAATGCTTTTATTGCATACCCTTACCAAAAGTTTATGACATTCCACAAGTATTTTCTAGTTTTATATGTCAACTCAGTGAAATCAAGACTTGTAATCAATAAATGAAAATTGGATTGAATATTTTCTTGTGCAGAGGTATTTAAACACATTAAACATGTAAATATTTATACTTTTTTTCTTATCCCAGGAAGAATAATATTTGTGATATCCTTTTTTAAATCTGTCTTAGCATTGCAATCATGGGTCACAACTTTAGGCAGGGGAGAGAATTGTTTATTTACACAATTTGTCACTAGCAATGTATTCTATTTAACCATCAAATAAATTAGATTCATATATTATTTTCTTTAAAAATATCCAGAATCATTGTATTTTCTTGAAAATAAATAAATCCCATAAGTATTCAAATCAGCAAAATTACTTCTTTTGAGCTATTATGATGCAAATATATATCCTAGAAAAGATGCAGCATATAAAATATGTATGTTATCTACTTGCCATCTGGATAGATACAATCATTTGCTTTCCTTTGATTTGATTATCTTTCTCTTTTTGAAATATGCAAGGAAAAGCAAATGAAACGCCTTAAAAAACAAAGCCAACCATTTTGAGAGGGGCCAAAGCAGACTATCCAGAATTTAATGAAGGACATAAAAAAGAGACAAAATTGTCCTTGATAGACTTTCTGGCTTTAACAGCTTTCAGTAAGTATGAGCACTCTTTTTGCAGATTGCCAGAAAGTATTTTATTTTACAGGTAGCCAATTTCTGTTATATCCTGTTCAAATTTGCATCTTGTTAAAATGGAGGGAGTCTTACTAAATCCTAAGAGACTAAATGTTCAGTCCTGTTTCTTCTTCTATGATACAAGACTATATCCTTCAATTTTCCTTGCAGTTAAATTTAGGCAATGTGATTACTTCATAGCCTGTCCCAGATAATCTTCAGGATGTATGCAGCCATGAGTACAAAATAACATAGGTTTCTGAGGCAAAGCTTGAAGGAAAACTTTCAAAGAGAGCCCACCACCTGATGTGAAAAGGAAATAAACTTCTTTTATATTAACTAACTGAGTTGTGTGGGTTTGTTTTTCACTGAAGCTACCAATTAACTAGGACTAGAAGCCAATTAATTAAAGATCCAATTAAAGCTAAAATCTAATGAAGCTAAAATGACTTCCTAAAATCTGAGAATTTGTTGGGTGACTGCCATTGCTTGAACTTTAGCAGCCCTTTTTACATACATTGGACCTGAAAAGTGGCATAGCATGTAGCATGGGTATTAATTCATGGAACAGAACATAAAGTATACACATGCATGTGTTTTGTGTGTGTGTGTGTGTGTGTGTGTGTGTGTATATATATATATATATATAGATAGAGAGAGAGAGAGAGAGAGAGAGAGGGACAGAGAGAGAAAAATGAATGAGAATGAGGCTATGTTGATAAGAAGATGTGTAAGCTATGAAAGCAGTGAAATTTTTAGGCCAAGTCAACAGGTTGAAAATTCAGGGAGGAGATGATGGTATAGACTGGAACCTTGATTTTTTTCTTCTCTAGGGAATTTTAGTTTCGATCTTAAGACCTTTCAAATGAGTAGATATGGCTGTTATGCATTATTAAAATTTATCTTTATTTTAAAACAAGGGAAAAAAGAGGTGGAAATACCATGATAAAAGATGGGAAATCAGTATAGTAATAGGAAGAGCATTGGGTGGAAGGGGGAAAAAAAAAAAGGAACAGTGGAAAGCACTTGATCGAATTGTGCTATGTAAAAATATAAACATAGCACAATGAAAGTATTAATTAAATACACACACACACACACACACACATACATACACACACACACACACACACACACATATATATATCGAAGGAAGACCAGTAGATGAGAGGAAGGCAAAAAGGGCAGGAAGGGAGATAAAGGGGAATTACCGGGGACTGAAGTGGAGCAAATTATATTCCATGCACATATAATTATGTCAATGAACCCCACTATTATATGTAACTATAATCCACTAATAAATGCATAAGAAAGTGAACTGGCCGGGCATGGTGGCACACACCTGTAATCCCAGCAATTCGGGAGGTTGAGACAGGAGGATGGCGAGTTCAAAGCCAGCCTCAGCAACTTAGCAAGGCCCTAAGCAACTCGTGAGACCCTGTCTCTAATTAAAATACAAAATAGGGCTGGGGATGTGGCTCAGTGGCTGAGTGTCCCTGGGTTCAATCCCTGGTTCAAAAAAAAAAAAAAAAGTGAACTGACCATATATGCTAGCTACATCTACAAAATATGTTCAGACAAACATTTAGATTGCTATTTGGTTAAACAACTGGGTACATTATCCTAGCTAAGGTCACATAAAATATTAGCCATCACAGTCCATACTTCATCAACTTAGCACTCACATGAGTCTTCTTAGAGAATGTGTAAATCAGGTTTGTGACTTTACTTCCTAGACAATTGATTATAGGGAACTCTCCATGAAGTTATGGGGAAGAACTGAGTGAGAATATAATGTTACAAGAGGAGGACAATACATGTTTTGTGCAAGTTCTTAATGTAGCATATATTTCCCTGAGATCTGCTTGAGCCTGATTTTGTATATGCCACTTCCATTTGATGATGGGATGTTGCTGTGCATGCCAACCATTATGGTTTCATGGGTTAGGCAATATCCAGTTTATGGAAAACAAGTAAAGATTACATGGTAATTTGGGGGCCTAGGTGTAAACAATTAATCTTCACTAAGATGTAGTTACAAGTCAAAGGCTATTTCTCAAAACGAGACTAGTTATCTGTAGACATAACAAGACTTCACACCAGGAACTTTGCATTGCTTAACTAAAGATTTGGATTGTTATTCATACATAGAGGCGTACTAAAAGCCCAAATACCATCTCTCTCTCTCTCTCTCTGCCACTGCCAATTTAAGAAACACTGAATTCGCTGGATCATAAGAGGCAAGTGGTAGACTAGATTTCGCAGAATTCTTGAACTATTTCAGAGCCCTCTCTTATTCTGGGATCAACTCAAAAGTAGCAATTGTTTTGGGGTCACTTGGCAAATGGTGTGAAATAACCCATCTATGTAATGCCTAGTTTACTTCCAAAATCCAAAGAGGTACATTAAATATTGTGTCCCTTTTTAGTGTAGGTTGGGTCATATGCAACAACATATTTTGACCTGCATGTAATTTGACATGCCATATACCACTGAATCCCAAGAAATTTCACTGAGGTGGAAAGTCCATAATATTTTGGGGGGACTTTTTTTTTTAACTTCTAAAATACAGGTATCTTAGCAATAAGTTTGAAATAGCTACTACTTCTTGCTCACTAGCTCCAATCAGCTTAATATTATCAGTGTAACAGATAAATGTGAGGCTTTGTGTAAAGAAAAGGTGATCAAAATCTCTGAGGAATAAATGATGATACAAACCTGAAGAGGCTTATATTTAACTTCTTCTTTCCCTCCCTTCCTACCCAAGATCCCTTTCCTATACTCTAATTGTCTTCTGTTTATTTATGGCTTCCTAAAATCAAGGCTTAACAGATAATACATGAAGGTGAAATTCACTATGGTATATTCACATATATACATAGCATCATTTGACCAATTTTATTCCACCATTCCTCCCTGTCCCATCTCTCCTCCCTCCCTTGCCATTGCCCTTTCTCTACTTTACTGATCTTCCTTCTATTTTCATGGGATACCCCCTCTTTTTCCCCTTATTTTAAAGTATACTTCAATAATAGCCATATCTACTTATTAAACTGGCCTTAAGATCAAAACTGAAGTTCCATAGAGGAGAAATTCTGTTTTGAGTCCATAAATACCTAAGGTAGGTCAATGCATTAGATTTTTATGGATTCCATAAAAAAGCACCATGTGACAGGCACAGTGGCACACACCTGTAATCTCAGTGGTTTGGGAAGCTGAGACAGGAGGATCACAGTTCAAAGCCAAGCTCAGCAACTTAGCAAGACCCTAAGCAACTTAGTGTGACCCTGTCTCTAAATAAAATATAAAAAAGGGCTGTGGATGTGCATCAGTGCTTAAGCTTTTTCCTGGGTTCAATTCCCAGTACCACCAAAAAAAAAAAAAAAATCAGCATATACTAGTGGTTTAAATAATAGCAATTTATTTTCTTGCAATTCTGGAGACTATATGTCCAAGATCGAGGTGTAAAAAGTTTAGGATCTTCTGAGGAGAGAGTCTTCAGAAGATACCAAATGACTTTCACATAACTGTCTTCTCAATGGGTACCCAGGTGGTCTTCACTCTTTCTCTGTAATCCTGGTTTCTATATTTGATATCCAAATTTTCTCTTCTCCTAAAAACTCAAGTCAGAATAGATTAGGACCACCCCTAATGATTTCATTTTAATGTAATCTTCATGGGCTCTGTTTGTAAATGCAGTCACATTCTGAGGTGTTAGGGCTTAGGACTTCAACAAAAGAACCTTAGGGGGAAACAATCCATTGTCGCATATCAGACAGAAAAGGAGGTGCAGCAAACTACTTTTTGTGACATTTAATAACAGGCATTGAAAAAATTATTTAGGATTGTGAGCGCAAAAGGACGGGAGGCAGACCTTGACAGATTCAGAGAAACTTTTACTCCTTCGCAGATTCAGGCGTCATTTGGGTCTACTTTCCGGATGGGAAAATGGGCATCAGTTACAGGCGGGATTCTGGTTTTATAGGGTATGAGGAGGAGGATGTAATCATTGTGTACGTGCAGTTTCGACCATCAGGGGCTAGCTGTACAGGTTAAATAAATTAGATGCCAAAGGATGAGTATTCAAATCTTGCTCAATGTCATTTAGGACTAGATTGACAGGGGGAAGGTCAAGGTTTAGGGCCTAGCATTCCATATTCGCCCTTTTCCTTTAGGGCTCATTGTCATCAGGAATGCACTGGGAGAGGTTTAATGTTCGGCCAATTTCCTTTCCCACTTCTTGAGCCACACTGTCCATTTTCTTGGGGAGTTATCTTATAGGAATATTATTTTCCATAACCTTTCAAGGATGATTTGGAGAAACAGAAACAATAGGACAGTAGGATACATACACACACAAACACATGTATATAGTGAGGAATTGACTCATGCAGTTATGAAAGCTCATCTCATTATTTGCTGTGTACAAGTGGACAACCCACAAAAATTTCTGGTGTAATTACATGCCACATCTTAAGGCCTAAGAACCATGGAAGTCATTGGAACAAATGCCAGTCCAAGGGCAGAAGACCAATGTCTCAGATTGAGGAAGTACACAGTAATCAAAAGGGGCAACACAACTTTGTACTATTCTGGCCTTCAAGGAATTGGATAATGACTACTAGCATTGGTGAGGGATATTTGCTTTACTGAATCCACCAATTCATGTATTAATTTAATATAATACCCTCTAATACCCTCAAAAATACACACATAAATAATGTTTAATTTGAGCATCTTGTGATTCGATTATCACATAAAGTTAACTGTCAAACATCCACTTGTCAATTTGGCACCTATATACTACCCCTTAAAACACATTGTATTGCCAACTAAGAACGAAATCATAATCTTGCCCAACATGATACAACTATAATTATGTATGATCTATCAAAATGTATTAATGCTTTCTACTGTCATGTACAGCTAATTGAAACAAATAAAAAATTAAGAAAAAAAGAACATTCAATAGTTCAATGAAGTGAGCTGATACAGGATCAATGCGGAGCATGGTAAGATGACTGATTTCAATGAGCATGGGCTGATCATTGCCCTTCTTTTGCAATGAAGTGAAATTTTTCATCAGACAGAAGCTAGGTTGAATGAAATGCCATGACTGACATAAAGGAATACCATAACTAGGCAGTTGGTAGTTTTGGCAGAGGCCTTGCATGGAAGAAGGGCAAATTGGTAACCAGAATGTGTTTATTTCAAAAAGAACAAAAGACAGCTTCTCACATGATGGAAGTGGTCCAATTTAGTTAACTTGACACCAGGTATCCGGCTGATACCTCTGTGGAATAGTGTTATATCAGAGACTCAGTGCTGGTCTTAGCTGGTTTTTGGATTGGTAACTCAGCAGTAGCCATGTCCAAGTCAGTTCTGGTGAGTGAAAGTGCATGTTGCTAAGTAAACACATAACCTCTATCTCAGCCACCATAATCATATTTCTTGTGAATCAATGGGTAATGGCAAATGTATCTCAGGATAGAGGATGACTGATGTCCACAAAATAGTCATCCCATCCAGTTGACTGTAAAAATTCTCCTTTGCTAGTATAGCTTTTCAGGGAACATTTATACAAAACACTTTTTTTTTTCCATTTAAGATGGCAATTATACCTTTACCAACATACTTCTCTAAATTAATTAATTCATTCATGTATTTATTTTTCTTTCTTTTCTGTTCTGCTCCTCCTCCTCCTTTTCTTCTCCCCCTCTTCCTTCTCTTTCTTTTATTTGGTAGTATTGGATATTAAACCCAGGCCCTCACACATGCTAGGCAAGCTCTGTACCACTGAGCTATAACCCAAGCACGTTTTGTGACAGGGTCTTGCTTAGTTGCCCAGACTGGTCGTGAACTTGCAATCGTACCTCAGTCTCTTGAGTAGCTGGGATTAGAGGTGTGTGCTACCATACCCAGCTTTTCTCTAATTTTCTTCATCAATAATTTCCAATTGTGTTTCATCCAAGTGTCCAAATGTTTGGCCATACCATACATCAGAATGTAATCAGATGTATGGCTTTTTGTTTTCCCTCCAAGTCATGTTTAAAAGCAGGTACTGCTAGAACTTCTACCCACCTAAAGGGTTTTCTTACACTACTGTCCTTTTGGGATATCGCACAAAAGTGGATATCCTGTGGCACTGCAGCTGCCTGATTTCAGGTAGAGCCTGCATATCAAGCTAAATCATGAAGAAACAGGCCTAAATTTTCTCTTCCTCTGAAACTGATTTTAGGTAACTCTTCAAAAAGTTATGAGTATAGGCTTGAAGAAGCCTGCATAGCTGGAACTGTAACCTTAAGCATTTGGGAAACTTCTCTATAACTTACTTTGATGACAGAGTGCATCAGTACATGTCCAATTTTATGGTTTGGTGAGTCAGATAACACCTAATTTATGATAGGTGTTCCCCAGAAATAGTGTTTAACTGGGGAACCCCATGATTCATGTAAGACAAACATAAAATTAACCATCATGTCAGATTAAGAGCTGTGTATTATACACTGGGGAATGTGTTCCTTTACTGAAGCAATGAAAGCACAATCGGAACAGCCTGTGCAATTGGAGTCATTACCTGGTAAGGGTTATGATAATTCATGGTCATTTTTCTTAAATCCATCTATTTTCTGCATGGATAAAATAGAGAAGTTGCATGGGAATATGGCGACAATACTCCAGCATCCCTTAGGATCCTTAGGGTGGCCCAATTTTTTGCAATCAATCCAGGAATTCAGTAGTGCTATTGGGTTGATATTTTCCTCAGTGAGGCAGTTTAAGTTGCTTCCTTTGGCTTTTCCTACCATAGTAGCCTACATTCTACAGGTCAGAGGAACAATGTGGAGATTCTACCAGTTGCCGATTGTTAATTCCTATTAGACATCCTATAGTACTTTATACATTACACAAGTGGAGAAATAATCATAGGATGAGTTCAAGGACCCATGAAGTGAGATGGACCTAATTTAAATTCAACTGATCATCTGACTTTTGTATGTGCCTTCACTGACTGGTGTACATGTTTAGTGTCCTGGAGTTAGAATCTGTTGAGAAACATTGTTTGGGAATCCCTGAACAATCTGATTATTTCATTTTCCTCAATGCACTGTAACCTGGAAAATGGCTGTATTTATATTTGAGGAATGATGGGAGAAATAACGAGAATAGAGTTTTGGAAATTTAGTGAAGTCTTTCCTCAAGGGAACTTTGTCTTCCTTTCTGTCAAGGCATTGTAGGTCTATAAATTGGCAGTAATCTGGACATTAATTAAGGATCCTTGTCTTTATGTTTTGGTGATTCAAGTTAGCCTTCTGTTTACATGACCTAGATATTTTTTGTTTATCTAGATCAATTCAGTTCATTTCCCTTCAATTTCTCTTCTAGGCACATTGTGATCAACTAGTCAATGCCTTATTTCTCTGCAAGTTAGGCATTGTGATTACTAATGCTCTACATTTCAACAAACAAGTGCACTTCATCTTTGGTCATCTTTGTTGACACTTGGCTCTTTAGTCTTTGAACTGAATGGGTTGAATTACTCCATTACTCCATTACATGTAGGTATCAAAATTCGGTGGCAGCAGTTACCTCTGCATTTTCTGACCTACAGGAAAAGAAACATGAGAGTCCTTCATGAATGCTTGGTGTCCCCTCAAATTTCTTTCACTTATGATTTCCCCAATATACTATAACCCTGGGAATGATGAATGATGTAACCTATGGCCCCATTTCAATATCCCTAAGTCTTTGGTTACCTTCCTTTATAGTATGACAAAGTTAATCTGACATTTCAGCTTCTATTATTGTGAGAAGATTGTTATTCCATGTCTCTGGCAACCAATTGTTTTAGCAAGCTTTTCTGTTGCTGTGACTAAGAGACCTGATAAGAACAATCTTAAGAAGGAAGGAAAAATTTACTTTGTGGTTCACAGTTTTAGATATTTCAGTCCTTAGACAACTGGCTCCATTACTCAAGGTGAGGCAGAACATCGTGTCATGAGAATGTTGGCGGAAGGAAGCAGCTCACAAAATGATCAGGAAGCAGAAAGATTTTCCACTTGCCTAACACAAAATATACACCCCAAAGGCACACTCCTAACCCCCTCTTCCTCTAGTAACACCCTACATGCCTTTATTTGCCATTCAGTTAATCCCCGTCAGGGGATTAATTCACTGATTCAGTTAAGGCTCTCTTAACCCAATCATTTAACCTGTTATGGTCTGGATGTGAGATGTCCTCCAAAAGCTGACATGTGAGACAATGCAAAAAGGTACTGAGGAGAAATGATTGGGTTGTGAGATTCTTAACCCAATCAGTGAGTTAAAACCACTATAACTGAGTGGTAACTGAAGTGGTAGGGTGTGATTGGAGGAGCTGGGAATTGGGGCGTGGCTTTGGGGTATATATTTGTATCTGGCAAGTGAAGTTTCTCTCTGCTTCCTGATCACCATGTAAGCTGCTTCCCTCTGCCACACTCCACCATAATGTTCTGCCTCACTTAGAGCCTCAAGGAATAGAGCAGGCCTTCTATGAACTAAGACCTCTGAAACTGTAAGCATCCAAATGAATTTTTTCTTCTCTACAATTGTTCTGGGTTGGGATTTTTTAGTGACAGCAGAGGAAAAGCTGACTAAAATATCACCTCTAAATGTTCTTTCATTGTCTAACACATGAGCTTTGTGGGAAACATCACATCTAAACCATAATGCCAGTCAAACAAACCATTAGGACTTTTTCCATTCCCTCAACAATAATATTGAACAAAAAATCTCTGCTCAGGAGGCACATATCAATAAATTCAGCCTCATCAAACTTTTAGTTCCTTCTGCCATCATACAACATGCATAATCACTATTCTTACACATATTTCCCCACATTTATGTCTATGTAAGTTGAAAAATCATGCTGTTTCTCTGGAGTATAACTGATTTCCTCATGGGGATTACCTTATATCTCATCCTTTGGGAACTACTAGGAGTTACTTTTCATTGTAGGGGTAGAAAAGAAGTGTGCTGCAGACAGGTCCTGAGAATCAACAATGTTACAAAGAAAATACCACAGGTAAAACCATTACAATTTGTTCAGGAAAAGAAAGGTGGACCTCCTCAAGCAAGGTAAAAAGATAAGCCTTATCTGGCAAAGAGACTTAGCAACATTTAGTGTGTTAAGATTAGCAACTTCACCTTCTTAAAATTTTCATTCCAACTTTTAAAACTCCATTCCTTCCCAATTAATACCATCAGTTTAAAGACTGACATCCTTTGAAGTTTGGAATTCAATTTTCATTGTAATGGTGCACACAGTATATGATGGGTTGGTTTTTCAGCAGTCTCTGCTCCAAGGCTATAAGAGATAAAGGTTTCTTTCAGGGTAGATGTATAAACATTCAGATCAATTTTGCAGAAATTGAGCTGGGAATATGAATCTCTGGGCTCATTCTCTTCTTTCTCCGTATTCTCTAGCATATTTAGGAACAATCAGCCAAACTTACTGCACTCATTAGTTTGACAAAAATGTTGTAAGATATCAAATACACGATACTCCATAACCTCATTTTTTTTGATGATTTGATTAAGGGTGTCAATTGATAATAATTTGAGTATCTCTATTGTTACCTAATGCCTTGGACTTTTAGTGCATATGATTCCTACTGGAAATAAGATCATTAGTGCCTTTAAACCTAAGCAGATTAGGAAACAAATTCCATAAGTCCCAGAAACATTTCTCTGAACTCATTTTTTATCCTGTTCCCCAAAACTACTTTTGTTGTCAAAGTCTTTATTGACCTTTTTTTTTTTTTTTTTTTGCATGTAAACACTGAGTCACATACCCAGACTTTTTTTTACTTTTTAGTTTTTTGAGACAGGGTATTTCTAAGTTGCTTGTTAAATTAGGGTCTTCTTAAATAGCTGAGATTGACCACAAACTTGCAATCCTCCTATCCTCCTGCCTCAGCCTCCTGAGCCACTAGGATTACATGTGCATGCCACCACACCTGAGTTGATCATGGTTCTTAAAGGAAAATAATCAATTGTGTGTACACACACACACACACACACACACATATATACTCTATATAACATGTTATATACATTGTTATTGATTCTAAATTAATATATATTGTATAATTATTTACATAGCACTGTACTATGTATGAATATATTTACATGGCACACAGATAATGTACAATATATATATACATATATATATGTACATATAAAATATAAAGAGATACAGAATGTAGGACTGGCCAATAAACTGGAAATTCAAGTACAATCGATGGTACATCTTTGGGAAACCTGTTTTTGCTCTTAAGGCACTTTACTGCTTTTACTGAGTGGATAAGACCCATCCATATAATTGATAACTTCTTTCATTTTTTTTTTTTTTTTTTGGAACCAGGGATTGAACTCAGGGACACTCGGCCACTGAGCCACATCCCCAGCCCTATTTTGTATTTTATTTAGAGACAGGGTCTCACTGAGTTGCTTAGGGTCTCGCTAATTTGCTGAGGCTGGCTTTGAACTCGTGATCCTCCTGACTCAGCCTCCCGAGTCGCTTGGATTACAGGTGTGCACCACCACGCCCGGCTAATTGATAACTTCTTTACTTAAAGTGAGCCATTTTCTAATGTTAAGGACATCGACATAATAACTTCATAGTAACATCTAGATTTTTGTTTCATCGAACACTAACTTCTATATTCTAGCCAAGTGATACATAAAACTAATCACATCATTCCCTACAACTTGATTTTTCTTCATTGTCTGAGCTAATGTAGCTTTCTATAAATCACTTTTGTTTTCAAGTAATTTTAATGTAACCTATCATGAGATTTTTTCTCTTAATTCTTCCCATGATATTTTGGCAATTTTATGATCAAATATTCAAAAAGAACCTTGGGGATGAATAAAGACCTATAAGGTTTTTTTTTTAAATTTATTTATTTTGATTCATCGTACACAAATGGAGTGCAGCTGTTGTTTCTCTGGTTGTACACAAAGTAGAGTCACACCCTCTGTGCATTCATACACGTACACAGGGCAATGATGTCTGTCACACATACTGTTATTATTCTTACCACCCAACATCAACCCCACTCCTCCCTTCCCTCTATGCAATCTATCCTTCCTCCATTCTTGCCTCCCTTCCACCCTGAATTATGCATCATCATTCACTTATCAGAGAGATCATTTGACCTTTGGATTTTTGGGATTAGCTAATCTCACTTAGCATGACAGTCTCCAACATCATCCATTTACCTGCAGATGCCATAATTTTATTCTTCTTTATAGCTGTGTAATATTCCATTGTGTATATATACCACACTTTCTTTATCCATTCATCTATTGAAGTGCATCTAGGTTGGCTCCACAATCTAGCTATTGTGAATTGAGCAACTATGAACATTGATGTGGCTGCATCACTGTAGTAGTCTGATTTTAAGTCCTTTGGGTATAGGCCAAGGAGTGGGATATCAGGGTCAAATGGTGGATCCATTCCAAGTTCTCTAAGGAATCTCCACACTGCTTTCCAGAGTGGCTGCACCAACTTGCACTCCCACCAGCAATGTATGAGTGTACCCTTTTCTCCACATGCTCTCCAACACCTGTTGTTGCCTGTGTTCTTAATAAAAGACATTCTAATTGGGGTAAGATGAAATCTTAAGGTGATTTTGATTTGCATTTCTCTTAGAACTAGAGATGTTAACATATTTTAATAAATCTGTTAATAGTAACAAAAACAACATGTATTGGCACCAAAATAGATAGGTAGATCAATGGTACAGAATAGAGGACACAGAGACAAACCCATATAAATACAGTTACCTCATACTAGACAAAGGAGCCAAAAACAAAAAATGGAGAAAAAATAGCCTCTTCAAGAAATGGTGCTGGGAAAACTGGAAATCCATATGCAGCAAAATGAAACTAAACCCATATCTCTCACCCTGCACAAAACTCAACTCAAAATGGATCAAGGACCTAGGAATTAGACCAGAGACCCTGCACATAATAGAAGAGAAAATAGGTCCAAATCTTCATCACGTTGGCCTAGGACCAGATTTCCTTAACATGACTCCCAAAGCGCAAGAAATAAAAGCAGGAATCAATGATTGGGATAGAGTCAAACTAAAAAGCTTTTTCTCAGCAAAGGAAACAATCAGCAATGTAAAGAGAGAGCCTTCAGAGTGGGAGAAAATCTTTGCCACACACACTTCAGATAGAGCACTAATCTCCAGAATCTACAAAGTACTCAAAAATCTTTACATCAAGAACACTAATAACCCAATCAACAAATGGGCCAAGGAAATGAACAGACACTTTACAGAGGAAGATCTATAAGGGTTTTTAAGATGTGTTTTTAATCATTCAATTATGTGGAAGATTTTCGTACTGTGCAAGAATAGAATATTGAATCAGACAGACCTCGGCTCAAATACAAGTACCAACTCTTATTTCTTATTTAACTTTGGGCACAGATTAAATTCTCTAAGTCTAAATTTTCTCATAAATAATTGTAAACTCAATGGACAACAGTCCATTGAATTTGGATGGCATTGACTCAAATCTTCATATAACAAGAAACTGATCAATGTCCCTCATATTTCTAGATGCTCTCATATTTTAGTTTTCTTCTAGTCATTCCTTACTCTGAGTTTTTACTTCTACTGAATTTGTTCAGTTTCTAGAATATCTCACTTTTCTAAAAATGCCATCCCTTTTCTGTACAATATAGTACTGTCCTGAAGAGTACTATAATTCCTTTACTCCCTAAAATAAGCTTATACATTCTGTGGGAGTCATACCAGGGCTCAGTTCAGAGTAATGAATCTGGAGTCACTTTTGGTTGGATTCAGTCACCGACCTGCATCAAGAATAAAAGAAAAAATGATATAAAAAGAAAAGTATAGTTAATTACAGTTTAGCCCAAACTGGGACAAAAGTTTATCTACCTCCCCACAACCTACAAAAGCATAATAAAAGCTAATAAATATACATATGTAGATTCAGCCAGGTTGTGTGAGTCAGGAGATTTATTTCAGTTTGGGTCCTCCAGGGTTTATTGCTTTCCACATGGCATCAGTGGGATCCTAGAGAAGTTTCCAGAGAGTCCTGCTCAGGTCCATCTCTTCACTTTTGACTGACAGCAGGAATTACATGGGACTTTCAAGTCCCCACTGCCATGACAAATCTAGGTCACCTTGACCTGAGCTGAGAAGTTCTAACTGGATTCTTAATGATCAATTATTATATATCTTTTTTTCTATATTGGGGATTGACCAGGGGCACTTAACAAGCCCATTATTATTTTTCAGTTTGAGAAAGAGTGTAACTACATTGCTTAGGGCTCACCAAGATGCTGAGGATGGCTTTGAACTTGTGATTTTCCTGCCTCAGCCTTCTAAGTCACTGGAATTATAGGCATGTGCTGCCTCGCCCCAGTTCTTGCAGATTTTATGATTAGGGGGAATTATCCTTATCTTCCACAGTTTTGGGACAAGGTATATAAAAAGGGTCACAAAATTCTCTCCATAGTAACTTGGATTCCTTTTATCAACATTATTTTGTGCCCGCATTTCTCCTGCAAATAATAGGACATAGCCTATCCACTTAGGCCAGGCAGGGCTGCACATAAATTGCTTCTTGGAAAAGAAAGCATGTGGGTGTCAACATAGTGGGTCCATTTATAAAATTATTATCTTAACCTTGTGTTCCTATCATTGACATCTGTCTGTCCCTTAACACAGGAACAAAGGGGTCAGTTTCAGCTCCCATTATCAGCATGATACTATAGAAAGTAGGGACAGAGAAAATACCTTAAAGAACTGGTTTGCAGGATTTTAGTTGGGACTGGGAGAAAAACAATTTGAGCCTTTCTTGATAATTCCTAACTTTAAGGTAGCTTGTTATAATAGGTGGAGCATACTTACTGAAGTGTAAAAAGCTACCAAAAGTTGAAGATACACTTATTCTTATGAAATCTTTGATTATTCCAATCACAAATTTTTCTTACTGAAGAACTTTTTTGGTCTCTTGGCTCAGTCTCTGACCTTACTGCCCAATCTTACCTCTCTCTTCACTGATTCCTTAGCCTGTATTGTGTCCTGCCGCAAAATACTGTTGACACTTTGAGAAAAAACAAATCACTTCTTTTTCTTTCTCCCTTCAGGTCTTAATTTTCTGCAGTAAAGCTGCCTATGAAGGTATTTTCCTAAGTAAACATAATTCTATCCAAAGGGGGAATATTGAAGCCAACCATTAAATAGCAATTTTTAAAACATGACTATGTTATAATACATATTCACCTTCATTAAAAAGTATTTTGGTTAAGATCAAATGAAGTAATATATGTAAAAATGTTTTGTAAAGCACTTAATAAACTAGCAAACTGTGATTTTTATATATCAAAAGGGATGGGGTGTGTGAAAAAGAACTTCTATCTTTCACCTCGTTAGTCATTTATCTATCTTCCTACCCTTTTATCCCAAACTTTTTTCAGTATCTAGTTTACCTTCTCAGGTGAGACAGTAATCTCAAAGTCTGTAAGAGTATAGGAACAGTAGTAAAGGGATGGTTTCTCTAGGAAAGAATAGGAAAGAATTTCACTATTTAGAAAAAAAAATAGGTTTCCTAAAATCCAATGAATAGACACATCTTAGCCTTTATTTTATTATAAAATGCTCTCACAGTTGCCCACTTTCTTTTTCCCTTTCAGCTCTTTGGAGTTCTTGTGATTACATGTGGAGGAAGTAGCATTTAAGTGCAAATGATCTGCACCTCTCTTTATCTATTGCTAATTTCCTGCTAAGCCGAGGATGAATAGAAGTATTAGCAAAAGCAAGCAGGAGATGAGATCACAAAAGGCCAGTGCAATGGTTACTACAAATAAAAAAATTTGAGTTTCCTGATGGTATTTTTGCGTGAAATGTTCCCCATTTCTTTGAAGTAGGAGAGTTCAGCAGGTAGGTTTCAGTAAGAGGCCATGATGCCCCAATTTGTATTATTTTATTTGAATTAACAAACTATATTTAAAAATATATAAATATCTTAAGAGAGTCAACAATTTTATACATTAAGAATTTGCAAAGATGAAAAAATTAAGCAAACTTCTTTTGTTTCCAATATCTACTCAAACATACTTTCGGAGTAGTGATGGAAATCTCAAATTTACGACAACATTGCCAATTTTTTCACAGACTAGTTTGACACTGAGGATAGACAGCAACATCAGTCCAATTGGTTCTATTTGCATCCAGGAAAAAAAAAATCAAAAAAAGACTGATATCACAGCTTGGCCTCTCTTGTTTATCCTTACTTTTTTGACTACCTTTGTCCTTTGTTCAGACTCACTACACATCTGAAAACAGGGTGCTTTGACATGCTTTGTAATTTGAATTAAAAAAAAATTGGCCTCAGAAGTAAGGTTTTTCTGACTTTGTCCCCGTGTTCTGTTTCTTGCCCCCACTTTTTCCCCTGAAGCAATTAATGTAAACCAGAATTCCTCCTCCCCAAGGCAGGTCAGAGAAACCAGATCCCCTCACACCCACAGCAAACCCTGAAGGGGAGGAAGGAAACCATCTCCCTACTCCATTCTCCATTGAAGACCCCCATCAGGTCTGCCTAGCTTCCCCATTCAGTCTATTACCATTCAATCACATTTCTACATGGCTGTCCATTCTTTATTAATTCTAAAAATTTAAACGGTTTTCCCCAGGTCTTTGGGTCTTCTTTTCTTTCTAAAGACTCTGTGTTGTGTTTAGATAATGTAAATTGGATATACTTTTTTCTTCTTGTTAACTTGTCTTTTGTTTTAGGATTATGCAGTTGACTGTAATCCTTATGTTGGGTAAGAATAAGTATCCTATCTTTCTACTTTTACACCTTTCTGGACACATAAAATTCCCCTGAAAAATAAAGCCTCTTGTCATGCAAAACTATCAAGGCTTATAAGCCTCCTCCAAATATAAAAGGCATTGTGTACTGTGAACTTGTAAATTAGAGGGTCATAGGTTTTCTGAAACCAATCAATCATATTCTATGTTTTTATAATAGCTTTTATAACTTCAATTTTTTAAATCTTTTCTTATTTCTAGAAATTTGTCAGTTTGTTTTTATTCTTCTACGCTCTAATAATTTTCTAAGTCCCTTTTATGGGGTAGTTTTAAGGGGACCATGATGTATACAATTTATTTGAGACTAGTGAAGTGCCAAGATTTTTCTTTTTGCAGAGCAGGCTGTCTTACTCTGTATGATCTTATGCTGTCATTTTTTGTACTTCTTACTCTTTTAAAGTAATATTATGTAAATCTTGTATCATACCCATATGTTTAAATTGAAGCTCTTGAATAAAGTAAATTTCTGTATCCCTCTTAGGATGCTAATATTTAAGCTGGGCAACATTTGTGTCTCCCTTGAGATCCAAGGAGGCGTGTTTCTTGTTGACAAGTTTTGTTTTTTCTTCTGTTTTACTCATCACTATGTTTTTAGTACCTATCACAGTATTGGACATGAAAATACATATTTTTAATGAATGCAGTGTAATAAATGAATGAATAAATGACTGGAAGTGCTCAGCATGCTACTTTCTTAAAGTCCAGAAATCTTGGCCTTTATCAGCTTATTTATATAATTTGTGCTTTCAGCTTTAACCAGTTCCTTAGTTCAATGATGATAGAGTTTTTTCCTCCAGTTTGTTTCATTAAATGGATTTTAAAAAGAGGGAAGTGTTATGAAAACACCTTTACTCCTCCAAATTTAGGCAGTGGTTTCATTCATCCTTTACTAATAAAGCAGTTATCATTGAATACTACTGCACATGTATTATTAACTTTAATATTTACAACAACCTTTCTCATTGGATATTATTTTGGAAAATTTAAGTCAAAAGATTTTAAGTTACTTAACAAAATTTGTAATAGTAGTAGCCTTTGAGACCAGTATTCAAATGCATATCTATTAAATTTTCCCTTCCAAAATTGCTGCCTGCTAAAACTGTTACCTTTTTCATTCAACTACATGGAAGGCCATATGAGGCATATAGATTTGAGACAAAATACTCACCTTTTCTTCTAGGAGCTTGTTATTTGATTGAAGAGATCAGATTTACAGACTTCCCAGGAATTTGAAAGTAATAGGTGTGGGAGACAGGATTTGAGAGTGACAGTCCCGGAAAAGTATTGAGAACTTCTATACTAAAATCCTGTTTTCTGTGACTAGGGTTATGGCTCAGTGGTAGATCACTTGCCTAGCATGTGTGAGGCACCTGGTTTGATTCTCAGGGCTGTATGCAAATAAATAAAATAAAGGTCCATCAATAACTAAAAAAATAAAAATAAAAAAGAAGAATCTAAATATATAAAGTCACCTGTTTAAAAGAAAATCCTATATTCTTGTCTTTTTTTATGTTTCCACCTATTTTTACAAATTTTTTGTCTTACCTCTAACCATCCCAAATATCTACACCCAAAACATTTTCATCATTATAAATAAAAACTGCTTGAACCTAAATCAAAAACTCTTTCTTCCCTTCTCCCAGACCCTGAAAACTTTTGGTTTACATTTGTCTCAATGACTTATCCATTTTAGATGCTTTATATAAGTTGACTTATATATTGTTTATTTAACAAAAATAATATTTGCAAGATCCCTTTATTGTAGTATATACCAACTATTCATTCCTTTTTAAGGCATATATATATATATATATATATATATATATATATATATATATATATGTAAATACACACACACACACACACACACATCATATTTTGTTAACCACTACTCTGTTGATGGGTGCTTGGATTCTTTCCAGACTTTTTTATGTGTGAATAATGTTGCTATGAACATAGGTAAGTAAGTGAGATAATGTTTTTAATTCATTTGAATTTATACCCAGGAGTAGAATTCTTGAGGCATATATCTTTTTATGTCCAATTGAGGAATTACTAGATTGTTTTCCACAGATATTGCATCATTTTCCATTTCCATCAGTAATAGTATTCAATATTCTACATCTTCATCAATATTTCTTGTTTTTTGTTTTATTTTAATTTTGTTATAGCCATCTTGTAAGTATGAAGTGATATCTCATTGCTTTGGTTTTCATTTTCTTAATAACTAATATCATTGAACATATTTTGTATATTTTTTGGTCATCTGATTTTTTTTTATTGAAAAATGTCTAAGTCCTTTGCCCAAAGTGCAAATGGGTTACTAGTTTTTGTTGTCTTTAAATTTTAGGAGTGTAAATGAATTCTGGATACCAATTCCTTTTCAGATGTATTATTTGAAAATATTTTCTAAAACTAGGTAGACTACATTTAAGCTTTAATTGTAGTATCTTCTGATGCATTGAAAGACTTAATTTTGATAAAATCTAATTTATCCATGTTTAATTATTCTTTTGGGGCATATTTATAAAATTATTACCAATTCTGATATCACGAGGATTTTTTTCCTTATGCTTCATCATAAAGGTTTTATAGTTTTATCTCTTAAGGGTAGGAATTTGATATATTTTGAGTTAATTTTTTATATGGCATGTTAGGGCCCTAAATTCATTCCTTTACACGTGGTTATCTAGTTTGTTAGCACTATTTCTTGAAAAAAATAGTCTTATTTTTATTGGTGCATATTAACTCTGCAAAATGATGGGTTACATTGTGACATATTTGTGAATACATAAAAACATGATTAGATCAATTATACACTCCAATAATTCTCCCATCCTCTCATCCCCTGTGTCACTGATCCATTCCTCTACTCTAATTTTATGGAGTCCTGTATTTGTTTGTTTTCTTTATACATTCCACATATAACAGAAAATATGCAATGCTTTTCTGTCTGAGTCTGACTTAATATGCTAAAACCATGGCCTCCAGTTACATTCATTTTCCTTCAAATGTCATAATTTTGTTCTTTATGGCTGAAATAAATTCCATTACATGTATGGGCATATGTCACTCTAGTTTTGATTTGCATTTCCCTGAGAGCTAACAATTTTGAACATTTTTTCATGTAATTTTTTGCCTTTGTACTTGTTCTTTTCTTAAATATCTATTCAGTTAATGGCCCCTTTATTTGGATTTTTGAAGTTAAGAGTATTTTATTCTTCTTATATTCTGAATATTTGTCCTCAAAGAAATAGCTGGCAAAGATTTTTCTCTCCTTCTGTTGTCTTTTCACTTTGTTTACCCTTTCCATTAATTAGCAGGAGTTTTTAATTTGATGTCATCTCATTTATGTATTGTCATTATTATTTAAAGTGCTATAGGTGTGTTGTTCAGGTAGTCTTTGCCTTTATCTAGGTGTTGAAGT
Organism: Glaucomys volans; assembly: GCA_020662805.1. Taxonomy (NCBI): domain Eukaryota; kingdom Metazoa; phylum Chordata; class Mammalia; order Rodentia; family Sciuridae; genus Glaucomys; species Glaucomys volans. The sequence continues at coordinate 160,161 of JAJEJO010001426.1, forward strand.
ATTCTTCAATGTGTATTTTCTTCTAACAGTTACAAAGCTTTTGGTCTTAAAGTTAGGAATTTGATCCATTTTGAGTTAACTTTTTTACAGAGTGAGAGATAGGGATCTAATTTTATTCTTATACATGTGGATATGTAGATTTTACAGCACCACTTGTTAAAGATGCTAGTTTTCTCCAATGTATATTGCTGTCATTTTTATCGAGAATCATACAACTAATGGATTCATACCACTGGCTTTGAGTTGATGTCAATTCTACGTGGGAAAAACATTCGTTGGGAAAGAAACATGAACAATATTTCCTGCCACATCCTATTTCCACTTTTGGGTTTTTTCTGGGTGTTAATTTGAGTGCATTTGGATAAATATTGTAAAATGTAATGTTTCCAATTGCAATTGCTATATATATATGTTGGATCAAATAAACACAACCTTTAGCTGTAATAAGTAAAAAAAAAGGGTCTATGACTGAAACTGTGCAGGATTATCTTTGTTTCTCTATTTTCTTTCATCAGTCCATGTGTCTGTTTTTATGGCAGTACCATAATGTTTCACCTACAATGTCTGTGTTATAATTTGAAATTGAGTATTGTAATGCCTCCAGCATGGCTCAGGATTACTTTGGTTATTCTGGGTCTTGTACTTCTCCACATGAATTTCAGGATTCATCGTGTAGTTCTGTGAAGATTATTGGTATTTTCAAGGGGATTGCATTGAATCTGTAGATTGTCTTTGGTAATATGGCCATTTCAACATTATTAATTCTGCCTATCCACAAACATGGGAAGTTTTTCCATCAAATAGGTTCTTCTTCATTTTATTTCTTCAGAGTCCTATAATTTTCATTTTACAAATCTTTTACCTCATTGATTACATTTATTCCTAAATATTTTTATTTTATCAAAGCTATTGTGAATGGTTTTATTTTCCTCATTTCTTTATCAGCAGATTTATTATTGGTATAATATATATATTATTAAAAAGCTATTGATTATTGTATATTAATATTATCTTCTGCTACTTTTCTGAACTTGTTTATCAGTTCTAGACAACTTCTGAAAGAACTGTTAGGGTCTTTCTATAAATATAGAAAATAAGAATACTTTCACTTTTTCATTCCTCTTTGTATCCTTTAGCTTCTTTTTGCCTGAAGGCTCTGGCTAAAATTTCAAGTATTATATGAATGTGAGTTTGGAGCATGTACATCCTTGTCCTGTTCTTGATTTTACTAGACATGATTTAAGTTTTTCTCCATTCACTATAATGTTGTCCTTGGGTTTGTCACATATAACTTCTATAGAAGTTGAGATAAGTTCTTTCAAGGTTGTAATCTTGAAGGAGTGTATTTTGTCAAAGGCTTTTTCTGCATCTCTTGAGATAATCATGTGATTTTCTCCCTTGGCTCTATTTGTCTGATGTATTACATTTATTGGTTTGCATGCCTTAGACCAACCTTGCATAAGTGGGATGAAAGTAAGTTGATCATGCTGCATAGTCTTTTTAATGTGTGGTAAAAATTGATTTGTTAATATTTTGTTATACCTCCCAAAAAGATTCTCCAGTGCCATCATCAGGAGACAGTCAGCCCCACCCTAATCCCCCTCCCTGTAGCCCTGCCCTAATCCCATCCCAAACCCTATGGAAGTTGGCAATGACACAATTAATGGGCAATTTCTCGGCACCCCGCTTTTAGGAGTAAGGGCAATTGTTGCTGGCCAGCTAAAATAAAGGCTTCTTTTGGCTTTACGTGATCAGCTTGGATGATTTTATTTTCTTTGGGTACAACATTTGGAGGTCCCACCGAGACATAATTTCTCCAAGCCCTCACGCCTAAATTGGCCTCCTGTGATGGCTGCCTGGGAGCCTCCACCCTGAGTAGAGGGGAGCTCCTGAGAGACATGCCTCAGCCTCACTCTTGGGGGACCCCCAACCCATCTTCAGGACACCCTTCTGGATGAAGCCACCTGGTATCCTGTATCGGTGAGTCAACTTTCTGTATCTGGGGGACGTGGTCAGGCTGGACACAGCCGCTTACACCAGTCCCAGGTCAGGGCGAGACGTCGCTTCTGGCTCCTGGTAGGCCTCTTCGTGAGGCCTAGTCTGGTGAACCCCCTTGTGGGTTCAATCTGGTGGGTCCCCCCGTGGGGTCCAGTCTGGTGGGCCCCTTGTGGGCCCAGTCTGGTAGGCCGAATGGGGCCTAATCTGGTCGGTCAATGTCCGTCTGTCTGTATTTGCTTTGTTAGTCTGGTCTGGGTCGCATGGGTGGCTAACGCATAGCCGCTGTCTGGGACCAGTCTGCTCGGCTGCTGTGTGGCTGTTTGCCGGCATGGCCACCGCTTGGCTTCTGGTATAGCTGCCGCCTGGGGTTTGGGCTGCTGGGCTGCCATGTGGCTGGCTGATGGGTAGCCGCCATGCATGGGTGCCTGGGACTGGTCCTCTCAGCCACCTCCTGGCTGAGGCATAGCCACCGCCTGGGGCAGATTCGCTCGGCTGCCACGTGGGTGGTTGACTCATCACCACCGTCTGGGGCTGCCACTCTGCTGCGGCATGGCTGGCTGATGGGTAAGTGCCGTAAGGGGCCGGTCTGCTCAGCGTGGCTGGCTGCCGGCATGGCCCATGCCACCTGGGGCAGTCTGTTCGGCTATGGCGTGGCTGGCTGTCGGGTAGCCGCCATCAGGGGCAGGTCTGTGGCCTAATCCAATAGACCTCCCTGTGGGGCGTACTCCAATCGTTGTCTGTCTATTTGTATTTGTCTTGTTAGTCTGGTTCATGGCCATGTGTGTTTTCTGTGTTTTGGCTTTGCTTTCTATGTAGCATCTCTCTTCAGGACAGTCTACTACGGGACAGAATCAGTCAACCATGTGCCCCACTGTTCTAACTTGTTTTTTTAGATACTTTTCAGGACTTCCAAGAACGTGCCGCTGACTACGGAACTTTTGTTAATGGGTGTAACTTAAAGTCTTGTGAATCCGCCGTCTGGGGCGGTTTCAAGGTTGATTGGTGCCCTCAGGGCATTGGGTGGCCAAACCATCAGGACCCGGTGCCTTACATTCAAATTTGGATTATGGCTCAAGCACTGCCTTTCAGCTAGTTCGGGAACTAGGAGAGGCTGCACAGGTTTGAGGGCAAAGGCCAGACCCGACTTAAATGCAGCTTGCGCTGCTACCAATCCCTGGAGACTCAGGTAACTCTGCCAAAAGCCAGGGGCCAAGGGAGGGAGAGGATGGCTGGGGGCACCCACCCTCTTGCCCTCCAGAGGGGGAGGAGGAACCAGGTCCAATCCCCCCCCCAAGTGTTACAGCACCCCCACAGCAAATTGTTTTATAATATGTAAATGACATGTGCCTCCACCCAGGAGGAATAACAAAAGCCCGTTACAAAGCTCTTAAGCATTCAAACCCTGTCCTGATAAGAGCCTGAGATATCAGGTTTCTGCTGGAACCAAATCTCAAGTAGAACTTATATTGAAATGATAATAGAGGAAGCAAAAAGCCCAGTAGGAGACCAATTTCCAACCCAAGAAAAAAAAAAAGTGTTTTATTTGAGAATACTTGTTGAGCTCATAAACTAATGGCTGGCCGAGTATTCAACTTAGATTTTTGAACATCTTATTACATTGCAATGGAGAAAAACCTACAAGGCCTTTGTTTAAGTGTATATTGTGTCCAAAATACATGATATTAGAGATTAACATAGCGCTAAAAGATGAATCCAAGTATATTTGATTCACATGATTAAAAAGGTTCAATTTAAATTTGGTAAATAAATGAAGGTAAAATATATCTAACCTCACAAATCTCCAGGTTGTCAATTAAAAAAAAAAAAGTTGATGTCGATAAAATGTGTAATATCAATTGCTTTTTATTAGGACTCTTCCACAGGAAAAAGATGGCAAATACTATTCAAAATATTTATCTGATCTTGGTTATTACAGTAAAATGAGTAAATTAGAGTTAATATATTACAACTTAATTCCATGGGGTAACATGCTTTAGCATTATTGGTGTTTTTTTTCAAGGATTGGTAAATAAAGGGATTTGGAATTGTTTTGTATTATCCCTGAGAGCAAGGTTACTAAAAGTGAAATCCTAATAATTTATCTAAATTCAGAAATTTCATAGGAGTTGTTCTAGTATACGAACATGGAAGGAGCCAGCAGATGGGAAAGGGAAAGTGGAAAGTTCTAGGTACGAAAATATATTCAGTAAAAGGAAAAGGAAAAAATTTCTGGGTAAGAAAATCTGTGTGTAGGTAAAGGGAAAATTCCAACAAGTTTTTGTGTAACTAAGTAGTTATATGTATGTGAGACCATCAATTAGAAACTGTTTAAAATTTTCTCCTAAGGTCAAATGTTAATGGGCTAATATAAATCAAAGTGTAATCAATATGTTAAAATGACAAGGATTTCTTTAAATTTTATTCTTTATTGTGGTTAAATAACTGGTAGGGTTTTGTGCTATGTTGCAGAGCCTAGGGGGTTTTTTTGTCCTTGAAAAACTAGGTTTGGTTGCTCTTTGTATATTCATGTGTCCATGTCTTCTGGGTACGCAGGTTTTAGAGCAGGAAATTTGTTGGGCTGCTGTTCTCCAGGTTAGACTTGTCTGTGTTGGTAGTTTCAGGCTTGTGGGAATGACAAATTTTATTGGGGACTTATTTATATCATTTAATATTCTATCAATAGGGTATATGTAAATTTGTTACTTTTTATACTGAGATCAAAATTTAAATGCAAATGTATTTAAAGTCAGTGAGAGCCTGATTTGTTTAAAGGTTAATATCATGAAACATAAAATATTTGGTCACTATGCCACACAAAAGGAAAGTTAAAAGCTCTCAGCCTTTTCCTTGTTTGTTTTAAATGCAGTATATTGTGTTAACAACTATTCACATAGATTCAGGAAACAATACACGTAAACTGTAAACTGATGTCCTAAGAGGAGGCAAAAATAACTTCAAACCTGGAATAATCTGCCTAAGACTGTAAAAGGCCCTGCCTTACCTGAAATAAGGGTCTGCCTCCCACCCTGCTGCAAGTTAGAATGTTTCCAAAATATGTCAGCTTTCAGCTTATTTATTCAAAAGATTGTTTTTTGTTGTAGAATTACTGTGATATCAAATAGGAAATATATAACTCAGGCAGGATTTAGGATGACTATTACACAAATTAGATTGTTAATTCTATTTTGTAGTTTTCCTTTGAGCTCTGTAGCTGATACCTAATTAATGTTTTGAAGAAGAATACTAGGCCATCAGCTAAGAAATAGAGGAGATACTAACTGGTGAAACTGGCTTGCTGGATGTTTAAGATCAAACTTAAGGATTGAGATTAAAACAAAGGGGCCAAGAAAACCAGTTTTGGTTCTTGCCCTCAGAGTCAGCCTGCATCCAGGGAATGAGAGAGCTTCTCTAACTTTGCAATTCCGGGTCAACACTGCTGCCTTCGCTGCTGCCAGAACTCAGAGTTTTCATCCATGCAGACACTGGGCAAAAGACACCGCCTGGTTTCTGTGTTGCACAGAAGGCATCGCTGTGTCCAGAGCTGAGGAAACATCGACTGCCATTGGCCTCCAGGTTGTGGGAACTGTCACAGCCAGAGCAAAAAAAGTCACTGGGACCCAGATGTCACCGCCACCAGAGCTCGGAGCCATCCAGGACAGAACCCAATCTGAGTGGATGCTTCTCAATAGCCCATGCATTCCAGGCTTGTCCCTCAGAGTTGGATATGCAGCAAAGATTGCTGAGAACAAGGAGGTGCAACAGTGGGCCAGACAGGCTTGGCTCCTGCCCTCCTGGGGCTGATGGGAGTGAGCAAGGACCAGCCTTCCTTTGCCATGAATGGAAGCAAAGAGCTGTCACCTGTCCACAAGGCAGAAGCCACTGCCTTGGAGCTGTTGGAATCCAGGAGGAGCACTGCTGCCCACCCCAGAATGCAGAGGCTGCTGGAATGAAGGAGCTGCTGAAATGCAGGAACTGCCACCACACAAGCACAGGACTCTCAAATTCCCCACGAGTGACCCCTGTGAGAATTCAGCTGACTCTTAAGAGACAGGAACAGGTCAATTTGACCAACTGGATCTTAAACACCTAGCAAAACAGTTAAAACCAAACCAAACCATAGACATTCTTGGGCATTTAAAAGGACCAATAGTTTAATGTAACTTAAGATGTACTTGTGTCAGTCCCTAGAATAGGACTGGACGCTACAAAAGAGAGATTCTTAGACAAATGTACCTGATAACTCAAGTTCCCAAATAAAGGCCTCAACCTCTCCAGCCTTTGATAGGCCTTGTTATGGGAACAACTTCTCAGTTCTTCCACCTGGTGAGAGATTGACTTCTACCATGTCATGATATTCTGTATTCATCTCATCTTGGTACTTATGTCATTTTATTTCTCTCTCATAGAAGCACCCACCCCAGATGACTCTACAACCTGCTCTTCCCAAGCAGATTTCTGCTCCTCATTGACCAGATTTCTAAAAGGAACTTCAAACTGCTTCCCCAGACTCCACCCCCTTCCAGCTCGAAGCAGCAAGAGTGGTCGGCGCCCCCTCTCCTTAAAAAGTTCCTAATTAAGGACAGGCAGTTAGTGTAAAATAAGAAATCTGGTCAAACTGAGGAATGGAACCCATCAGAGTCTGGGATGTTTGAAACCGAAAAACCACTAGTCTCCTCAACAAGGATTTGTTAATGTGGATAAGACCAGTGGGGAATGTTATACTTCCCAAAAAGATTCTCCAGTGCCATCATCAGGAGAGAGTCAGCCCCACCCTAATTCCCCCTCCCTATACCCCTGCCCTAATCCCTACCTGAGCCCTATAAAAGTTGGCAATGACACAATTAACACGCAATTTCCTGGCACCCTGCTTTTAAGAGTAAGGGCAATTGTCGCTGGCCAGCTAAAATAAAGGCTTCTTTTGGCTTCACGTGATTGGCTTGGATGATTTTATTTTCTTTGGGTACAACAATTTTATTGAGGAATTTTGCATCCATTTTTATCATAGGTATTGTTCTGTTGGTTTCTCTCCTTGAAGAATTCTTATCTTGTTTTGGTTTTCAAGGTGATACAAGCATTGTAGGAGTTTATAAACATGTGTTTCTTTGCAGTTTTATGGAGCAATTTTAGGAGTATTCACTTTAGTTCTTCTTTAAAGATGTAGCAAATTTCAGCTCTGAGTCCCTCAGGTCCTAGACTTTTCTTTGTTGGGAGACCTTCTATTGTTACTTCATTACATTTTATTTGTGCTTTATAGTTATACTTTTGTACCCGATGAAAATAAGATCATCCAAGTCATTAACATAAAACCAAAGGAAGCCTTTACCAGTGGATGGTGCATTAGTTCTTTGTTGCCAGCATTTAAGGGGAGGAGAAGGGATTGGGGTGGGTCTACAGGGAGAGAAGGGATTCTACAGGAATGGAAAGGAATTTGGGTGGGCTACAGGAAGGGAAAGGAAATTGGGTGTGTCTATAGGGAGGGAAGGGATTAGGGTGGGTCTATAGGGAGGGAAAGGATTAGGGTGGGTTGACTCTCCCATGGCCTGGAGAATTCCCCTGGGGAGCACAACATTTTCATCTTTTTTCCGTTGCTATAACAATACATAGTTGGGTTTATCCTGACAAACTCATACTTACATAGAATTAGTTTTCAGTTGATGATCCCCTCTTCTTTCTCTCGATTTTCTCTCCTGTCCCCTTTCCCCTTCCCCATTCTCCTTCCTCTACTCTACTAGACTTCCTTTTACTTATCTATTTAGTTAATTTTGATTGTTTTTTTTTACTAATACATAATGGTAAAATTCCCTGAGTCATATTTATATGTATGTAATATGAATTTTTAAAAAATTCATTCTGCATTCAGTTTATTCCTTTCCTATACTTCCACTCTATCTCCCTTTTCTGTATTACTAACCTTCCCTTTATATTTAGAATATGTTAGCCTTCCTTCACACTTTATTTTACTCTAGCTTCTGCAAATGAGGGAAAATATTAGAACTTAGAGTTTTTAAGTTTGGCTAATTTTACTTAGCATGATATTCTCTATTTGATCCATTTACTGGCAAATGCCATAATTTCATTCTTTATTATAGCTGAGTAAATGAGTAGAACTTCATTGGAGATTTTATATATATAAAATTTTCTTAATCCATTCATCTGTGGATGGGCACCTGAGATAATTCCATAATTTAGCCATTGTGAATTGTGCTGCTATAAACATTGAGGTGACTGAATCACTGTAGTAGGCCACAGGGAGAGAACCACCATATTACTTCAATATTATTGTTTATCATTGGCCTGTTTAAGCTGTCTGATTCCTTTTGTTTGTTTTCATAAATTACGTGAGTCTAAAACTTTGTCCATTTTTTTCTAAATTTTCCAACTTACTGGAATATAGTTTTCAAAATATTTCCTTACATTTCTATGCATTTAATTTGTTTCTTTTGTAATATTATTACTTTCATCTTTCACTCATTTTTTCAAAGAAATAAATCTGTGTTTCAGTGTTTCTTTTTTATTAACTTTCTATTTTATTGATTTCAGCTCTAATCTTCATCATTTCTTTCCTTCTGCTCATTTTAGAATTTATTTTTTCTTGTTTCTTTAAGACATTTTGATGTATCATTAGTTTGTCTATTTGAGATCTGTTTTATTTTCATTTATGTATTCTTGTAATATAGGCATTCATAGCTATAGATTTCTCTCTTAGCAGTGCTTTTGTTGCAACCCAGAGATTCTGGTATTTTGTGTTTCCATCTTTGGTATTTTTTTAATTACCCCCTTAAATTCTTCAATAATCCATGTATCATTTAACAATGTGTTGTTCATTTCCCATGTAATTATGTAGTTTCTTTAGTTTTCTTGTGGACTTCCAAATTTAATTCATTATGATTCAAAAATGCAAAAGATTATTTCAAGGTTTTTCTGAATTTGTAAAGATTTGCTTTATATCCTATTATATATCACTAGTGTAGAAATTTTCATGAGCAGCTGGAAAGAAAGTGTCCTAAGTTGGTTTTGGGTAAAATATTCTGTCAAATTGATCTATAGCAAGGTTTTAATCTTCTGTACTTTTTGCCGATTTCTGTCTGAACTATTTCTTTGTAATAGAGGTATAGAGGTATATTACTATTACATTTGAGTCAGTCATCCTCTTTATGTCTAGTAATGTTTTTCTTATGATATTGGGTAGCCTGACTTTTGACATTTATAATCATTTTCTTTTCTTGGAGGTTTGTTCCTTTTTCCAATATGTAATGTCCTTCCTTGTATCTTCTGACTAATGTTGACTTGAAATCAGCTTTGTCTTATATGAGAGTGTCTACTCCTCTTTGCTCTTGGATTCCATTTTCAAGGTATATCATTTTCCATCCTTTCACTTTGATTTTATGAATTTATTTGCCTTTAAGGTATGTTTCTTGGAGATAACATACAATTTGGTCTTGATTTCAATCTATTCTGCCAGGCTATGACTTTTAATTGAAGAATTATCTCCATTAATGTTCAGTGGTATCAGAGCAAGTTATTCTTACTTTCAGCCTTTTTTCCTAATATTTTAATTGTTCTGAATTTTAATTTGCCTATTTACTTTTCTAATGTGATTTATTCTTACCCATGTTTTCTGATTATTTTTATCTGGTTTATTTTATCTTCTGTGTTTTGAGATACTTTAATAGCTTCAGTCATTGTGAAATCCATTAGATTGTGCTTATCTTAGAAAGTTTTCATTTCTTCTTTCATTATGAAAAATAGCTTTGTTGTATATAGCTGTCTTGGTTGGTAGATTTTTTGTAGTTATTTTCTTTTTTTCTAGGCTTGAAATATATTATTTCTTGTCCTTCTGGCCTTTAGGGTTTCTGCTGGAAATTTGTTCTATTTATGATGGGACTGACTCCAGTGATTCTGTACTTTACCCTTACAGCTTTTTTTTTTTTTTTTGCTGTTGTTTTGTACTTAGAACTGGTGACTTAACCACCCAGGGTCACTTTACCACCAACCTACATCCATAGACATTTTTGTTATTTATTTATTCATTTATTCATTTACTGTGATAGTGCCTCACTGAGTTGCTTAGGGCCTCACTAGATTGCTGAAGCTGGTTTTGAACTTGGGATCCTTCTGCCTCAGCCTCCTAAGCCCCTGGAATTATAGGCATGTGCCACCACGCCTGGCATCCCTTAAGTGAAATAAGACAATTCCAAAAAACCAACAGTTAAATTTTTCACTGATATGTAGAGGTTAAACCACAGTAAAATGGGGAATGGGGGACAGGTGAAGAAGGGAAGTTCAGAAGTTTTAAATATTCTTCCCTGATCTAAACTTTTGGCATTTTAATTATGTTGTAGAGAAATTATTTTCTGTTTCTAGTTTGAGTTCTAAATGCCTCTAGTAACTGTATGTCCATCACTTGCTCAAGAATAGGGACATTTTGTATATATTGCTACGGTTTTTACTAAGTATGTTTTCTGTGCTATTAGTCTCTATCCCTTCTCTTTTCTCAAAGGTTATTATTCCTATGTTTGCCCTTTTAATGTTCTTCCAAAGTTCTTGTACATTCTGCTCATAGATTAATTTCTATTTGTTATTATTATTGAGTATTTTAATTCCTACACCTTATCATCAAGCCATGATATTCTTTCTTCTGCTTGATCTAGTCTGTTGTTGAGACTCATCATTGCATTATTTGATTAACTGAATTTTTCATTTCAAAGATTTATCCATTTCTTCTATAGAATTTCTCTTTATTTAAGTGATCTTTTCTGTCTTGCATTTTCTCCTTTAGTCCATTCCTTTTGTCTTCATTTACTTTATTATTTTAAAATCAATTTTGTGAATTATTTGTCCAGTCTATCTTCACTCCAATATATCTGAATATAGTTATTGGTGAGTTTTGAGCTTTTGGTGGCACTTATTGCCTTGACTTCTAATGTTACTTGTGTTTTTATGTTGAAATTTGATCTTTTGTTGAGATTGATAGCTCTAGTACTATTCTGTGAGGGTCTTTTTAATCAGCTGCTTCTCTTTACAATTTGCCTCAAAGTAGGAGTTTATATTAGCCTCAATGCTCCAGTCAGTGAGCTCAAGTTCTATGTTTGCTCCTGAACTCCATTTTGAAAGAGTGAATAACCCTCAGTAATACTGCAGCTTGCAAGCAATCTATATATCAATATACAAGAGGTATTTGTTAAAGGTAATCTCTAACACTCCATTAAACAAAGAGAAGAAAGGGGAAGTAATTATATACAATAGAGAATTAAATAATAGTGAAAATAAAATTAGTATTAAAGTTTATTGAGCATAGATGTAAAATGTAAGGAATGAAAAAGAATAGAAAATTGAGGAAAGAAAAGCAGTTGTGGGGGAAGGAGGAGGGAAAAAAATCTAGAATACAAAGTAAGGTAAAAAGAAGAGACAATATAAATGAGAGAAAAAAATGATACACAAATTCTAATTTACATATTTAAAAAATATTTGAAATTATGAAATATCATGTAGCAACATGAAGCAAAACAAACAAACATGCAAAAGTACAGGGGAAATTAAAACATACACAAAGACATTACAAAAACAACTAATAGAGACTAATAGTTCTCCTTGCTAAAGTATTTATCATGCAGAGACTTTTTTTAGGCACTTCAAGTCTTGAAATCAATCAGGTATCAGAGGCCTGTACAGCCAATGTCCAATCCTTGACTCCAAATCCTCTAACTGGTTCTGCATGTGGAGGTAGTGTACAAACCTCTAGGTTCCACACCAGGGTGGAGGGTTGTGCATTTACTTTTTCCTCATGTCTAGCTCAAGTCCCTGCTTGAAAAAACTCAGTGGGACTTAGCCCCTGTATCCCATACAGCCACTGTTCAACCCATCCTCCTCCTATTTCTGAGTGTACTGCTATAGACTGTAGGCCACTGGACTCCTTGGGAACTATGTTGTTCTCAGTCCAGTATCTGAATCACTTCCTGTCACAGGTGGAACTTTTGTGGGTTCTCAGGGTTTTCTTTTGTGCATGGGGAAGCACTACAGACCATGCTTTATTCCAGTGACTGAAATTCATACTCCTCTGGTGCAGACCTAGATGGCTCTGGAGATCCCATAGCTTACCTGGGATGCCATGGGCCCCAAGATTTTGATTTTGCAAAATTTCTGGTACAAGGCATCCCCTGCTCAGAGGACTAAACTCTCTATGGAATGGGTGGGGCTTTTTATGTGGAACTATGTGACTGTGTTGGGCAAGGACAAATGCCATGCATATGGGTGTTAGAATGGGCCCAGCTGTCTTTCCTTCACTGGAGAATAGATTTTGCTGATTTTAGGCCTGAAGAAACTTCACTACCATAAACAGCGATGTTGTGTGCTCTTATGGTTTTCCTAATGTTCAGGGAGAAAAACACTGGGCTAGGGTTGATTACTAAACATTTACTCTACCTTCCTCCTGTGCAGTCCTAGGTAGTTCAGAAAATTCTAGAGCTAGCTTAGGGACCTGTGGCTCCCTCATATTTTAGAGGGACTGGCACTAGATTGGCTCAGGCAAGGGGAAGGCTCCTTACATGTTGGGCAAGGACAAATGCCATTCATGTGGATGTTATAGTGGGCCCAGCTGTATTTCCTTCACTGGAGAATAGATTTTGGTGCACAAGGAGAGGCATTATGAGTTAGCCTTGCTCAAGTCACCTCTGCCAGCTACTGTATTTCACTGGCTTTGGCTCAAAGTAATCTCAGGATGCGAATTCTGATATCTTGTTATCAGTTCATTACTCTAAGATACTATTTCCTGAGATGTCTAGGGGAGATGAAGTTGCAGACGATTATGTTTCCCTGAGGTATGGGCTTAGAAATGAGGTTTAGGGAGTTCTCATAAGAGGCCTGCCACCAATCTGTGTTTATAAATTTAGACAAGTGGAGTACTTCCATTTGCTGCTGCCCTCTATGCAATTCCAGTTCCAACTGAATTCAGACTGACTTTCCCCTCTTCTGCTGTTCCTGTAATAATTGTGTCACATATCTCTTTTTCTTTCCCTCTAAGTGACCTCCTTCCCTTGACCTGCCCTGGTGCTTGCCAGGGTTCCAGGTACAGAACCATTTCAGACTTTCCCACTCTTTGTTTCAGTAATCAGAGTCTCTGACTCTCTCTACATTTCTTTGTCCATTATTCAACCCCAGTACATTCCTTTAGTCACCTACCTCACTAAGTTACTGTTCTCCAGCTCTTCCTTTTTTGAACTACAAATGGGTTGCTTCCAAACTACCTTTTTTCTAAGCCCCCAAGTCTGTCTTTTCCTCAGCAAACGGTCTTGGTATCCTTGACAATGACTAAGGGTACATATGTGAGGGCTTAATTCTGAACTCTATTCTGTTCCATATGTCTATGTCTGTCCTTATTCCAGGAACATAATGTCAATGCTATTGTAACTTTATGGTACATTTTAAAGTTGGCAAGTGTGAGTTCTTGTTATCCTTAACTTTCAGGATTATTTTGGTTATTCAGGACCCTTTGTATTTTCATATAAATTTGAAGATTAGATTTTCTATTTATTAGAAAAGGATTGTTAAAATTTTGATAGAAATTGTATTAAACCTGTAGCTCTCTCTGGGCATTACTGACACCTTACCAATGTTAAGTCTTCCAATCTGTGAACATGAGATGTCTTTTCATATCCTAAAATTTTCTTTAATTTATTTAAGCAAAATTTTGTACTTTTTGCCATGTATCTGATTTAATTGTTGATAATATACTCAGCAGCATGGCTGATTTTGTTTATTACATTTAGTTTATGCATGTGTGTATGTGTGTGTATTCCTAGGCTTTTTCTATAAATAGGATAGTGTCATATACAAAAAAGGTAATTTTATCTCTTTATTATTTGCATGGTTTTCATGAACTTTTCTTGTCTAATGTTCTGGCTGGAATTTCCAATACAGTGTTCAATTGCAGCTGTGAAAGCTAATGTTCTTATCTTTTTCCTGATAATAGGAGAAAAACTTTTACCCTTGTATATAATGATAGTTAGATGAGGGTTTATCATAAATACTATTTATCATACTGAAAGATTTTTCCCTCTATTCCTAATTTTATCTACTCCTAAGTGCTTTTTTTAAATAAAGGGGGTTGGACGTTGATAAATACATCTTTACCAATTGAAATGATCATGTACTTTTTTCCTTTGTTCTATTAATAGGATTTTTACATTGATTTTAATATATTGGACCACTCATATTTCTGATATTCTTGTATCCCACTTGGTTGTAGTGCATAAGCCATTTAATATGTTGTAGAATCAACTTACTAATATTTTTGGGATATTTTATAATCTATATTCAAAAAAGGACATTGGTTTGCAAAATTTTATCTAATATCTTTAGTATCAAAGTAATACTAGTAGCAAGGTTCATCCCAAACAAAATTATAGTCTTTGGAAGGCAACATCTTTGTTGCCCACTGGTACTCCAGGGAAATACACCAGGGCTGAATATTACCATTCCACAACTGCCTAAGGTCTTTATGGTAGGGGGTGGATAGCCACTTAATTACCATATTGAGGGCTAAAATTGAACAACATTAACATCAATTATTAGTAGTTTACCTGTAAAGCTTCTCCCTGAAAGTTACAAGCATTCCAATAGACATCAGTGTTTCCAAATGGTTACATAAAGTAGATTATATCTGTACAATTTTGTCTATGTGGAAAAACAGATTCCTGGTCCTTTGTACTCTGCCACATTCCATAATTCCATCTCTTATATGATTGCTTATAGTTCAGACATGAGATATCACCATAAGACACATGTGTTAGTCAATGGAAGAATTTTCAGAGGTGGAGTCATTGTATTCTAAAAGTCTTTACCTTATCAGTGGACTAATTCACTGGTATGGATTAATTGGGAGGTAATTGTAGGCAGGTGATGTTTGACTCAAAGAAGTAGGTAACTACTGGTGTGACTGTTTCATATTTTGTTCCTGGTGAGCAGATATTTCTTTCTGCTTCCTTGTTGCTGTGTCTTAAACTACTTTCCTCCAACATGCCCTTTGCCATGATGTTTTGTCTTACCTTGGGCCTAAATCAATTGAATCAGGTACTTATGGATTGAGACCTCTGAAACTATGAGCCCCAAATAAACATTTACTCCTCTATGTTGTTCTTGTAGGTCTTTTTAATCAAAGTGACATAAAATCTGCCTAAAAACATTGTTTTTGTCTTATTTCTTTACTTAACTGAAAGAAGACAAAGTAGAAGTATTTCAAGATTTTCCTGTGTTTATTGTCATGTGCTCTTACCCCATTTCAGTTCTTCTCTTACATACATATTGTCATGATTATTCCTTACATATATTTTACCTTACCATTATAAAACTTTTAATATAGATTTATCCTATTAGTCTTCTCATGTATGTAGCAAAGCTCCCATTCCATAGGAAAGAAACAGATTCAGAGAGTTGAACAATTTTCTCTATACCTCATAACCTTAAGATAGGCTAAAATTAGCTTATATTTATCTGAGGGATTAGAAATTGGAAAAGGGGTACAAATTTGATTTTATGACCAAAAAGTATAGATCCAGAATGAATGGGGAACAGTACTAAAAACATTGTCCTTTGCCTCTGTGCCTGTCCACACATTTGTAGACTTGTCTTTTCTGCCTTATTTACCTAGTAAACTTATACGTCTCCTTCAAAAACTAGGTCTCTTTTAACTATTTTGTGGATGCTTCTTCAAATCTAACTATGTTCTCTATTCTTCTCACTGTGTTATTTATGCAAGTCTTTTTTAATATCTTTTTTAGTCATAGATGGACACAATACCTTTATTATATTTATTTATATGTAGTGCCGAGGATCAAACCCAGTGCCCCACACGTGTTAAGCAAGCACTCCACCACTGAGCCACAACCTCAGCCCATTTATGCAAGTCTTATTTAAAATGAATTACCTTTTTTTTTGCCAGGTGCACTGGTGCATACCTGTAATCCCAGCAGTTTGGGAGACTGAGGCAGGAGAATTGTGAGTTCAAATCCAAATCCAGATTCAGCAACAGTAAGGCAACTCAGTGAGACCCTGCCTATAAATAAAAATACAAAATAGGGCTGGGGATGTGACTCAGTGTTTTAGTGCCCCTGAGTTCAATACCCAGTATCCCCAAAACATGAATTACATTTTTAATGATTATTTGTTCATATTTGTCTTATAATGCACTGTAAACAACTTGAAGGTAAGAAACATAAATTACATATTTTTTGTATTTTCAATGCTTTTTTCTCCCCCCATTCCTCTTCCCCTCCCCCTCCCCTCCCCCCCCCCCTCCCCCTCCCCTTTCCCCCCCCCTTCCTCCTCCTCCTCCTCTGCTTCCTCCTCCTCCTCCTCCACCTCTTCTTCCTCCTCCTCCTCCTCCTCCTCCTCCTCCTCCTCCTCCTTCTACTTCTTCTTCTTTTCTTCTTATTGCAGTACTGCAGATCAAACCCAGGACCTCACATAGGATAAGCAAGTGCTTATCCCTGAGCTGTATCCCTGGCCCTTCTGGGCCTATTATTTAATCTTGTACATAATCTATGATGAATAAATGATTTACCTCTGTTCAATTATGTGTAATACCTGGTTAAAAATGGTACCTATTTCTTAGACCCATTATGGTGAATAAATGTAATAATGAGCACATAAACTGTTTACAAGTGTCTGGAATATAGTAAATGCCCATTAAATCTTGATCATTGTTATTATTATTATCAACAGACTAAATATTAGGATTTAATAAAGTAGACAAAGAAGGTCAAATACTATATGATACTATTTATATAAGCCTTTAAAATAGTGAAACCCATGGAAACAGAGAATAGAATGGTTGCCAGTGGCTGAGGAGAGTGGAAAACAGTGAGGTGTTAGTCAAAAGCTACAAAGTTTCACTTATGAAGGAGGAATAAATCCTAGTGATCTACTATACAACATATTTCCTTTCGTTAACAATACTGTATTGCATATTTGGAGTTTTTCTCACAGGGTATCTCTTATATTAAATATCATCATCATAATAATAAATAAGTAAATAAGGGTGAGAGGAAAAAGAGGCAAATTGGAGTTAAATTATATTGAAAAATCAAGAATTAGAATTCAGGTCACAGTGTTTGGTGTACATTCTACTACTCCTGCCCTCTCAGCTAACTCCACTGCCCTTGACTGCCAAAGCTGCTCCCATCATTACTCTCTTGCGGTTCCTTATCTGAGTCCAGTCTCTTTAGGCCTGATATCTTTTCAGAGATTAAGTTCCATTTCCTGTATGTATTCCTTTAATTTAGGAAAGGAAGGACATCAATGAGGTTTTATTAGTTAAAGATGAATTCTTTTCTGAGGAATCTCCATACTGCTTTCCAAAGTTGCTAAACCAGTTTGCAATCCCACCAGCATGTGTACCTTTTTTTCCTACATCCTCAACAACACCTATTGTTGCTTGTATTCTTGATAATTGTCATTCTGACTGGAGTGAGACAAAATCTTAGAGAAGTTTTGATTTGCATTTCTCTAATTACTAGTGATGTTGAACTTTTTTTATATATCTGTCGATCGATTATATATCTTCTTCTGTGAAGTATCTGCTCAGTTCCTTAATCCATTTATTGAATGAACCCACCATTTGACCCAGTTATCCCACTCCTCTGTTTATACCCAAAGGGCTTAAAATCAGTATACTACAGTGACCCAGCCACATCAATGTTTATATAAGCTCAATTCACAATAGCTAGATCATGGAACCAACCTAGATACCCTTCAATAGATGAATGGATAAAGAAATTGTGGTATATATACACAATGGAATATTACTCAGCCATAAAAAGACTAAAATTATGGCATTTTCAGGTAAATGGATGGAGTTGGAGAATATCATGCTAAGTGAAGTAAGCCAATCCCAAAGAAAGCCCCCATAAGTAGATGGGGATACATAATGAGGCAGGGAGTGTAAAGGAAGAATGGAGGAACATTGAATTGTGTAGAGGGAAATGAAGGGAAGGGAGAGGATAGGCTGAAGGAAAGATGGTGGAATGAGACAAATATCATTACCCTACATGTACATGTAGGATTATACAAATGGTGTGACTCTACGTCATGTACAACCAGAGAAATGAAAAGTTGTACTCCATTTCTGTACAATGAATCAAAATGCATTCTGCTGTCATGTATAACTAAATAGAACAAACAAAAAATAATATAAACAAAAATAAATAAATAAATACAATGAATTCTTTAGTAGTCATTATGTTTTTGTGATCACGTATAATATGCAAAATGGCATGATCCAAATCAAAAGCACAGCATTTTCAGAAAGTCTATTAGAATGAAATATTAACCAGAAGATCACACACTGTTGCACAAATTCTAGGTTCTCCAAGTCTTCCAATTCAGGGACTTTGAAAGTGATGTTTTTAATATGACCCACAATAAAAAAATATATTTTAAACCATAATCCACTGCAAAATGTAGACATACATATATTCATAGTACAATATGTATAGCTGGAAAACAAATATTTCACAAAGCTATATAATCTTACAACATGCTAAGCCATCTTTATTCTATTCTCTTGCATTAAAAATGGCAGTCTTTTCTCCTTTAATTGATTTTATGACTCACTATAGGATGGTTGACCATTTTTCAAAAACATTGGTCTACTTTAGTTCCTCCAGTCTCTGTTACACAGATAATAAAATTGAATTCCCAGTAGATTTGAGTTTTGCTACACATATCCTGGTAGAGTCATATCAAAATATGGGGACAGCAATTTCTGATAATTTCCCAAGATCTGGGAACCCTCATATAATATTTTGAAAAAGTGTTTCAATGCCTAGCATAATAAGCACTCAATAAAAATGAATTGAATAAATTTTTTGATCACTGAATACTGTGTAGGTAGCCACCTGCTAGGGCTATTCAAAGAGTGGTGCATACTATTTAGTCTGTGAATAAAATTGGAAATAGAGTTCCCTGAAATTTACTGAATGAAGTAATTATTGAAATATGACTGGAAATCAATGCTACGAAGACTGATTTCAATATAAAACTAATCCACTACGTTAAACCTATAAGTCATCAAAGAGAGTTTGTTAAATCCTGGGAGCTCAGAACTAGGGATGTAGAGAGTTAATGAGATATTGAAATGCTTTGCAAGTTTGGAGGAATTTAAAATATTCCAATGTACTACCAATAAGGCACCTTCAGTTTAGGTGGCTGTAATACATATGTGACAGGCTTTTAGCTTTCCAAGACTAATCATTTTCAATATTGTATCAGCTGCTTGTTGTACATAAGTGTTTTGTGCATTTATACCACAATAAATTATCCCAGCATTCAGTGGCTGGGCAAGTTTCAAGTGTGTGATACTAAAAGTACATTAAAAGTACAGGGCATGTGTACATGCATGAAAGCACAGATGGTGTGACTCTACTTTGTGTACAACCAGTGAAACAATAGCTGTACTCCATTTGTGTTCAATGAATCAATAAGTAAATTAAAAAAAAAAAAGTACATGGCAGGTAAGATCTGTTTTAGCCCCATTCATTGTTTGGAATTTTATTTTATATATTTGTCATTTTGTTGATGTTAAAAATATTTGCAACAATATTTGCAAAACTTGTAGTTGGCAACCTAGATGAATAAAACAAGGGGTTGTTTGCAAGATCTGAAAAATTTTATTGTAGTGGATACCCTAACATAGATTAATAGAGATCAAGTTTTCAAGAAATACATTTTAGAGTGTTAGAATATTAATTTTTCTCAAAGCAAAGTGGGATTTGATAAACTCCCAATGGTCTGAGTTTATTTAAAAAATAACAAATGAAAATGATCCATTGAGAATGTTGTGCTTTTGAAAATGGCCACAAAATACAAATTTCCAGATGTTTCTGATGTTAACTGCACCCAGAGAGGTTCTATAATCTCCTATTGCCTGAATATTCTAAGCTACTTACAATTTGTTCTTTATTTCTAATTCATAGTTTTTACGTGCTCTATAACCTTTCTTCCTAAAAAGTAAACTAACACCTCTCTTTCCAACCACTCTTCTAAAGTAATTACTCTGGCGAAACTGAAATTGGACCTTTTTAACTGAAGGATGAGGATAGGTAATAATAATAATAATAATAATAATAGCAAACAAATGAGTTTCCTTCGGTTATTATTCAGGTCTCTGGAATTTTTGGTTAGTTTTTCTTTGCTTATTAATGAACTGAACCAGTCTCATCTGGCTGAGCATTTCTAATGGAAAATATTTCATTGTAAGTTTTGCATAAAATATTAAAATATATTTTGTAAAATGTGCCACTGACAACCACAAATTTTTATGCTATACTTTTGAATAAACAATATATTTTATAAAACTTATTTGATAGGGAATTTTAAATTACTTCGACTGTTTTCCCTATCTTTTTGAATTTTTTAATAGGTCTCATTTAAGAAAATTAACAATAAAATTATCTTAAAATTATTTATTTCTGAATTTAATAACATGCTTGTGCCTGAAGTTACTTGTCTCTTCAGGTGTTGAAAGCAAAATATGCTTCAACCAGGACTGAGCATACTGCAGTTGGAAATTTGGATCTTTTCCTCTATAAAATACAGCACTGCGTCAAATATAGAAGTCTTCATTATGCATCAAAGAGAATCATCTTAAGAAAAAAAAGCTGAATGTTGCCACTATTTTTATGTGTGTTACAAGTTTTAGGAATTTCAGAGTTTGAGAAAGTCTGTAAGCATGTGACACTTTGAAAAAAAAGGGTGTTGAAAATCGAAGGGGGTTTTGCAAGTCAAATAAGGAGAAAAGGTTAAAAGGGAACTACTGAGAGAAAATAATGAATTTAGAAGGAGAAAAGTCCATATACAGAATTAATAGAAATACAAAGCAAAGAAAGAAGAGAATAAAAGATGCAAAAAGAGGAAAGAAGGAAGAAAGGAAGGAAGAAGAGAATGAAAAACAAAGGGAATGAAAATTGGAAAGGAGGGAAAAAATTAATAGATAATTTTAGTTTTCATTTCATCAAACTACAAGGCTAGTTCTATTAATATATTGCCAAATGAAAATATTATTATTACTACTTATGGAAAAATTTATTGAATTATTTTTTATTCCAAATGAGTGATATTTTATGTGTCTTGATCTTAAAATTGTGTGACCTTTGGTGCCATTTATAACAAACTTTTTCATAAAATAATTTATACTAATCTGACTTCAGGAGGTTAAAGTAGATAAGTATGCCTTAATTATAAAATTGGCAGGGATTTTTAATATTATTCAGTTTTCATATGAAAGGTTAACACTAATAATATAGTTTACAACTTGTGCTATAAATCAATAAATACTTAAGAATAAAGAATGGAAAAAGAGCTTTCAATTCAGAGATGATATCAATGAAGTAAGACATAAAATGACTGTAGTTATTTACTCTTACTTTATAGGTTTGGTATTGAGTAGGAAGAACCACAAAGAAAGGCAGGAGATAAAAAATGAATCTGATTAAAGGACAAAGAAAGGTTCAACCTAAATTTTCAGCCTCTCTTTCCCATGTAAATGTGATGTCCATGACCTTTGGGGTGGGAATCTTCGTTTCTCTCTATAAATTAGCAATTTTACCATTCTCAGTGTTTTCATCTTTAGGGAAACATATGCCCGTATTTGGCTAAGATAATTTTATTTAGGGAAATGGCATTTTGACAGAATATGACAAAGGAAGTCATATAGCACCTTCAAAGGAAGGCTATATGTTTTAGTTACACATTAAAAAGAAAACACAGCAGCAATTTTTTTGTTTTCTAACTATTGGATAACAAGATGACTAGCTGAGTAAATATATAAACATTTATATTGGAAGTAAAATCTATTAATAAAGGGATTTTATTGTGTAGCCCCAAAACAACCTTGGCTTTCACTGCTGTTCTAGGCAGCCCAGCTTCTATCCTGAAGGACATCTACCCTTATGTGCTTTGGCAGATCTCCAGGGTCCCCTGGGAGAAAGTAATATCTCTATTTACATATCAAAGCAAACTAAGGATCCAACCTCAATAGACCTCTAACAGGATATGAAAGTAAGTACTCTATGGGTTAGTATTTTCAACAATTTGCCTTCCAAAAGCCAGGCTACCTCCTTTGTCACAGGATGCTTAGCACAGTGTAGAATTTTGCCAAGAGGCAATGAAGATAAACCTAAGAAAGAGTTAAAGACGCTATACAAATATTTGTGAAAGATAAAGGAAAGGGAGAAGTCATTTTAAAGATCTGGGCCCACTCTAATGGTTTGTACTCTTTCGGACATCTACAGAATTAAACACAGAAGTGATCAATTGCAGTCCTGCACTTCAGGAAAATGGATGAATACCTCATAGCCAAAAGGTACTTAAACAGATTTTTTAGTGACTATTGAAAAATATTTGAAATGTCTATCACAACTTTTGCATATTTACTAGAATTTAATTTGCATTTTGTGGATTTCTTAACTTTCTTCTCTCTGCACATCCCAGAGAAGAAAGTTCAGTAAAAGGAAACAAATACTAAACTAAGGTGTGATTCAAAAACCAGCCTACCACAGAAGTCTTCAACAAGAATCACTTGCTTGTATGTCACTGAATGCTTCCTACTGAAATATGAAAAATAAAGAATATTTACAATATGAATTAAATAACCACAATATCTCATCAAATGGTACACAAAGCACTCATTGGAAGTTAATATATTTTTTATAGATATTTCTATTTAAAGAGTATTGGTAGAATTCACACACTTCCAGTCAAATTGATTGTGTCATCTGTCAACTCTTAACCATTTTCAAAGTGTGCTATTTGATTTGCTTCATTCAATTAACAAGAAATTAGGGGTTAGACATTTCAATCGCTCAGTGACTTGGGAGGCTGAGGGAGGAGGATCGTAAATTCACAGCCAACCTTGGCAACTTAGTGAGTACCTAAGCAACTTAGGGAGACTCTGTCTCCAGCTACAATATAAAAAAATAAATACATAAAATGAGCTGGGGATGTGGCCCCTGGGTTCAATCTCCAGCACCAAAAAAAAAAAAAAAAAAAAAATTAACCTTCAATATAATGGCAATAATAGTGATTATGATGATTCTTCATGTTTATGAAATGCTTTCACTTTCCCTTACAAATTATTTGAGAGAGGAAGAGGACAGGAAACCAATAGTGACCCTGGGTCAAGTGGAGACTGAACTCTCAATACCCCTTCTATGAAACACTTATCCATATTTCTCTCTTTCCCTTTCTCTCTCTCTCTCTCTCTCTCTCTCTCTCTCTCTCTCTCTCTCTCTTCCTCCCTCTCTCCCTCCCTTCCCCCTTTTCCTCTCTCTCTATTAACACTTCACTAACCCTTGGTAAAATTTAGCAATTGTATTAAAATATTTTCACATGTTATATCTCTCTTCTTTACAAACTCTATCTCAGTGACTTAGAAAATTAAATAAATTGTAGTACACTCATCAGGAGTTTTGTTCAGTGTGTTTTATTTGTCTCTTTTAATTATACTATAACTCTTTCTAAAGCATAACTTATGTATAAAAACAAGTGCTAGGTACTTAAAATTCCCTACAATCTTAGGTATATTGATAGGAAAATCAGTATTTCTGTTAATGTTAATATGCTCCTAAATTTTTATAACTTTATACCCTAGAGCCCAGAGCATAATACCAGGACTACTTAACACATTCTGTAAGCTTTTGAGAATCATTATTGCATTTTTTACAGAGAATATATATGAAGCATCTACCATGTTCCAAGCACTGTGCTACATGCTAGAGATATAAATGAAACACAATAAAGTTCCTGTTTCAAGAAATCACTGTCTTGTTGAAGAAAACTGATAAATATAAAACAATAATAAATCTGACAGAAACGGAATAATAAAATGTTATGGGAAAAAGAGGAAGAAGTTTACCATTTTACTTGGAGGATAAGTCTGAACAAGGTTCACAAAGAAAGTTTATTTAAGAATTTTGATAAGTGAATAGTAATAATAACTCTCCTTCATTGAGCCTCTCATAAGTCCCAGGAATGATGCCAGGTATAGTGATTATTATCTCCATTTTACAAATAAGACAGCTGAGGTACAAGAAGTTCAGTAACTTTCCCAAGTTCTAACAGCAAGTAAATAGCAAAAGCAGAAGAAAAACTCCATTTATCTTATTTCACGTCTATCATACTACCATATTTTGCAAGAATTTTGTAGTGCTCCTTCTAATGTAGTTTTGTGAAATGGTATTTTTAAACCTGAGATTATTTATTTCCCATTTTTATTTACTCACATTATGTCTTTGTAACCTGAGTTTATAAATAAAAGATCAAATTTATTTTTGTATGTATAAATAATATTTGACAAATAGTGAGTCCAGCTTTATTTTTCTTATAGGATTTTTATGAGTATCAAATAGTGTAAGAGTTTTAGAAAGGCCTTTTAAAAATTTGACAAGTTAAATAAGGACAAGTTATTATTTATATTTTTTGTTCCAAAAATTTTCTTAGATTTAGTTCATTTAAGTTTTACTTTCAAATATGATTTCCTTGTGTCTTTTGATTTTATCTTTTACATATGTGGAAATTTCTATGTTCTATTTCTTTGCAATTACACTTGATGTATAGTTAGAGTTCAGATTTGACAATAATTATTTGATCGTTTGTGGATAATATCAATGTAATTAATCATTTGTAAACTGGGTATCATTAGTTACTTTCATTTTCCAGTCTTATACAATGTTGTAGATGCATGCATGCATGAGTCTCTCTGTGTGCAGCTCTGTATTACAGAAGTACTATAATTAAATTTAACATACCTAAGTTTCATTTTTAAGTCACTGGCATAAATATGCAATAAGCATAAGGTTTTTTGATATTTCTTGAATATGCAATATAATTTGGCTCAGCAATTGCTTTCCTTTTTTCTTTTTTTGAATGCAATTTTCTAATAAATAGTGATTTTAAAAATATTGTGCATCACATTGATTATGAGTTAAGTTTGTATCTTTGTGCATGAGCAATGCCCCCTTATTCACAGATATGTTCTAAGACTCCCAGTGAATGATTGAAATAACAAATATGACTGAATATATACTGTTTTTCCACAAATATACACCTATGGTAAAGTTAATTTTATAAATGGAACACAATAAGAGATTAATAAAAATAGAAAACTTATAACAATGTACAACAAAACTTACATGAAGGTGAATGTTTCTGCCCCCCCACACCATAAAAAGTCTTCTTATACTGTAGATCTTAGCAACCTCAGAATTCCATTTCTTTCAACATTCACTTAAAGAAACACTTGACAACTTATCTTTGTCATATCTAAATGGCCCTCTTGTGCTTTGGGGCCATCATTAAGTAAAATAAGAATTAATTGAATCCAAGTACTATAATAATTACTGTGAGAACTGATCTGATAACCAAGGGGGCTACTAAGTGACTAATGGACAGGTAATACATACAGTGTGGATATGTTGAATGAAGGGATGATTTCCAACCCAGGAGAAATGGAGTTGGATGGGATGAGATTTCACCTCACTATTTAGAATAGCATGTGGTTTAAAACTTAAGAAGTGTTTATTTTTGGAATTTATCCACTTACCATTTTCAGACCATGAATGATCCTGGGTAACTGAAATCAAGGAAAGTAAAACCATGGGTCAAGGTTCATTTTAAATAATTTGATGTGTTTCAAATGATTTTTATTTTGAAATATTTATTTCTGTATCTTTTAAACCAGAATTTAATTCTCCATCTCCTGGCATTTGAATTCTAGGACTTTTGAGTTACTTCATTACCTTAAAAAAACTGTACATCATTTGTGATATGGTTGATAGTAATAGAATGATTTCTTCCTACATTACATTTTTAATATTCATTCAAAATGTATATAAATTCTGTTAGTCACAATGATGTGGTGATGTTCAAAAATACATTTAGTAGTCAGGGGTGGTGACACATGCCTGTAATCCCTGTGGCTGGGGAGGCTAAGGATGAGGATCATGATTTAAAAGCCAGCCTCAGCAACTTAGCGAGGCCCTAAGCAACTCAGTGAGTCTCTGTCTCTAATAAAATACAAAATAGGGCTGGGGATGTGGCTCAGTGGCTGAGTGACCCTGAGTTAAATCCCCAGTACTCCCCAAAATACATTTATTATTCACTTCTACTTTCCTCTGTATTTCAAGACTAGATCTTAGAATTTTAAGACTTCAAATGTTTTAGACATTCTTAGACTCTGCCTTGCAGCAAGATGTTAGCTATAGTGTGACCAGGGTAAGAATGGAGGGAATCACACTTAATAATCCACTATTAACATTTATTAAGATACTTCTTTTCTGAAATTCCAACAGAAAAAGACAAATTCTTTATTTGTATAAAAAGGGCTTTTTAAGTGTAAAACTACCTTGATTTGTTTTCATACTATTTATTGGCTTTAATTGGTATTTTTTCTAATTAGCAAAATTAAAATTAGCAAAATATATGAGTATCCTTTTTCCCCAAGGGTATTTTTTTTTTATTTTGAGTAAGATAATACCATGATCTACATTTGGTGAATGAGTGAGAGACTACAGAAGTCTAAGTAAAAGTTTAATATTTAGAAAGTTGTCTTAAGAGTACAATGTGTACTGACTGGTAAGGGCCCCCTTCTCCTCAAACCTGAGATCATAGAGATGAGAATGTACAAACCAGGTATACACTCCTTTTTGTGGAACACAAAAATGATAAAAATGGGATATCAGCTCTCTTTATCAAGTATTTTATAAGAATTCTCACAATCCCATCTATTATGTCCTAAAGTTTGTTTTTTTTTCTCTTAACTAACTAACTAACTTTAAACACAATCAAGTAAATGTACCATAAAAATTTCTTTTTTACCTTCATAGTAGATTTTAATTCTTATACTATGGGAAGTCATTCCATCCCTATTTGCTATAGAACTAAACCAAACAAGCTTCAAACAAACAAATTCTGAAATACTTCCTTGTAAGTTAGTCTAACCTATAATGATGCAACATGAAGAGGAGGGCAAACTCTTGAAATATGTATAGGTCAGAACATGTCTTGTGTTATGTACTCCTAGGAAAGCATTAATATCTTTTTATCTCCAGGATTCTACAGTTTAGAACTGATATATGAGGGAGAAGGGTACTTAATCATGTTGGAATTGAGCACATACAAGGAAGGCCAATTTTGAGGAAGTCCTCAATTTGTGTAAACCCATTTATAATTTCCTTATATTTCTAGGAAAAAAGAAGAAGACAAAGAATCTGTGAGCATAATTTTTTCTTGTGGTTCATAAACACCATATGGCATATTGTCACACAATTACCCCTTTAATGAAATATGAGTGTACAGGCAGAAATGTATATTCCAAGCTCTCCAGTGTCAACACTTCAGAGTTAATATCCCAAAATACATGTGGATAAGTAGATTGTAAATAATCTTATGCAACTGGGAAATAGACTGTGTACCCATATTATTACTGATGCAAAGTTGAAAAGTTACCAAAAATAACACCCTTGTTATGAGTTAAATGTTAGATTATAAAAAGCAAGATAATTAAAAAATCTTTATATCTGAGAACATGAGATTCATTTGACATTCATGTAACTCAAATTTATTAAGTATATACCACAGTCATGTTCCTGTCATAGTTTCTGTGAAACCTAAGGGCATATACCATATGAAACTTACTGTGAGTAGTGAGACAAGACAAATAAGCATTAAAGCTACTGAGAAGAGTGTGTATAGGTGGTTTGATCAGAGAAGGCTTTGTGGAGGAGAAGGGACTTTAACTGGGTCATGAACTGAGTCTGATTACTAAGGAATTGGATAGATAGAAGTAAGAAATAGAGACTATTCTGTGTCTGAAAGAAAATGAAAAGTAAAGTCTTAAAAACTGGAGTTAATGAGAACAGGATCCCCCTTTTCTAAGAAACTTTAGGAAAGATCAACTAACAGCCATGACTCTATGAGCTATGTTGGTTACTACCATGGCTTGACCAGGGATTTCCATACTCTATGTTCCCAAATTACTTTTTGGAACTGATTTCATTATTCCCTGTTCCCAACTCATCATAAATCAATAAATTACCATGTGGCATGTTTTACAATTAAACAAAAGCATACAGCTAAGCATATATAATATGTCACAGAGGACTTTCATCTCATATTTGTGAAGTAGCTATCCCTATTTTTTTTAAGAATGATCACCTGCAGATGTTTCACAGAAGGAGAAGTGAAAGAGAGAGAAGGAAATCCACCCACTGCCAATACATTTAATTATTCCTACCAGGGTATCTGTGTGAATGATACAAGCTGTACAAAAATATTAATTTTAAATGTAGCATATATGTATGTGTGTATGTCCATAAAATGACAAGTAAAGATCAATGAATTATATTAAAATATATGTGGGGTTATTTTCCAGCTCATTGATTTTAAAATTTGCCTCCTTGGGTTGTCCATTTGGTGAGGTCCATTTCATACCTCATTCAATATAAGAGATGAACTTTCTTCTCATATTGTGGACTAGGAGGGGCAAATGTCCCCAGACATCTTTGAAGTTCATATAATTGATCTGAGAAGAGTGTCTTGTTTCCTGGTGTTTGTAATAAGCATTGAGTGGAGGAAAGTAAAGGTAGAACAAGAAAAAAATTAAATATCCAGTTCTGCTTTTGGAAAAGCATATTCATTAGATCTCATTCTTTTGGCAGAAGAATCTGGAGTGTCTGTGTTTTCATAAGTGGATTTAATTTTAATGCTGGTTGTTTTAAAAGGCTTTTCATATAGCCTAGGCTATTTAAAAGACGGGACTTTACCTAATGAGGAAGACTAAATTTGAATGAGATCTGAAAAAAGGTCTTTTACTCTAAAGATGTTGGAAAGCATACAGGAAATGTGAAGAGAAAGAGACAAATGCATACCTATATGTTGGTCTTCAAAAAATGACTTGGCTTTCATTTTATAACCCTTCACTTTAAATGTCAGGTTATAAACCTCTAAATGTTCTTTTAGTCTCAGTGACCAAATAACTAGTAATAATTTAGTAAAATAAACTCTCAATTTAAGTGATCTTTCAAGGGAAACAAGAATGTATTGAACATTTACTGTATAGTAGGTTTATGCCAGATATTCTAATATATTATTACATTAAATCCCTAAAACATCTATGGGACTCATACTTGGCCTTTATTATCCTTTATCCATACAACTCTTGAAAATTAATTCTGTTGGAAAAATGTGATGAGGTTATGGGCAATAATGTCCAGTTAAACAAGGTGATCTCATTAGAAACAGAATACATGTTTCACTTTTCTAGACTATAAGAAAAAGCACAGCCGTAAGCTCCTTTCAGAAAGTACTGCCTAATAAACCAATCTTTATTAATATTTTCTCTAGATACTTTGGAGGCATCATTTCTTCTTTGGTATTTGGCTTAGAACTAACTGTTCTTTCAGAGTAGGTACACGGATAGCATTTTTAGAATAATCTCTACTTTTTCCCTTACCAGCAAAATGTTAAAGCTGTTTGTTGTTATAAACTTCTCTTAAGTGTAACGAGCATTGAATTCTAATATTTGTGACTTCCTGCTTAGCAGATGTTTGGAAACTTTTATTTCTGGAGGCAGAACAGAACATTTCATAAGAGACTGTATTCACTCAGTGTAGAAGTTAGCCATTTTATATACTTGTGTGTGTAGGTATAGATAAAAATATAGATATAAATAGATAAATAGTTTTTTCTTGCCTTCTAAACCAAAACCCTAATCCTCTACAAGTGCAACTGTCATGTAAACACTTCTCTGCATTCCATTTTGTTAATGTGGCAACTGAATTGGTTTAATTTGGGTTGAAGTAGCGAGATTCCTGCCTTTTGCGCTTCCACTGTTATTCATTAATAAGCACTGAAAATTTGTAAAATCTGTGGGGTATATGCCTTTTCCCTTACTTCTTTGGTGCTTGACCGATGCAAAAAGCTGGTGAAAATATATAATGTTTTGTGTTTCCAAGTGTGCTCCTGGGAAGTTTTTCTTCCAGCTCCAGCTGTGGAAGCACATTATGACCTATGTGGTCTGATACAACACATATAAAACTTGAACACCATTGAAATTTAATTCAGTGACTTTTTTGTTCTATTGCACAAAGTAGTAAATTAATTTTTTCTTAGTATCCACATATATTGATCATATGCATCATTTCTCTCAAAAAAGCAGTAAATGGGACGGGGGACTTGGAAGCATCAATGATAAATAGGTCTTACTGTAAACATACATGTCAGTGGCCCATGAATACCAGCTTGCTTTAAGATACACAGTTACAACACATTCATATCAGTTTTGCTAATTTTTCTCTTGGTTTGTTGGATGTTAATTTTCATTATAGTGTCCAAGTATTGGGGCTTACTAAAAGCCAGAGTGAAGCTTAATATGATCAGTTGTGGTGTAGTCTCTACATTGTACAGACCCTCCTCCTCCTTTTACCTGGTATAATACTATTCCCATAATCTGGAGGTGAGTCTTGAGAAACCTTTTGCTGCTGTACCCATGAACATTAATTCTGTTTTCATGAGTCATAAAATAATCTATTTGTAATTATGTGCCAATGATTTTACCATATATTACCTTATTTAATACTCATAAAAACATTCTGAGGTATTATAACAGACACTAAAGATTAAATATGCAGTAGCAATTTAGCTTTCTCATTCCTCCTCTGTAATAGCACCCCAGTTTTTATTTAGGAATCACCTTTTAACTCAAGGTTTATATTCTTAGAAAGTGGATGCCATTCCTAATCCAAGGTATAAACAACAGCTAGTATGGACAAGAATAATTATGTCATTTTCCTGGCCACTGATTGGCTTAGTTTTATGCATGACACTCACATCAGAGCAGTGAGATCTAAGAGGTAGTCTGATTGGGAGCATTCAGGTAAAACAGTACTAGATTATTAAATGAGAAGAAAACAGCTTCATGTACGTCCCCCTTGTTTTGTTCTCCTAGGTATTTTCATGTCTGAATCTGATTCCTGAATGTGCTGCAACTGTACTGAAATGCTTTAAAAAGTAGAGAAAATCTTGGCAAGAATCTTGAATTTTGTGATACCACAAAGCCATCGAATTAACTAACCCTGGAACCATACATACCACATGTCTGGATTTTTTTTATGTGAAAATATATATACCATATCACTTAGGTTGTTTAAGTCAGGGTTTTCTTTTATTTCAAAACAAATCTTTGTAAACTAATCCAAGGATATATTAGCTTTATTTTTCAGAAGAGGATTCCGAGGTTCACAGGAGCTAATTGAGTTGCTCAATGTTTCAGAGCTAAGAGGTCAATGATTCCTATCTAGAGATGTATGAATATATATTTTCTGCTATTTTTGCTATACTGCACAGGTTCCTATGGGTTATTGCTAATTCATATTGTTAAATGCATTGTCCCATTATTTTTCCCACTTAATATGTAAGTATTAATGTCTGAGAAATCACTACACAAATTTGTCACAAAACATTGATTTATTTCTGTATAGGTTAACAAAGATAAGTTTTAAATCAAAGACTAGTTTTCTCTTTTGAGCATCATGTGTATTTCAAATAGCATACTGGCTACTTCATTCTTTATATCACTTAGTTTTATCTTCATAAACATGTTCAATATTGAAATCATCATTTTTACCCTAAAACTTTCCTTCCTTCTATATTCTGTATCTGGATTAATGATATAATGTCATCCAGGGCATTAAAAAAGGTATATGAAAACATTCCCATCATCTCCCTATTTTTCACCTCTCAAGTATGATTCCTGAGTTTTGGTCATTTTAATTTTGTAAATATCTTTCAGATTGAATTTACTCACTTGTACATTTACACACTGGAACCTATGCTTTGGAGCATGCTGCAGATTCCAAACACAAATACACAAAATTTATCAAAGAATACATGAACCCATGTATCACTCAGGATTCAGAGTTCAGCCCTGGCATAGCTTGGTGACATAACTAGGAATATCTACTTTTATAAATAACATTATTCAGGACCCAGGGAAATTCTTCCACTTTTCAAGTCCTTGAACCAATTGATAACTATGTCCAAATACCATAAAGTTTTGTACATTGTTCTAGTCATAGAGATGGGAACTACTTTGGGGAGGATTTAAGCAGCAAAATTTCTCAGATAAGTGATAAAGAAAAATAATTAAATTTTCACATACTTGCTCACAGATAACTGTGACAAATTTTTGCATAATACACTATTCTCCCCATGATTCCCATGGTATTCACATATATGAAGTGAGAATCATTTACACTTTTGAACAATTCATACCACTCTGTTACATTTATATATGTTGGTCTAGACTTAAATGAATCACACATGACATTGTTTATTTTGACAACTTGATAAACTTTGGAATGCTAAAATATAAACATTTTTACTTTGCAAAATTACTTAAGATTTAATTAGTGTTTCAGAATGTTAAAGATTTCTAATTGAATGATTCTGAATTTATAGCTTTGGTGTTCATTAAGACTAATTTTTTATTTGTTTTTAAATTTACAAGTATTTTCATTTCTGAGTGGTTGTTAAACAATTTTTTTTCATGAAAATATGGTCAATCTTTGTATCCTCTGAAAACAATAATTTTTAAGACTTTCAACTACTGAAAATGAAAAAACAGTTTGATAATAATAAATTGTAATGTAGAAAAGAAATAAAGCTGAAAAATTTGAAGGATAATGGATGTTTAATTTAAAAAAAATAAAGCCCATGTTACCAAGCAGACTTTTGTTGGTCATGATTTGAATAAAATTCATTAACAGGACAAGACATCACACATTTTTCATTCATTTAAAAGGTATTTTCTGATAAAAACAAGGAGTTTGAACAAGAAAATTCTTCTTATTAAGCTCACAACATAACAAGTAAATGAAATCCTTAAACCTTAATTTATTAATATATGAGTATTTAATTAATGATCTAAATGGCAGAAATGAAAAACCAATATTCATATCAAATTCATAGCTCAGAAGCAACAATTGCAACACTTCCCACTTATTAGGTAATAAAAAAATTACATTCATGAAATCAGAAAACTGAATAACTAAAATGGAATCTGAAAATATTTACTGTTTTTTAACCTGTAATTTTTTTACTGATCCTGAGAAATGGCTATCATATCTTTTAAAATGCTTAAAAATTTCTAGCAAAGCATAATCCAGTTTTTATTAATAATACATTCCCCCTAATTAGATGAATATGTTAAAGCATTTGTTTAGCATTTCATTTTGTACCAACAGTCCTTCAAATGAAGAAACAATCTGTAGCAAATGAATTTTGAATTTTATGTTGAAAAGCAATGTATTTTGTCATTCCCACGATATGTTTCACAACCAGTCCTCAAGTTCAGCTTGGGAAAATGAAGGAATTTATGACTCTGAGGCAGTGAGATATGAAATTAAAAGAACACAAAATATCATTTTGCATACATGAAATAATTAGAAGTGAAGGGGAAAAATTTCAGCTAAACAGCAATAATTAGTGTACAATAAAGACAAAGTTCAACATAGAATATTATTAGCATGGCATTCTTAAAATAATGTGACTGATGTTTAATATGCATTACATTGTACACTTTTTAGAGAAAACAATAGAAATTTAGATTTATTAGATATTATTTTGAAATATGTTGAATAAAATAGGTACAAATAAGAAAAACTAATAAAATAAATGACTATTGTGTGAGAAGGAAAATTAAAAAAGAGGTTTTTAATTTAATATATAATAAAACAAGAAAAAAATTATAAATACAATTTAAAAACTAAATAATATTAAATACAATACAAAAACATTTTTGGAAT
Source organism: Glaucomys volans (assembly GCA_020662805.1). NCBI lineage: Eukaryota > Metazoa > Chordata > Mammalia > Rodentia > Sciuridae > Glaucomys > Glaucomys volans. Next base: position 194,012 of record JAJEJO010001426.1, read on the forward strand.
AAAAATCATTTTGAAGAAACAGCACTTAATATTTTTAAAAGTTCGAGTTTTATTATACAATGTATTTGTGTACTGAAACACTGCATTGGATCACATTAATATGTATAATTTTTATGCTTTGATACATCAGTTAAAAATAAACCTTAAAAAATTAAAAGTTCAACTTTTGATTTTGTGTGAATGAAAAAACGTTTCAATTGTAGCTATCAATTTATAAATTTGTTTAAGGTAGTCTTAGGTTACTGTTACTAAAGCTTTTGGTTAAAAATTATGTAAAAGAAAAATTTTTGGTATGTGTTATGTGCAGAATGAAGATTGTGTTTGATACTTAGAGACATGGCTTCAACTCTGCTGACACTGTAATAAAAGAGAGATTATATGTGATGATTTCTGGATCTGCTGTAAGATACAGCAGTTTAATAAAACATTTTAATTTTGACCATACAATCATCCTTAGATATATGATGGCAATGACAAATAAGTGTTGTTAAAATAATTTTATTTCATTTAGACAAATTGCATGATGCAATAGCAGAATCAAATGAAAAACAGATCCTTAAATAAAAAACAATTCACGAGCTTCAGGAGAAAATGAAAGTAATTTTTAATCTGTTCCATTCACTGTTACTTGATCTGAAGCTGTTGCTTGTTATTAATAATATTAAGAGAAGCTTAACAAAAATAAACCTAGGTGTAACTATTGCATATTTAAAAGTATTAAATATTTTAAAGTAGAGAAAATGGTTGTTCTGAATTGAAAGAAACTGCATAGAAATATGCACTAAAGCAACATTCCAATAATAATAATGGCATTAGGAAAAGTAAAGAAAAATATTTTCACATGCAAATATATTACTCAAACTAGTTTCTATAGAGTCTATTTTTTATTCATTCTAAATCCAGGTAGAGTCTTTATGAAAAATAAATGTGAGCAAATTGGACAGCATAGTGCTATTTTATGTCTCATTATAATATCTCAGCTTTAAAAATTTTGAAAGAAGAAATTTAAAAATATTCTATGAATTGAAAATAGTGAAAAATCACAATGTAAGGCATGAGAATTTATGTGATAATTTTATATACTTTCTGATAAGTTCTAAAACAAGAATATTCTATCACATGCAACACCACTAACAGTGATTATTCCATGACTTGTAAAATATGCTATTGTGGTTCATTGAGAAAAGTGGTCACAATATTTTATAATTCTTCTGTGATAAGTCAAGTCTAGCCTAAACTTATGGACTAAAGAATCTTGTGGTAATAAGTGATGGTCATGTTTAGTCACTAAATATTTTTATACAGGAAAGACTAACTGCTATAATGGTTCAATTTTAATCTAAATATAACTTGAGAATTAATTATTATATTGTCAATTCCAGTTGCTACTATTTCAGCTGAAAGCAGTTTCTCTAAAAATAAATCAAAATCTACTTAGAAATTACCATGCACAATACAGATTGTCATATTAAGTAATGCTTTAAACAGAATAAAAATGATGTAAAAATAAAATGATAAAAACAATTAGTAATTTTGGTGAAATAAAGACAAAATGAGGCATGTTATGATATAAATATGTAACCATTCCTCAATTATTTACATATTTATTTAATTGCTCATGTGAACCTCAGTGCCTCATCAACAGACACTCTGACCTGGACAAGAATCATTAAATTCAGGCATTTATCCTTTGAGTTTTTCCCAAACTCTGCTAGCTTGGGGCATAACCAAAAGGAGATAAATTCGTACCTCTACTGCTACTATTTCATTTGAAATTCTCAAATATCTTCCAATATCAGTACATTATTATTCTAAGAGCATCTACCCTCACCCCATATTCTGTTTCCCTCTATGTATGCATTCTGAGAAGAATTTTGGTACATATAATATTTTTATAATTCAACTCTCTACCTCTTTAATGGTTCTTTACCACCTATAGATAGAGTCCTACTCTGGCACAGCTTTTAGGCTCCTTACCAACTGTATAATAAGCCTTCTTTTTAAACTTTATAATTACCCTTAATTTCAGCAAGGTCTGAATATCTAATTTTGGGAGCCAGTGAAAACTTGAGGGAAATTTATTAACAATTTAAAAATGTTCATGGTATACTTTTTTTTTTCCTGATTTTTTTTTTTTTTTTTTTTTTTTTGAGACAGGGTCTTGCAATGTTGCCCATGCTAGGCTTGAAATGCTGATTCTCCACCTTCAGCCTCTCTAGTATCTGGGATGATAGAAGTGTGCCACCACGTGCAGTAATGGTATACTTTCCAAAAAAATAAAAGACTTCTTAGTGTGGGGTTATATGCAGCTGTACAAATCATAAGAATGAAACTGGTCCCGAATTCAGCCACTCGCAAACAGTTCACACTTTTTCAAAGAGGTTATTAATTTCCCTAGTATTGTACGTGCATTCCCCACTCATGCAATAGACCTCTGAGACATTTACTGTTGGAAAACTGTCCCTCTCAAACTCTGCACCCAGTTTGAAGAGCTTACAGTTTGCCATGCCACTGCATTCCCCCAGAGAAAGTGCCTAGCCCATGTTGTGCCCTTCTCTGCTAGGGCTCTGGCTGCACAGAGCCATCTTGATATCTTACTCACCTGGGAACCTGTGAAGACACTGGACAGCTGTCTCTAGCAGTTCTGAAGACACTGACTTCCAAACCAACCAGCCGGCCATATCCACACTTCTATGGAACAAGGAAACACCTGAGTGGTCCATCATGATGAAATCAGCCTACAGGTGCACCCAGAAAAGAGTAGGTGGCCCTGATGATGCTTGGGCTGCCTCTGAAGCAACCAATTGTCCTGGCCCATGTACACTCTGCTCCAGAAAGAAGACAGGCAAACAGTACTGAGTGGTTTGGCCTACAGGAAGCAAACAGGTGACCATTTGGTCCCAAGAAGAAGTTGAGCAACCTGCTTAAGCCCTGTGAAAGAGATGGCTCAGTTTCATCTACCTTCAGCACCATGAAGCAAATGGGAAGCCCTCAATGAGCAGGTTAACTTGGGGGTCTCTGTAAAGTCACTCATACAGCCCTTGGCCACTAACAAGGGCTCTATGTGGGCCCCCTGGTGTAGCTGGATCCTCAATCAACCCTCATAAACTGATAGCCAACACCTCCACTAGAAGGCATGCTGTACCACATTTACCTGAGTTTACTGGAGTGGTACAACCCTCAAACAACCATATAAATGAATGGAGACTCTGTTGCTGGGTGAACTATGGTGGCACTGTCTGAGAACCCACCTTGCCTAAAGTCCTTACCAGTCAGTACTACAATCTCAGAGCTTCTGTAGCTTAGGATACCTACAGATATCACCAAGGTCTATTACAGTTCAGGAAGCTACACAGACACTACCATAAAGAGGCTACATGGATCAAAATCAACATATGCTTTCCACCCACAAGACACAGCATCATCAGAAAAGTTTCTACTACAAAGGAGAGGACATTTTCCATTTTTCACATCTTGCAATTAACAACACAAGAAGAAGATTCTCAGGTTAACAGAATTCTCTGAAAAGTGTCCTATTGATTTTAAGAAAGTCCTTACTTTTTTAAAGATTCTTCTCAGCAAAGGAAACAATCCATAACTTGAAGAGAGAGTCTAGAGAATGGGAGAAAATCTTTACCTCATCATCTCAGATAGAGTTCTAATCTCCAGGATATATAAAGAACTCAAAATACTTGACACCAAAAACTCAAATAATCCAATTTATAAATGGCCAAAGGAAATGAACAGGCACTTCACAGAAGAAATACAATCAATCAACAAACATGAAAAAATGTTCATCATCTCTAGCAATTAGAAAAATGCAAATCAAAACTACTCTAAGATTTCATCTCACTCCAGTCTCAAGGGCAATTCTCAAGAATATAAGCAATAAGAAGTGTTGGCAAGGATGTGGGGAAAACAGTACACTCATATACTGCTGGTAGGACTGCAAATTGGTGCAACTACTCTATAAAGCAGTATGGAGATTCTTCAGAAAACTTGAAATGGAACCACAATTTGACCCAGTTATCCCACTCCTTGGTTTATACCTAAAGGACTTAAAAATCATCATACCACAGTGATGCAGCCACATCAATGTTTATAACAGCTCAATTCACAATAGCTAAACTATGGAACCATCCTAGGTGCCCTTCAACAGATGAATGGATAAAGAAAATGTGGGATATATACACAATGGATTATTACTCAGCCTTAAAGAAGAATGAAGTTATGGCATTTGCAGGTAACTGGATGGAACCAGAGAATATCGTGCTAAGTGAAATAAGCCAAACCCAAAAAGGAAAGGCCAAATATTTTCTGTGATAATGTGATGCTGATCTATAATGGGATGGATAAGGAAAAATGATGTAACTTTGGATTATGTAGAGCCAAGTGAGGGGAAGGGAGTGGTTGTAGGGATGGGAAAGACTGTAGAATGAGACAGACATTATCACCCTATGTACATATATAATTACACTAGATTACATTACATGTGTGACTCTATACCATGCACAGCCAGAGGAAGAAGTTGGGCTCCATTTGTGTACAATGTGTCAAATGCATTCTACTGTCATGTATAATTAATTAGAACAAATTAAAAAAAGAAGTAAATAAGAAAAAGAAATCAATTTGCTTTAGAGGTGGAGGCAGTAGGATCACAAGTTTAAAGCCAGCCTCAGCAACTTAGGAAGGCCCTAAATAACTTAGGGAGAACTTGTATCTAAGTAAAATATATTTAAAAAGGGCCAGGGATATGACTCCATGGTTGAGCATCCCTGCATTCAATCTTGATACAAAAAAAAAAGTCAAAACACACTAATAATTTATTACGTAAGAAGGATGACTATTTCGAAAGCTAGAAAAAATAAAAAAGAATGAGAAGGAAGTTCAATAAATGTTGGTTGTAAAGCATAGTTAGGTACTAGGTGACAGAATATTAAGGTTGATTATACAGTTTTAATAAATTAAGTAAGGTGTTTCCAGAGGTAGGCTTTGACTTTCAGATCAGTTAATTAGAAATGCATGTGTCTTCAAATATGGTTAGCTTCTGACCTATATCAGGGCATCGATCAGATAATGGAGTCCTTTTGATACTTGCTTTTGTTGGAAGTGTGCTCGTTATATTGGTAAGAAAAAAAAATTCTTGGATTACCAGGAGTGTCTGAGAAGTGTCCTATTAATTTTAAGAAAACACTTACTTTCCCAGATTAGGAAGAATCATCCATAGTAGGATAACTACAGTCTACAATTATTTATGGTATATTTCAAAATAAATAGAAGAAAAATAGACTAAAGGTTCCTAAAACTTGAAATGAAAAAAAAAACTTTGAGGAGATGAAACTTCTTATTACCTTTATTTTATCATTACACAGAATAAAAATGTTTTGAATTAACATACTGTATCCTATAAATATGTAAACATTTTATCAATTTAAAAAATTCTTCTATATGGTGGTTATCAGAAAATGAATTTACCATGATTTTCAAGTACAATATTATAAAATGCTCTGCAAAGAGTTTTAAATATTTTGGGGGGTGTATCTGCATGTAAACAGTGATTCAGACATAATAACTTTTGATATCTGGGCTTTAATTGAGATGGAATGTATGGAGTTTCTTTTGTGTGGGTCCATTATGGAGGATTAGGTATACTAGTAAAGTATGTGCCCTGTATTTAAAGTCAGTGTCAAAGTAAACATTGTTCTTCAAATAAAAACAACAATAAAAATAATGAATATTGAGTTCAGACCTTAGGTTTAGAAAATTTAAGTTATTTACCCATGGTTGCATAGCTGGAAAGTGAGACAGGATTTGAATCCACGTCTTTCTGAATTCAAAGTCAACATTCTTTTTTATTTATTTATTTTATTTGTTGGTACCAGGGATTGAACTCAGGGGCACTTAACAATTGAGCAACATCCACAACCCTTTTTATTATTTAAGACAGAGTCTCACTAAGTTGCTTAAGGCCTAACTAAGTTGCTGAGGCCAGCTTGGAACTTACAATCCTACTGTATCAGCATCCCAAGCTGCTGGAATTACAGGTGTGAACCACCATGCCCAGCTGCAAAGTCATCTTTATTTACCACATTGCCTTTCTGATTGTAAGTTCTAGTTGTAACTTGATGGATGAGGAAAAGCTCCCAAGGTCTTAAATAAATGTTCTCCCCATCATAAATATTTCTACAATATATATTATTAATAACTTATCAAAAGTGATTCTTCCTTCAAATGCATAAACAAAATAATTTATTTCAACCTAAAACAAATAAACTAAGTTCCGATGTCATCAATGATTTAGTGTGAAGTAATCATATGTCTTTCTGATACTACTAGCAATTACTGGATTCCTACTACCTAGTAGCACTGAGCTAAACATATTCACATCACAGTATGAGGGAGATATAATCATAAAAAATGGTTCACATTTATTCAATGAAAATAATTTTATAAATAATTTTGACAATTTTCATGTAATTTCTCTTGATATCCTCTGAAAATCCCTGTATACTAAATCAACAAATAGATATACCCAATCAGAAAATGAGGAAATTGAGCATCTGCATAATTCAGAAACTTCTTAGAGGTTACAAAAGTAAGGTTTTGTAGGAACTGTAATATATTCTAAAGCCGATGTCCTATTCCATAAACTGGGACTGTGGATCAGCACTGAAGCTTTTGTCTTGAGTTTCTGTATGTGCAAACTGCAGTGGTTACTTTGTTAATTAAGGAACTTTATCCTAAACAGAAGTCGTCCTCACTGCTGCTATTAACCTAAAGCCACAGTAAATGGTTTGTAGTTTTGTATACAGGAGAAGACAGCATCAGAAAATGGGCTAACAAGTTTCAGGCAGCAAACTACTTAACAACTTTGCTTGTGTCAGTCCCTAATAAAATAAGTCTTCTTGTGACACGCATTGCCCCGTAATATGCCTGTTCTGTACTGTTTGTATGTGATCTGACCACTTTCTTACAGCTCATTTAGATTCAGATAGGATTTGTAAATGAGGAGAAAAGGACTCCAACCTCAGAAACACATTTTCTTTCAGCTTCAGCATAATTTAGCCTTTCAGAAAACTACTGTACAAATTCTTCCCATTTGCTTGTCTTCATCTTTATTATAAGTGATAAGATAACATTATACAGGTAAATCTCAGATGTTTATTTAATTCTAAAAGGATTGGAAGCACAAAGAAAGAAATGCATCTAATTTAATATTTTTAGAAAAAGAGATTTTATAGGGACCATGGAGCATGCCAAAATAAAGCAGCATTCCTCTAATTCCTAAAATTTGAGTCTCTTGCCTACCAGTTATGTTGTACTAAAATTGGATTGTATTTGTCGAATTAATGAATTACTGAAATTTCCTATGAGGGAACAGAAAAAGCAGCATCTACTTTTTTTGTAGCCTTTTGTTTTGGCAAATATATAGAACATTGATAAAGTCATTTCAGCTTCTCATTTGTTTAACATATTACATATGGATATCTGTTTAAGTTGTTATGGGTCATTTCTACCAACAGGCATAAACCCTTTAGTGTTTAGCAGGGGGAAATACATGTATGCTTCAGGTAGCCTTGATTTAGTCTGAGAGCATCCATCATTTATCTGTGGAAAGCAATTCATTCAGTAGGATGAACTTTTCTCTAAGGAAGTCAATTTGTTTGAGCAAGAGAGAAACTATGCTGTCCAATGCCTATTGGCTCCCAAATCTAATATATGTGACAAGACAAAAAAATTGGTTAATGTAGTGTTTAACATATTTCACTAATATTTCTGATAATTCATTTACAACTACATGCACACAACTTATTTTTCTTAACCTAAGTGTGTTAGAAGTCTTTGTCTCCATATTTTTCTATGTTCATGATTCTGAACATAGACTTTGTCTATGCTGTGGTTCCAAGTTTTACAAATGTTGGATAAGTCTGCCATAGATAAATGAAAGAAATTGTTCTGTCATGCATGCATTTCTCTAATGACTTTTTAATCCTTTGCAAATTTTGAAATGACCCCGATAAAGCATCTCTGAGATCCAATTATGTATTTTGATCATAGTTCATTCACAAATCTGAATTTTAAAATATGGGCATCATAAAATAGCTAGAAGAAAATATGAATACTGTATCTAAATAATTTTAGATTGATTAAGGCATTTGAAGCAATTCAAAAGGCACCAAAATCACTCAAATTAAAAAATAAGATAAAATGATTTTATAAAAATTTTAATGACATTTTACATTGGAAAAGTACATTAAAGTCAACATGCAAATAATGAGGTACAATACAATGAAAAATGAAAGGTAAATGATTTTGTCACTATGCAAAAGATTCTGAAAATCAATAAGAAAAAGCCTAAAAAAATTTTGGTTATAGCACATGCATAAATGCGTTGTGGAAAATGCAAACAACGTTTGCACATTAGAAATGATGCACAACATCATTAATAAAATAATATAAACAAATTAAAATGAAGAGATATCATTTTTCATCTATAATTTTCACTTTATTTAGATATTTTATTACACACATGCTATGAAGATTTTGAGCAAACTGGCATTCCTATAAGTTGATGGTAGGACTTCATACTTCCTTGATAGTAACTTGGTAATATCTAGCAAAGTAATGAAACAAACATCCCACAATGTCCAGGAAATTCCATTTCTTGGAAACATAACTTCTGCCATACATACATTAATGTGTTCATATAAATCATGTATAATTACTTAGTTATAGTAAAATTTGTATCCACACATACGTATGTATCTTTACATATGTGTATATGTATATAACAATTATATGGATCAAAAAGATATTTTCCTCAGAAAGTCACTGGTATTTCTCACTTTATTTTGCAGACTGAAGTAAGCATGAGAAGAATGTGTTTGTTGGGGAACTGCAGGGACTCATTGTCATTGATGAGAGATATGCTTTCATTGGATTCCTTTTTATGTCCTTTGACCTTTGTCATATGAAGTATACGTTAAGCGATACATTTAATTATTCATTTAATGTACATATCCATTTTAAGAATTTTAGAAAAAGAATGTTACATTTTTTGGTGTCTAGATAACTGAGCATCTCTAATTGAAACAAGAATGATAAATGAAAATTTTGCAAATGATTGAAAAGACAAGGTCAAAAAGCAAATGCAGAGCTTAAAAGTCAACAATTCAGTCTAGGATAAAAGTGATGCACAGATTATGGCTTGATAAAAAATAGTCTGAATTAATATTCAAACAAATCTGGCATAAAATTCTAGCTCTACCATTGACTGATAATGTAGTCTGAGTTAAGTCATTAATCCCTGTTAGTTTTTATTTTCACATCTAAAATACAGGTATGACAAAATGTACTTCATAGTGTTTTCCAAAGCATTCAATAAGACAGCATGGAAGAATTGATATCCTCATCCAATTTTAGAGGATAGGCATTCAGGCAAGAGAATAACATTAAATAGATACATAGGAAAAGATGAAGTCAAATTATTCGTTTGCTTATGATGTTCCTGTAACTAGAAAACACAAAAATCTCCACCAGAAGATTTCTAGAATATATATATATATTTTTTTTTTCAGAAAAGTAGCTATACATTCCACTGCAGTGTATTTTTACATATCATACATACATGGAGTATAACTTCCCATTCTTGTAGTTGTACATGATGTGGAGTTAAACTGATCATGTATTCATATATGAACATAGGAAAGTTATGTTGGATTCATTCTACTCTCATTCCTACATTCACCCCCTCCTCCCTTCCTCATGTCCAATCAGGTGAACCTCCACTCCTCTCTCCACCCCCAAAGTTAGGGACACTTTGGCTTCTCTGTATAATAAGTTCTAAGTTCCATTATCTTTTTCCATTTGGACAAAATTTCACTTCCTTTTACCTTCCTGGAGTAGTCCATAGTGTAAGGCAGAGCAAGCCTATCAGTTCCATTCTTCTGGATATTTTTTTTTCAGTAAGGATCAACTTAAGTATTGGAAGCCAAGCCAAATCATTCTACTTTCCTATTGTGCATTCTGTTAATAAAAATTCTGTTTTTTTCCCCCCACATTGATCACAACTAAGCTATGCATACCATCTTTTATTTAGGTGCTCAATTCTGTTGGTGTGTGTGTGTGTGTGTGTGTGTGTGTATCTAACTATATGTTATTTTTGGCTTGATATGGACTGTGAAACTTTGAATTCATTTTCCAATTTTCCATACATACTTTCTAAATTTTCTATAGAGAATATGTAATTTGCTTATGATATTATAAATAATAAAAGTTACAAAAAACAAGCAGATATATTATCTTATTTGAGAGGCATGAGTTCTTGAATCACATATCCAAAAAATGTCTTGGAAACTCCTCCAGATTTTAGGTCAGCTTTTCTTGCAACAAGAAATTGAGCCAATAATTGAAATATCTGGATAGATGGTGGGATATTTTCATCTCTTCTGGAAGGTAACAGAAAGTACAGTATGCACTGAGCATGCTAAAATGGTTAAGATGATTTTTAAAGCCAGACTGCCCATTTCTGCAAGTTACTGGCTTTGTGTTCCAGAAAGAGTTGTTAAACTCTCACTATAACTTCATTTTTATATGTTAAATGTGGAATATTTATATGACATGCTTTGTAAGATTACTGTCAGTGTCACATGAGTTATATCAAGAAAAATGCTCAGAATAAGCATTATAAATCCTCTAGAAATGCAAATATTAATAATAATAATTATTATTATTGATCATTATTAATATTATTAGTTTACCAGGGGGAATTTAGTATATAACAGAAGATTCAACTTTTTTATTTGCTAAGATATGACATAATTTTTTATTTTTAAGAATGTGTATCCTAGTCACATAAGACTCTAAATATCTGAATTTAGCATTTCTGAAATTAGAATGCTACTTTTTTCATTCTATTTTTCCTCCCCTTCCTCCTCCTTTGCCTTTTTCTTCTGTCTTTCCCTCTCTCTTGATTACTTTCTTTGTATTTGATTTTGTTTAAAACTCTTATTACAGTATTAATATGGTACATACTTTTCATTTGATTATGCTCAGAAATTTAAATACTTGTTATTTTCACAATTGTGTGCATAATAACTATGAACTAAAAAATCTCATGCCAATTGGATTCTTTTTGATGTATTTTCATTTCTGCATAAGTCTGTCAGGACATCAATAAGAGAGCTGATGTCATTTCTTCCCTTGTAGTTTCTAATCTGAAGTAGAAGACATAGTTCAAAGAGGAAAGCGATCTAAATGTTTTTGAGTTTAAGGAAAAAAAAAAAACCTTCCAAACAATTCAGTTTCCCCTAATGTTGAATTGTACTCTTTAAAAGCTTCTTTTAAGCTCATTTGAAGACTACCCAGCATTGCCCAGTGTATAATCTCCACTTAAGATCAAATCATCCCATTCATGCTCAATCAAAGAGAAGATTGGTGCTGAGGATAATTGGGACTTCCCATTCCTTTGGGGGTGGTCCAGCAAGAAATGAAGCTATCTGAGGCAGTCTTTCTCAAACAGTTTACTGAATACAGCATAAAAGAGTTGAAATTCTTTCACTATCATCCTTCCATCCCATCTAGCCCAAATATCAACATGGCATTTAGAATTCTCACAATGGTGTCTAACATTTGACCTATTTCATTTTGATTTTTTGTGTGGTCTAAGTGAAGCAGAGTGATCACGTGAAAGAACAGTGGACTGACAGGAGACTGGGAGACTTTGTTTCATAGCCTCAAGGGATTCTTTTAGAGATGAAAACATCTTAAGGCTTAGTGTTGCTCCTCCTGAACTTGCTGTGTTGTGTTAGTAGGTAATTTCACCTTCCCTGAGGTTCGGCTGTCTCTATTGTAATACCAACATGTTTACACAACCAAATAATAACCTTTAAGAGAGAAGAACCATATACCACATTTGGTTATAGAATTATAGTATCTAGCATAGCTATTTCTACTCAGAAGGTCACATTTTGAGATAGTAGGTATGAGAGCCCTTTGAATATCAAGAATTACATACTTAGTATTTTAATCTACAATTAAGAATAACTAATGATAGTTTGAGTTTGTAAAGTACTTTCACATAAATGTTCTCCCTTGATCCTATTAATAATTCCATTTGGTGGATAATCTTTTTATTCCATTTGAAAAATACATAAATTGGATCACAGTTGATCAACAATAGAACAGACTTTCTAATGCAGGGAATCTTCAATTATCCCAAACATACATTTGTTGTAATTATTTTGGTAAATCTTGTACTAAAACAACCACATGAAAAATGAAATACTTGCCCATGAATTGAAGTATCATCCCCTTTTAAAGGTAGTATGCAGTTTCTTTTTTCCCTCCTTTGCTTTAACCACACTTAATTTGTAAATGTCATTGTTAAAGCCACAGTTTCACTAAAGATGCAACTCTTGCTTTTATAAGGTCAGTATTGGAAACTGACAGGCATTTGATCAAGGGTACATTGTCAGCAATAAAGGGAACAGAAAACAGTTCTTGCTCTAATATGTAAATGACCTAATTTCATTGGAAGTTTCTCAAAACTTAAAAGAAAAAGGTTCAAATGTTAAGTTCTCCATAAGTATGCTAGTGTCTGTTGTCTGAGTTTAAATAGAAACAATATTCTGACTGCATAGAAATTACAATTTTTATATTATTGTTACTATTATTTTAATTTCTAGGGGCTTGCTTAATGACCTCTGAGGTACCATCTTGAATTTTCATAGTGCATACCCTTCTAACACTTACCATTTTTGGACAAGCAATGCAAAATAATATTTTTCCTTAAAGACAAACACATATGCTTGTTGGCGAGTGATTCTGAAAGTCTGTCATATGATACAGTGCTTCTTTATTTCTCTTAAACATGGAAGTCATCTTATGCCACTAGGAGTAAAAATATTCCTTCACCCCCACAAGGTTACGCTAGTGATGAGCATTAAAAGATAGCTTTAAGCCATCTACAATTATGACCTTGACTAGGAAAATGTAAGTTAATAAGGCTTCAACAAATTATGGTCTTTTTGGTCGATTTGCCTAGTGAACTGTTAATTGTAAAACTGAAAGACATTATGTTCAGCTTTCTCTATCACATCTTTTGTGTTTTAACAGTGACACTTCATTGAGTGCAATTAACAAAGCCTAGGAGATTTATTAACACACTTCTTCATGGCCAATGATCCATTCCACTTAAGACATAACACTGTAAAATGCACATTATCTCCTTTTGGCACTTACAATAATGCTTCATGAACTAGGAAGGCATATGTTAAAGCAGATAAAATGGCATTATTAGCTGACAAATCTTACAATTTATTAGACAGTTAATTTATCAGCTTAAAAGACACTTAAAACAGCTGTGCATTTAATGTCTTTTTAATGTATCCAGTAAAACTTGCATAATTGCCTGTAGTGCAATTTATTTTTAGCTATGTTGCAAAATGTCTGCATTTACTGTTTACATCTTCTTTAATTTTTCCTGCAAGGCTCATCACATCTCTGCCTGAGCCCTAAAGAAGAGGACCAATAATCAGACAAATCCTCCTCAAACAAATGGTTCCCCATGAATGAACTATTCAAAAGTGCATGCTGCTTGGGACCCAGGGATTGTTAGCATTTTATCTTTACCCCAAGGGCAAAAGCAGAGGTTCCAGATAAATAAATGAAATGCAGAACTAAAACCAGGGTGCGCAATTCAGTAGGGTGTAGTCTATTTCAAGCCTTCACATCACAATCAGGCAGCAGCAGTGTTTCAAAGTATTTGTATTTGGAGCCCATTCCAAACTACATGTCTGGAGTATGAAACAACAAGGCTTTTAGATTACATTAACAAAGTTGTTTCATTTTATAATTATGGTAACAGCTCCCTGCTGATCAATTGTTTTATACCTAAGGACTTCACTAGTGCAGGGGCACAGGAGAAAAGTGTGAGAATTAAGACACATTGCATGGCTGCACGTGTCAATTCATTCTGTTTGTTTATTGCTCTTTGATTTAATGAAACCTTTGTTAAAGCTTTCTGTTTTCTACACAACCTTTCACAGTAATGATGTCTAGGGGAAATGAAGGTAGCTATTATTAAAGCAAAAAGTCAAACAGTGCATTTTGCCCCTAATGAAACAACAATTGAAAATGTGATCTTTGGCATTTAGGACTCTTTGCAATCCCCTACTATGAAAGAGTGCTAACTTCTAGTTCTAAAATTTAGTTTTCTGTTTATGTGATGTGATCTTGTACATACATGGGAGATTGAAGCATGCCTTCATTTATTAGATAATGAGTAGTACTTAAAAGCAACTTTTTTTTCTTCTTAAAGATTTCTTATGGTTTCTGAAGTTAGTATAAGTATTTAAGTTGATTTCAGAATTGGAAATTACAAAGACATAGGAAAAGGTGTTTCTTCATGTGTTTAAATAATTGTCAGAACCATAGAGTTATTCATTAAAGAAAATAACATTTCAGGCTTGGATTTTAGCTCAGTGGTAGAGCACTTACCTAGCATGTGTGAGGCACTGAGTTTGATCCTCAGCACCACATAAAAATAAATAAATAAAGTAAAGATATTGCATCCATCTACAACTAAAAATTCTAAAAACAGAATATCTCCTATGGAATGGCCTAGATCTCAGACAGTAGGGTTAATGATAACTGCACTTCATATCTAGTCCCTACTTATTCAATTTTGAGTCCAATACAATTTAAGCAGAAAGACAGAAAAGAGAAATTTCATTTATGTTTGCCTTTATAAAAATTTGTTTTCCACTGGTGCATGTTTTTCTCTAGGTATTTGCAAATATCTACATGACATTGATAAATATTTATATTCTCAATTTGGTGAAAGAGGAAGAAGGTAGCAATGGCTAACAGGATAAGGTATTATACTTGCTGTTGACTTGCAAAATACTGCAAGCCTGCTATAAGTTTGAATTAAATTGCTCTGCTAAATTCTTACCTAATTGGAAATTAGTTCAGAGGAGGCTCAGAAACTTTTTCAGAACGATACTACATCATTTAGCCAGAATAATTAAATAATTTATACTTGCTTGTTAAAAAATGGACAGATCATGATAAAGGTTGAGAATTTTCATGTGCATATATTTAAACCTTTACATCTTGCTTCACATTCTTAACTATAGCCCTGTGGCATAGATATTATTATCATCACCAGGGTAAGATGAGGAGAATTATGGAGTCAGTGACTTGATGAAGATCAGTTGTGTAAATCTTAGAGGCAGAGTGAAAATTCACAACTCTTTTCTAATCTAGTTTCTTTCTTTTTATCACTGTTGCTAGAGACTGGTACCACAGAAAAATACATCCTAGACTGAAATTCCTGCTCAAGGTAAAATTTTTAAAAATAGTGGGGCACATGGAATTTTTACCTTGCATAGATGATCTCTAGTACCATTACTTAAAAAAATGATTAAACTTTGGGCTCTATTACTTCTAAAACATGCACCTATTTCTAAGAATGTTTTTAAACTTTTGACTAAGTTTTAGCCAGGAAGTACAAAACTACATTATTCCTATATGATAGAAACTTTTAATACTCT
This sequence comes from Glaucomys volans, assembly GCA_020662805.1. Classification (NCBI taxonomy): domain Eukaryota; kingdom Metazoa; phylum Chordata; class Mammalia; order Rodentia; family Sciuridae; genus Glaucomys; species Glaucomys volans. The sequence goes on from JAJEJO010001426.1 coordinate 209,569, forward strand.
AATGCACTCTCTCACAACTCTATCAGAATTACACAGAACTCCCAGAAAAGAAAATATGCTCTTCTTTTTAAGAGTGGAAGGAGTAAGAGTTATTCAATTGTGAAGAACAGAAACAGAGTACTTGCAGTGACAAGATAGCAGGTTACCCAAAATTGGGCTCTTGTTTTTAATTTCTAACAGAGAAGTTTACTTTTTGACATATTTTCAAATTCAGGTTTTCCAAAGGCATAAAATACTGAATCTCAAGTATTGTACCTATGTCTGTTGTTTCTCAAGGAAAATGAACTGGATCTTTAATAAATGTATCTTAGTGGCATATGAAAGTGTATGGATGTGGATGTGTGTGTGTGTGTGTTCATATGTGCAGACACATGAGCATGTGTCTGCTTGCTCAAAATCAAGTAATAAAGAATAAAGACATTGAGGTCACCAACAATATTTATTCCCCTTACTTACATGCACTAAAAGGACACATTTATCTGTTTCAGTTTTAATTAATTATAAATATTCAATAACATTTCACAGAGACAATAGTAAAACAATGATTGTTGCTTTATCACAGTGGATGATTTTAGAGCTATAGTAAAAATGGTAGGACTGTGCTTGTTTTCCCCATTGTGGTCTAATTCCTTTTTGATTTAGATATTTTATTTAGAAAAACTACTCTGTCAATTTGTGACCCTAATAGAGATCTTTAATGAAGAACCTGAAGTTTTAAAGAAATGTATCAGGAGCCCGACATGGTGATGCGTGCCTGTAATACCAAGTACGTGGGAAGAATAAAGCAGATAAAGCAGGAAGATTGCAAGTATGAGTCAAGATTGGAAAACTTAGCAAGATCCTGTCTCAAAGTAAAAAATAAAGTCTGGGGATACAATTAAATTCAGTTGTTGAGTGTCTGTGGGTTCAGTCCCCAATACCACACACACACACACACACACACACACACACACACAAAGGCATCAGCCCACATGATAATGGTATTACAGAACTTTCATTTACTGAATTTAAAAGCTAATAGTTTTCATAGTGCTTCGACTATACCACAAGATTTTCTATGTCTCAAACATGGAAATCAAATAATGAATGATTATTTGATAATTATTAATGAATTAAGATTTCACATCAAAAAAATCAAAATAGAATATCTCTGCTTCTTTGTATTTTGAACAAAATAATTAATTTTTCTTCCAAAGAAAGGCAAGTTCAAGGAATACATTTGAGTTCCCTTAGGGACCATGTGTTCATGGGAAAATCATATACCCACCCTCCGTCTTAAAATTGCATGAATTTAGAATGAGAACATCTGCTAAGACTTTTAGTTCTTGGGAATTGAGTTTTCTCCTAATAGGGAAGTCATCAGTGAGCATGGAAAGAAGATAGGGCTGAATGTCAAGGGGCTCAAATTCTAGACCTAGTTTAAATGCAAAACAAAAAAAATGCCATAACTTGTATATCAATTTATTTAGGTAGTTAAAATTTCCTACATCACTTCAATGCAATTTTAGCTTTGAATCTATTTTAGCATATATGATTTTGATATTTCAACCAATAAATACCACAGAATACTATGGTGTCATATTTTTATAAAAGTCTATATGTACTTATTTTAAAATTACACATATACAATTTATTCAAGATTATGATTTTAGACCATAGACTCATATTATGCTTACATTTTGAATATGCTAATTGTAACTGTTGAGTTTGTATTTTATTTTCAAATTTTTATCTAAAAGTTATAAAATAACTATGAAGGATATGACTTTTTAGCACAGTTTCTTACATAACTAAACATAATTTTACCATATGATCCAGCAATTACTGTCCTTTGTATTTACCCAAATGAGTTGAAAACTTGTATACACACAAAAAAACTGCAAATGGATGTTTATAGAAGCATTACTGATAATTGCAAAAACTTCAAACTACCCAAGACATCTTTCAGCAGGTGATTGGATAAACTGTAGTAAATTCATACAATACAATATAGTTCAGTGTTAAACACAAATGAGCTCTCAAGCCACGAAATGACATATAGGAAACAAATAATTAAGTGAAAGAAGAAAATCTGAAAAAATTACATATTGTAGTCCAACTCTATGACATTCCATGAAAGGCAAAACAATGGTGACAATTAAAGATCAGTGATTGCCAGAGAGTGGTGGAAGGTACAAATGAATAGGATAAACACAGAGGACTTTTTGTTCAGTGAAACTACTCTGTATGAAACTATAATGCTGGATACACACCTTTATTCATTTGTCCAAATCCATAGAATATACAACACCAAGAGTAAACCTTTATGTAAACTATGGACAATAATGTAGTGATAATAATGTGTCAACATAGATTTCTAGACTGTAACAAAGGTACTGCTCTGGTTCAGTTTATTGATAGTGGAGGAGGTTAGGCATGTGTGGGTATAAGAAATGTATGGTACTTTTTGTACTATACCTCAACATTTTTGTTAAATTAAAACTGCACTAAAATAACATCTGTGCAAATGAAAACAAAATTGATTAAAATAAAAGAGTATGACTTTGTCAGTGTCATCTTAGAACAAATAAAATATAGGCTATTTTTCTGGTTATTAATTTACAAACCCATCCAATATTTCCATGCAATAGTAACCAACATTGTGTAATTGTGTTTGGAGAGAATAGCAGCTTTAATTATTTATTTATTTACTTTGCCAAGAAGCTAAAAAGCTTCCTATATCTAAATTATGTTTCTGTCTTCTGAGCAATGTAAAGCAATGGGAAACATTTACCAATGAATTTTACTTTTCTGGCTATAATGGTCCGAATTTTGTGCTTCTAAATTCGTATGCTGAAGTTCCAATCCCTTTTATCTCAGAATGTGACTTTGTTTGAAGCTAGGCCTCTAAAGATGTGATTAAGTTAAAATGCGACTTTTAGATTGGTCCCTCATTTAATCTGCCTCTTGTCCTGGTAAGCAGAGGAAATTCGGAAACCATGGAGATAGCAGAGTTAGGCATGCACATAAAAATGATGTGAAGACATGACAAGAAGGTGGTCATCAGCATACTGAGAGAGGTCTAAAAAGAAACTCAAACCTGGACAGTGAGCCTCCAAAACTGTGAAAAAATAAATTCATGATTTTTAAGCTACCCATTTTTCTAATTGGAACCCAAACCATCAGGTATGCTTAGTTGCATAAAGCAAAGCATTGAGAAACACTAGGGTGAATTACTCTCATAGGTACCAAAGCACAAGAAATAAAAGCGGGAATCAATAAATGGGATAGATTCAAACTAAAAAGCTTTTCCTCAGCAAAGGAAACAATCATCAACGTGAAGAGAGAGCCTACAGAGTGGGAGAAAATCTTTGTCACACACACTTCAGAGAGAGCACTAAACTCCAAAATTTATAAAGAACCCAACAAACTTTACAACAAGAATGCAAATAACCCAATCAATGAATGGGCTAAGGAAATGAACAGAAACTTCACAGAAGCTCTACAAGGAATCAACAAATATATGAGAAAATGTTCAACACCTCTAGTAATAAGAGAAATGCAAATCAAAACTACCCTAAGATATCATCTCACTCTAGTCAGAATGGCAATTATCAACAATATAAGCAACAATAGGTGTTGGCAAGGATGTGGGTAAAAAGGCACACTCATACATTGCTTGTGGGGTTGCAAATTGGTGTAGCCACTCTGGAAAGCAATATGGAGATTCCTCAGAAAACTTGGAATGGACCCACCTTTTGATCCAGTTATTCCACTCCTCAGTTTATACCCAAAGGACTTAAAATTAGCATACTATAGTAACGCAGTCACATCAATGTTTATAGCAGCTCAATTCTCAATAGCTAGATTGTAGAACCAACCTAGATGCCCTTCAATAGATGAATGGATAAAGAAACTGTGGTACACAATGGAATATCATTCAGGCATAAAGAAGAACAAAATTATGGCATTTGCAGGTAAATGGATGGAGTTGGAGAATATCATGTTAAGTGAAATAAACCAATCCCCAAAAACCAAAGGCTGAATTATTTCTCTGATAAGTGGATGATGATACATAAATGGGGGGTGGGGTAAGGCAAGAATGGAGGAAGCATAGATTGTGTAGAGGAAAATGAGAGGTGGGGAGGGAGATAGACAATAGATAAAGGAAATATAATAAAATACATGTACATGTACATATATGATGACACAAACAGTTTGACTCTACTTGGTGGACAACCAGAGAAATGAAAGTTGTACCCCATTTGTGTGCAATGAATAAAAATAATAATAATAAAAATTTTAAAAAAGAAAAGAAAGAATTGTAATTTCTGGAGAGTTGAAGTGCTATTTAGGGGGGCAAAAGCTCAGAAAAAACCTAACAATATTGCCACTACAACATGAATCCAAATTATGTTTTACAATGATAAAGTTACTTGACATCTTCAAATGTTTGAAGAAATACCATCTAAAGGCTGAATTTTCCCATACTAACTTAATTCTCAATTACTCAAACAGTTAACGTAGTTTCCTGAGAATATTTTTTAATGAACTCTCTCTTCAAGTTCCTCATTTGTCACCTATTAACTTCATGGTTATAATATTTGAGTTCTATAGGATGTACTTCTAAACTAGTCGTTATGAGGCAGGCATACTCCATGAAATAAAAACAATAACAACAATTGTGGTGCTTTGGAGTAGCTTTTTCCAATGGATGTCCTTATTTATTTTCAGAAAATTCAATGAACCAAATATTATCATTATCTCCATTTACATTTGAAAATACCAAAATTATGTAACAATGATATGTCCAAACCAGGTTGTGTTCTTTGTTTGTTTTTGTTTGTTTGCTGTACTGGGGATTGAAATTAGGAATACTCTGAGATCTAAAGCAGAGCTACAATGTTTTTTTTTTTTTTCCCAGACAGGGTCCCACTAAGTTGCTCAAGCCATCCTTGAATTGTAATACTCTTGTCTCAGGCTTCCAAACAGCTGGGATTATAATCATATGCCACTATTACTTGTGGAAGTCTGTTTTCTTAAACACCAATTTATCCTTTTGCCTAGTCTCCCTTTCTGCAGTTGCTAGGATTGACTAAAGTTCAGTGTCTTGTATTTTACTTGTCAATATTTTGATCACTACTTTTAATGCTGTAATTTTTAATTTGAATCTGAAAAGAAGATGAGTTTTTTAAAATTAGGTTGCATTTAAGTTTGGAAATTGGTAAATTAATAGCTCAGGAATAACCCTTTTAGTACAGTGAAAGATAATGAAGCCCATGGAAAGTAGTTGGAGAATAAACAATGTTTGAGGGTTTTTCTGCATCATGCTATTTTCCACATTCTCATGACAAAGTTATCTACATCCAGAAGTAACAATTCCTTTGCTTCTTTCCTAGGGTGTCAAGTAAATCCTGGTATATATGAAGGAATTGCTGAAGAACAAGTCTTCATTTGGTACTAAGTGAATGCAACCAAATGAATTTAACCACTGAACCACCTGGCAGATAGGCTGTTATTTCTTCCTTTCAAATATCTAGGGGATGTTTTCAGACCATTTTGAGTGCAATCTTTATTATCATCCTATGTAACATAACTATATTGAACATCAATCATATACTAGGTATTAATTAGATTCAGTAAAGTATTAAGAGAAATCCAAAGTCCAACAGAGGTTAATAAACATGGTCAGCAGCCAAAATATGGTTTTACATACCTATTCATCTCAGGAGAACCAAGAGATCATTGTGATCCAAAGGTCCCAAAACTTCTGTGAAGAATAAAAAAAAAGCCACAAAGAGACTTAAATATGGGTTTCTCATTCTAGTAAACAGCTATTTTTTCAAGGTAATATGTGTGATAAAATTTAAATAAGTTAAAACCTGGAACAAGGCAGTTTACCTTCGCTGAACTGATGGAAGGTACATATGGTCCTACTTTATAGACTAGAAAATGAAGGTTAGAATCAACAAGAACAGTGATCCTTTACTTCCAGGTTTATATAGTGTGTTTGGTGTATGCTCCATAAAAACAGAAACTAATGTGAAACAAGGAAATAATTTAGAAGACTAATTTAGGGGACTTTAGAGAGCTCTCATGTTCAGTGTCATGGTGATTCTCAACTACGTATGTTAAGAAGATCTCCTACTGGCTGTGCATAACCTATTCTGTTCTAGGTAGAGAAACTTTATTTTACTAAGAAGAATATTACTCACTAATTCACACATTCAGTCAGTATTTGGAGTATGAATAATGAGGCATAGAGTTAAAAAGGAGTGGAAAAATCTAAAAAATTGGGAGTTTAAGAGTTGCAATATAGTTTAATATCTTAGGAAAAATTACAATTTACATTAGAGATTTTCCACTTCTGTCACCTCCTATACTTTGGTTTCTAGTTGCCTAGAACACTCATATTTTCAGTTTCTGCTTCTTTTTTCCACCTGTAAGAATTTTCTTTCAGCACTTGAAACTTGTCCTCAAAATTCTAAAACTTTTTCTCATTTCTTTGGGCAGAGTTAATTTTCAGGTGAAAAGCATTTGATATTAAACTATAAGCAACTGATAAAACTTAATAGTGTAAACTTAACTTTGGTGATACCTGTAAATTTTTACAAAATATTTATTGCTAATATCAAGATGTGATTCCTTAAATGTGACAAATTTAAATAAGGACACAACAAATTTAGGGATAGAGGTTTTTGTATTTCTCCTCAAACCACAAAACTTGCAGGTCTACTTCATCCCTGAAGAAGGTCATTCCTGTTTGACACAATTGTATATTTTAAGTTCTTTCATATTCTGAAGTAATATAGTGTACAAAAGCTAGCAGTGGCCGAGAGTGGTGTCGCATGCCTGTAATCCTAGTAGTTTGGGAGGCTGAGGCAAAAGGATTGTGAGTTCAAAGCCAGCCCCACCAAAAGAGAGGCACCTAAGCAACTCAGTGAGACCCTGTCTCTAAATAAAATAGAAAATAGAGCTGGGATGTGGCTCAGTGTTCAAATGCCCCTGAGTTCAATCCCTGGTACCATCATCCCCCAAAAGTCAACAGTGTATAAAACTTTCTTAGGCATGTACTCCAATACTTATGCTTATCTTCCTATTGTAAATCCAGATAGTGGTTCCTAAATACCAGTCCTCATCCAAGGGCCAAAAGACCTGTGTCATGCTGAAATAAGGAAACATGAACAATGATGTGAGTAATTGTATAACACTAAATAGATTTTTCTGTTATATGGTGTCCTTCTGTATTATCCTTGAAGAAAAAGGGAACAGTAAATTCCCATGTCCCTGAATGACCCCCCCGCCCCATTTCCAAATACCTTGTCAATTTAAAGAAACAGTGAGAACAAATTTGGACTGTAATATTCATATACATGTTCTCTGACTTTTTATAATGTGCACTGAGAACTAGGGCAAGTTAATACTATCTGTAGAAACTTGCAGTTTGCAGGTATGCCAGGACAGGAGCTTCTTGGTGTTGCTAGTCATTCAAAGCAAAAACTAAACATGCTAATACTGATGATGTCACTGTTTCTGCAGCCTAACATATAATACCCATCTTTCAGTGGCAAACAGAGTGCACTGTGGAAAGGATACATGTCACACATCCAGCCAGACATCAGTGGACACAATGCCATGAGCAGAGGGGCAATTGCTTGGTGAAGCACCTTGAGGGACAGATGTGTTACCTTTTAATTCTATCATCACTTAACTCCTCTTGGCATAGTCTCTGATCTCTTATAAACTCCCCAAATAATTCATATCTCTTACACATCATCTTTCTACACTTTGTTTGGCTATTCATCAATCAACTCCACTTCCCTGGTACAACTGGGTTGTGGAAGTGATACCTTTCTACATTATGTTGGTCTCAAAATAACCTTTATTGTATCAAGTCACAGCATGAATAGATGATATTAAATATATAATTATTTGTCAGAATGAAAACAGCAATCCTGTATCAGTACAATAATCTTTTCTTGAAGTTGAACTCATCTGTAACACCCCTCAATCTGGGAATTACTCTTCCCATAACTTTAAATCATGTTATCAACTCTGGGGTTTCCATAAGTGGTGGTAAGGGATGGGGACAGCATGATGAGTGGTAGGAAGTATCTGAAAAAATGGGTAGTAGAAATTAGGGAAAAAAAAAAGCTGATTGGACTTTTGCTCAGAAATGACCCTGGTATTTCAGTCACTAAGGGCTCCTAAATTGTCATTTTTTTCACTTTAACTCTGAAAGACAGGTGTAGTTCTCATTCTTCCCTTGTGCCATGCATTCTAAGGACTTGCATAAAATGAGGTATTTTCTCCTTGAAAAGAAAAAAAACCACAATATTGATTAAAACATAGGTAATAAGAGAGAAGGAATAGAACTGTGAGGAGAGAAGAAAAGCAATTCAAAAGAATTGAAGAAAGAATTCACTTGGTTTTGACTAAGCTGAAATTAATTTCTATGTGCTTGGAATTCAGGCCTTTTAAAATTGCCAGTCATCCCTTTAGAGACTTTACTAGTCTCCTAAATGGCTCTTGTCATTGACTCATAGCTTCTGATGAATTAGGAGTTGTGGGGCATGCTGGTTTACAAACCTGAAGTTGATCAGTGCAGGCTCATTCACCCCTCTTAGGAAATTCACCTTTGGGCAGCTTTCCAGCAGGCATTGCATAGGACAGAGGAACAGTGGGAGTAAACATGTTGAAGCTATAGCCCACAGGGATGGTCCAAGCCAGATGCTTGTTGTGAATGTCCTGCTAGGCCCACCCACACAACTGTTTGTTTTTGGCAACCAATCTAGGCATTCCACTTCTTATAGATTGATGCCAAACACCTGCCTGTAGTCAATATGGACAGCTAGACTCAGAGGTAGAATAGCCTGCCAGCTATGCAAGTGTGTTTTCAGGGGTAGCAGAAAATATCCAATGACAGAAAATACATACATGTGTGTATACATGCCTAGACACATGTGCATGTATAATTTATACCTTTACTAACTCCTTAAGTTCTTTTGCCATGGTCCTTTCATTTTACAATGAGGTATTACCTTTTGACTGCAAATTCCCTGTAGGAGTGAACAGATTTATGCTAAGTTTGTAAATGACTAATAGCAGAACCCTTACCCGGAAAAAAATTTGGTAGGCGCAAGATCCTGAGACACTAAATAAGGAGATGCTTTAGTCTCAGAGGAAGGTAAATAAGGGGCTAATAAAGTTGCAATAGGTACCCTTTACCTATTTGACAAGGGTAGCTTTTGAGGAGTACCCTAGTTACCAAAATGTGATTTAGTAATATCTCAAAGTAGAATGAATCTTGCCAATAAACAGAGGATATCATGAGATATAAATATGAAGAATATTTAACCTATAATTAGAAATCCTGTAATCTAAAATGAGGTTATTCACCCATGTTACCTCCTGTCCCAGAAAGAATTTAAGGCAGGAATATCAGTTAATAAATCAACCTCATATTTGTCCTGCACCTTGCAGTTTTCAAAGTTCTTTACTAAGTATTCTGTATGTAAAATATCTGGTAATATCGTAGTGCCAAAAAGTGAATAGAATTTTATTGATAAATAACAAAACAAAATGAATCTTTTCTTTGACAATGTTTCCAAACCAAGTAGCTTTTATGGTGTCCTTTCTTTTGAAATATATACTTTTGTGAACCTGTCTGTGTTTTTAACCTGCAATCATAGATGATGAACTTGTTATTACACTTGCTTGAAGCTAATATCAGTTTATCCCCAAGCATCAGACGCCAGATGTTTTTGGTGAGAAGAAAATTAATGGTCTAAATAATGAATCAATTGAGGAGCAGTGGCCATAATCCATCTGCTCTTTAAGCCAAGGTCCTGAGTCAGGCTGGCTTCTGGCTACACAGAATATTAATCAGTTGAAGAGTTAAACGGAGGACTCAAAGCCATTGTTGTGAGATGCCTCCGGGTGCCCCCAAGCCACTCCTTCTATAGGCTAGGCTTTGTCCAAGGAATGAATAGGCAAACAAAAAGCAGGGGACAAGGAGAGAGCTGTATAGGACAAGTAATTTGGATTGACTACTCCTTGTGTGCCCAAGGAGAGAATGACTAAATACAGACATTCAGAGTCCAAGCCAAACCTCCTCTATTTGGATGAAATCATATTCCCTAAACACATAATCCATTTTGATGACAGTTAAATCATTTATTTATTGGGTTTCATCCCAATTGTCATTTTTGTCCTTATTCTGTTGGTATTCCTCCAAATCTAGACATTATTGTTTTCTACGTAGTTTGGTACATTTTATGTGGAATCAGTTTGTATCAAATAACATTCTTATGCACACAAAATCTTGAGTGTTTGAGACTTCAGCATACATGTCTTCTTCATTTTGCTTCCCATTTTCTTCTTACTATTTGACAGTCAAGTTGTAGGAGAGGCAATGAAATATTTAACCAGGACCCTTCCTAGATAGTGACACATAACCTTGCTCTCTTTAAAAGGCCATAACTAACTTATTTTATAAATAAGTAGCTTTGATATTTCTATTTAAATCTTCAGACTTGATAGATAATGTAAAGAGGCTAGCATTCTGTATAATAGACTAGATAGGTGGATACATCCATAGGCATATAACTAAACATGCATAAAGGCCAGAATCTGAATAAATTGAGTTGATCTGATCCTTTTTCCTTAGATTTCTTAAAATTTCTGGATTGCATTTGCAATTGCAGTGCTGAACACATTGGATTTTTTTTAAATGAATACATTCTTCAATGTATTCCTGTCTTTTCTTTTCAACTACTTAGGTAGGAAAGATAAACAAAATTATAAAAAAAATTTTAACCAAGGATGTTAGAGAAGGCCAAAATGCCAGAGAATAAAAAAAAAATAGAAATAATTTTGCTTTGGTAGAACCATTGGCCAGAAGCATGAACAAAGTCAGTGATTGGGTGTGCTATCTGGGCACTGGGCCAGAAACATGAGAAACTGAAAGCCAGTTGCACAGATCATTAAGAAAGCTATGAGGGGCAAGGAGGAGAGAAGGGATAAGGGAAAAAGAGTGGAAGGAATATGACCTAAATTTCCTATATATGTATGTGTGTGTGTGTGTGTATATATATATATATATATAACCTCACCATTATGTATATTCACAAATACTTAATAAAAAAACCTGTAAGTAAATAGCAAAAAGATCAGTAGAGGAAAGGAAATGTGAGGGAGGAGGAGGGTAAGGGGAAATACTGTGTACTGAGTACAGCACATTATATTCCATACATTTATAATTTTGTCAAGACAAATCCTAATGTTATGTATAACTAATATGAACCAATACAAATTAAGAAAAAGAAAGCTATGTCCACTTATACACATTTCATGATGTTTGTCAGTGAAAACGATGACCATAGGCTCATGTACACAAGAGGGTAGTGATATTAGTGCTACTCTGTTTTAAACAAGGTAAGGAGGCTTACACCATTTTTTAGGCCTGTGATCAAGTCACCTCATGTAAGCAAGAATTTATTGAGTTTCTCTTTTATTTACAAGTATGGCAGTCTTCACTGGTTAAGAGAGATTTTGTTAAATAGGACCAGTGTTGCATAATGATAATTCAATAGCTAGCTAAGCCTATGAAATATATAGGGAAAGAGTCACAAATAACAACTATACAACCTATACAATCTATATTTTATAGCTTGATTGCTTTCATGTTTGTATTAACCTCTGAAAAGGATAGTCTTAATAACCAGTAACTCCTTACAATCAGATAGTCATTAATTGAAATTTATTGAGAGGCAGCTGGAAAAAAGAATGAAACATGGTTTTAGTGTAGAGGAAGGAATCTATAGGAAATGGTTCAAAGGGAGGCTAGAAGACTAAAAAAAAACAACTAAAAGTTTACTTCATCATATAGCCATGTCCTGTGAGAATACTGTTTCTCTCACCTGTACCTTTGATCTCCTACCAAACTAGGAAAAATAAGGTCCTAGGGAGAGTAGCTTTATTTCTGAGCCTGGGCCTTGGTTGGAAAACAGTTGACGCATCCAGAGTCCTCTGGGCTGTGTAGAGAATGTGAGTGGCCCTTGTTTCCACTTTGGTTCTTTTTCTTACCCAAACTTTGTTTGGATTCCAGTTGAAACTGGATTATTTTCTTCAACACATGTACAATAACATGCTTGCTCAAGTGTGTGGGCATGTGCATGCACAGGATACTGAGTGTCGGATAGTCCTAGAAAACTGTATGGGAGGAGAGGGACTGTATTTCCTTGGCCTAAGTAAAATGGTCTTAAAAATAAGTCCACTTTGACTTCCATATAGAGGTACAGGAATGTGCAGCTACTATTCCCTTTATATAAGATTTATATCTGGGCTGGGATTGTAGCTCAATGGTAGAGTGCTTACCTAGCACATGTGAGGCACTAAGTTCGATCCTCAGCACCACATAATGAAAATAAAATAAATTTATAAAAAAAATTGTATCATCTGATAAAATAAGCATGTAAGCACCAGGTTTCACTTATTTGATTACCTACACAAGCATTTAAAATATTTTTCTATTTAAAAGTCTGAAACATCCAAATCTTTGGTAAATTGTTAAACCAGTAACACCATTGTGCATTTTTGCAAAGTGAGAGAACAGGGGAAAGGGAATCATTTTAAAATGCTGGTAAATATAAGAGCTAGAACCCTGGAAGTAATTTACAGAGGTAGAAAGCATATTGTGACTCTAAAAGGCAAATCTAACTTCTTGGAGTCCCTAAGACTGCCACCTTAGCTGTTCAACCAGGCAGCATTTCAATCACAGCTCATATGACTGGTTCCCTATGAAATAATAAGCTATTTATTTTGAAATATGCTGTTTTCTCAGAAAAACAAAATTGCACATTTTTGGTGGGCGAGAGAGAGAGTAGCAGGAGACTGTTTTGATCACCATCACCCTTGTCTCAGATATTATAACTATTTCCTTTGAATCTGGATGTGTTTTGTTTAGGCTATGAATCTCAACAATGGCAGCAATGGCTCAAATGACCTTTCCTTCCAAAAATCCAGTCCGAACGGTAAAATCAAAATATTCTCCCAAACTGCTCTCAATTTTCAAATTTTGCATTTATTTTATGTATCATTCTAAGAAAACTTTGATGAGTTTGCTTATTTTTAAACCTGATAAATAAAACAAAAACCTGCCACAACTAGAGAATTTTTTTCATTGTTGTTCTTATTGAGTGACTTCTATCTCCATTCTTTACATGCATTTAGCACTTTCAGAAACTCAATAGTGTTTTTCCCCTTACTAATCCTTCGTGCAAATTATCTTTTTAATGCTAAGTTTAGTTATTTCAATTGAAAACTGTCTTATATGTCCCCTTACCTTGGCTTTTCAGGGAATCTCCCATTTCAATTTTAATATAATATCTTCAATTCCTTTGTTTTTTAAAGTGAATAACCATTAGTTTTCCCCAATTTATTATGTGAATTTATTTTTGAGCTTTAAATTGGGTTGTGATCTGAAAAATCAGAAATGGAAATCTAATTTTCCATCTTTCAGTTTCCTCCTCTACACCATAAGAAAGAAAATCAGAACACAGTACACATTGGGTTTTCTCAATCACTTTGATTTGACAGCACATATTCAGAAATCACATTTCCTTTTAGGATTTCTCTGTATTTCAGAAAATTGTAAGATGCTGAATAATTTGATACAATTCTTAGTGATCCTGATTAAAAGACAGTTCATGAATTTAATCAGGAATCTATTTTAAAAAGAAACACTTCAGCTTAAGAGGCATCTTTTAGATAAAATCTATGAGCATGTTTATTCTCCTGATTGAATAATATTATCAGACAGTTTTTGTTTTGTAAGATATCAACAGCTGAGTATGAATTTAAAGTAAAAAGAATGTGGGAAATATATGTAATTCTAGTGGTTCACTTTGTTTCTTATACATTTTTTTCTTTTGCAGAAAATTGTTGTATTTGAAAAATTTTAAATGAGTCTACAAACTAATACACTTACTTTGCACCAATTTAAGAAAATTAAGAAATAGATTATATATAGAGAATACAATAAGTGCAATTTTATTAGGGGGAAAATTCAAGCAGACCTCACAGACGTCTATTTTCAAAGACCATCTAATTAGATTTTCCCCTTTTATTCCCTTCACTGCTCCAGGTACCCCTGAATATGATTCCACCCATATTCGATGGGTCTAACCAGCCTAAGAAATGAAAAGGAAAAAAAAAAGGTGCTTAGAGACATGCATTAACTATTTCAGACCTTGAGATCACCAAGAGGGCACTGAGGAGACCTTTTGATTTTACTCTTCCCTCTCTCCTCTTCAAAAGACCAGAGGTTTTTCTTTCCTGACAAAAGAGTCTTATTCTGTTTCCTCTAGGCACCGCTTCTCAGATGTTTCAACCATTGCCATTGTTTCCCTGTGAGTCGGTTATTATTGAACAGAACATAATGAATCCAGGATTTCTATGTCTACTTCCTTCTGAGGATGCCTAATCACTTCTCCCACCTCGCAGTGAATATCCCTCTGAGAGAAATATGGTTGCACTCAGTCAGCTGGCAGAGAAAGCGAGGCACACAGAAACGACAAGCGATAGAACGCAGAGTATGACCCAAGGCTTCTAATCCCTTAGCTTAGGTCCTGTTGTAAAATTGCATTGCCAAGTTTCAGATTCCTGGAATTTGTTTTCCCTTTTTCATAAATTTTCCTGCTCAAACTGAAAATTATCACCAACACTATTCATTTATGGAGGCATTGAATTTTCCTGTTGCTCTTATCACTGACATTTCCCCAAATGTTCAAAATTAACAACACTAGAGACCATTTCATTTCAGTCCTCTTTGTGGCCTGATACCACCGCCTCCTTCCCTGACCCAGTCTCGCCCCACAGAAGTACCATGCACTGAAATTGGTTGATTTTTCTTTCTCAGTGTTTGCACACTGACAGCACCATTGTAATTCTGATGCCTCACATTGAAATTTCCTCCTAAGTGGCCTCTTTGCTTCTAGGTTCCCTCCTATTTTAATGTAGTACTACAAACAAGGCTAGAAATTGTTAACATTTTTTAAAAGCTCAGGAACTACTTTGATCACATCCTTTGTTGAAAAGCTTTCCATCTCTTCCCTTTATTTGTATGGTAGAATTCAAACTTCTCACCTAACATTCACATCCTATTTTTTAACAGGGTGCTTATATCATAATGCCTCTTCACATTAAACTATTTACTGTACACATTTATAACAGAACTTTGGTACTTCAAGATCGTAGACTGTCCTCAACTTTACATTTCACATAGCTCCAAACATAGGTATGTATATATCAGATATGTTCAATAAATATTTAGAATGAATAAATGGAATACTAACTTAAATTTACATTTCTACTTAGTATCTCTGCTTCATTGCTCTCAAAATTGTGAATTGTCTACTCAATTTTAAAAGGCTTAATTAGTGTATACAAAAGGAAAGAAAATGAATATATGATAAGTTCCACAATTTAAGAAAATTTTATTTGTTCCATTCCCCATTAATATATTATAGAATACATGGAAAATTCAAATAATACCAAGTACAAGGAATACATACATGTATTAAATGCTAACTTTTTTTTAATCTCACAAATGTCTTTTCTATCCTAAGTGGGAGAAGTTGCCTCTCTCTGTAGATTTACTGTTTGGTTATGATTTTAGTACAGGAAAGGGCCCGTATTTACAACTAAAAAATAAATGAATACATTCTGTTTCCTTTCTATATAAATTCATGCACTACTCTCATGTCATTGAAATAAATTAGATCTTCTTAGGGGAAAGGACATGAAGTTATATCTTTTCTTGCTATTTTCAACGTAGAAAGTATTTAAATATAAAATTGTTGCTGACTTCAACCACCCCCCTCACACAAGAAAGGGAAAAATATTCTCAAATTTCATATAAAGATTAGCTTTGGCAGGTTTCTCTGTGATACTTCAAATAGCCAGTAGCACTTGTATTATATTATTCCCTTTTCAAAAGAAAGAATTTAAATTTTCCATGTGGGTACAGATTGGCAAATCTTACTGAAATAAAAGAAACAAACTTTGCTGTTTCAAGTGTTTCTTTAGCACTGCTTTCATTGAGCATTTTTTCCCTGACTTTGTCCTTTTGAATAAGAAATCAGTGCAGTGTTTTATTCTCTCAAGGAAGAAGGAATGTTTTCTCTTCTAATTCATTCTCCAGGCATACTTGTCAGACAATTGCAATATAGGGAAAAGGACACTGGACTTGGAATTGAATTGTTCCTCTCTCTCTAGTCATATGAAAAAACATTTTTTCTTTCTCATGTTTCAAATATAAAATTGATTTTCTTCTCACTAAAACCCCGAAATAAAAAGTTAGTGTCAATTTACCTCACTTAATATGCATCTCCATATTTGTCTCAGATTGAACTTCACATTGGTATTAAGTTCCCTTAAGCATATAAATAATAATTTTCTTGGTAAAATGAGCAACAATCCAGATCAATGGCACAGCTGTAATTCAAAGGTTACTGATGCCACAGGTAAAGGAAAATAACACCACAGTTTACAATATTAGCATATCTCCTACTAAAAAATTATAGGTTTGTCTTCAGTGAGGAGGTATTCATTATAGTTATTGACAACTGTTAAAATACACTTACTTTTTTTTCGAAGAATTTGAATTCCGTGTATCACATAAAAGTCAAGCATTCAGTGTAGTGATATAAAGGCTCATTTGCAATAGTATATGTGTTGGGGAAGTGTATCCTTTAAAATTTAAGGATGTCTTTTCTACTTGAATAATAAAGAAAAATATTATAAAAGGAGTTGGAGGTTGAAAAGAAAGAAAGGATTTGTGTTATAGATCAACTACAATAGGGTGATTCTTTTCACATACTAGATAATTGTTGAATTGAATGTTATTTTAGATAAATATTTCCCTTGTTAACATGAGATAGGGTTTTTATGACATTTTGTTATTGAGATATCAATGTCAATGTTTTTTATTTTTATTTTTTTAGTTGTAGATGGGAAGAATAACTTTATTTTATTTATTTATTTTGATGCAGTGCAAATTATTGAACTCAGTGCCTCACAGGTGCTAGGAAAGTTCTCTGAGCTACAACCCTAGCCCCTGTTATCTTCTTTTAATGTCCCATGCTCAGTGAAGTTTTCCTCTAACATTGCAAATTACATTAATGATTAAAATAAATTTATTTCCCATCAATTACCACACCTCCTACCTTGAAAGCTTTGCTAAAATGTTATAAATTAAAACCAATGGTTAATTCAGGTTTGTATGTTAATAGAACTAACAGAAACAAAGAAAATGTTTCTAAAATATGGCTACTTCCTAGACCACTGTTTATAAGGGAGTGTCCACAAAGACATACATTAAAATGCATGTTATATAAGCACATTGCTACTTAATGAGCACATACATGGCTGACTGAATAAAATTCTTCTGTCCTGCTATCTTACTACAAAACTGTTAAAAACTGACCTTACATTGTAGTAGCAATTCTGTTTTCAACCACATTGGATAACCTTGGTGGCCTATAACTATAATAGCTAATGGTATATGGACAATTTTTTGAAGATCTTTGAGAAAGAGAGAGACCAAATGCTAAGGTTCTGTTTCCTGAATTTTAATAAAAAGGATATAGGTTTCAAATTCTTATTTTCATGGAAACGAGCATGCATGCTGGGAGAAAGAAGCTTTGAAGTTATCAGAAAGATTTTTTAATCTAAATGATCTGCAGTAAAGTAAAGCTGTCTGTTAGTATTATCCAGGGTACTTAGCTGCTCAGTTCCCTTTGTGGGTCAAACTTAGTGTAAATAACTTTATCCAGAAGCAACCATTTGGATGTGCCCCACGTCTGTCAGTGAAGCATTTGGATCCAATCTAAACACAAGCCTGAAAGAGAGTGACTGCAGCATACATGAAACATACCAAATTCCCCTATTTTGAAAGCCCTGTTTTTGTTTTGAAATACATATGTGAAAGGAAAAAAGCAGACATCTGACTTTTCAGTCTTTGTGTTGTTTTTCTTCTCTTTGATCTAAAAAGTGACCAGAAATACTCAAGTGTCATTTGTCCCCATAGGTGAAAGCCAAGCCATTATATAGCAAAGTGAATGGCATGGAAGAATCCTATGTATGTGTCTCCCTCTCTCTCTTTCTCACACACATTGTACATACACATCTGAAATGTAGATCAGTCTTGTTCGTATATCTAGTGTGATATTTAGGGAAGTTGGATAAATGTTAAACTATTTTCAGAGCCTATAAGTCTAACAACCAACTGATTTTTTTAAGGGGTTTTTTTTTTTTTTTTGCTAAGTAATTTGCTTATCTATATGCCACTCCTAGGATCTTATACATATCATCACCAGTTCCTTGTGCTCAGTTATGTTGGGAAGTGTAATTTTTTGAAATATTACAGCTAAAGTGTCTGGAAATCTGATTAACATTTTTAAAGACATGCTCAAAAAACATTTTAATGGCTTATTAGGCCTCAAATGAGGGAGAATCATAATTGTTATTTTTAGCATGCAAATGTGTAGTTGTATGAGAAAAAGACATGCACATATATAAAAGCTAATATTTAGGGTTCATCTTTCTCTACCCTTATCAAGAAGGTACTAAAATATGTTATAAAATTGAGAATTCATAATCTTATAAACCCAGGAGTGCTCAGGGCTATGGTCCTGAATCCTTGCATTAGCTCAAAAATGGTTATTTTAATAAGTAGGTATTGCCATTAAATCTATAGAATAATTTTTGTCAATCTGTTAATTTCATTATATGTATTATGCAATTTAATATACCCATAAGAAAAAATTACCAGGTAAAGCAAGTAGCAGAGCCAGCATTTGTACTTACGGATGTCTGGCTTTAAATCTTAACTTTTAAACAGTACCCTATAATAATATGTATATATGAAATATATTCAATGAAATATTAAATACTAAATACATGTATATACTTGAAGTAGATACGGAAGCTAATTAAGCATATATACTTGGCAGTTAGTAAGCAAATCAAAATTATTAAGATCTTACTACTAAACCTATTTTTTTTTTTTTGTGGTGCTGGGGATTGAACCCAGGGCCTTGTGCTTGTGAGGCAAATACTCTACCAACTGAGCTATATCCCCAACCCCTAAACCTATTTTTAATAATGTTTTTTTATTTGTAGATGGACACAATACCTTTTTAAATTTTATTTATTTAGTTTTTATGCAGTGCTGAGGATTGAACCCAGTGCCTTACACATGCTAGGAAAGCATTCTACCACTGAGCCACAACTGAAGCCCACTACTAGATCTTATAAATAGATTTGAGCCCCCTTTTAAAAAGGTTGTGCAGTATAATGAGGACAGAAAATGTGAGCAAAATGTTACATAGTATTTAAATTAATAGTTCAAGATAACAATAGATATGTGGTAAGGCACCAGGTAGCACATTATATAGATAACAACTCTGAAATAATAATTCAGGGTGTAAGTGGGATTCGAGCTTATTTTGAGAGGTGAGCAGAATCTACAGAGGAAAGTAAAGGGAGATATTCTAAATGAATAGAACTGCACACGCAAAGGGAAGGAGTTTGACTCACTAAAGCATTAAATTATCACTTTTATATTTTTAGAATAGTGTATTCTTTGTAAAAACTGGTCCTTAATTTGTAGCAGATATAGTAATCCTTGATTAAATGCACTGTTTCTTTCAAAGATCAGGGGCTATATTAATGGAAACATCAGTATCGAGGTCGAAACATCATTCCATGGGTGTTTTATATAAACAGCATGGTGTTCTGCAGAATATTTTATTTGAAATACTAGATAATTGAATTTTATTTGCCTAGACATTGATGCTTTTTACCATCAAGTTCAGAATCCATGGAGAAAAGTAAAGATTATGATACAACTTGAAAAGCACAGTCTTCTGGGATATGAGTATATGTGTTTATTGTGTTTATTGTTTTGTAGGACATATAGTATGCTGAAGGGAGGGAGAGGGGCATAGCATACAAACGAAGGGATCAACTTTTATTTCTAACGAAGTATACCTTATGGAAACTATTGCAAAATCAGAGAGAATCAGAAAACATGTAGCAGAGAAGTGAACATTAACCCTATCACCAAATACAAGCATGACATGTGAATTAATTAGTACAATTATCTATACACTCAATACCCAAAGAAACAAAGCTTTGTTATGTATCATTTGCTCTAGCAAGTTATTGCAGTCTTGTTAGGTACTTATAAAGATTGAAGGACCTTGAGAAAATCATAATCAATAGGGTGTCATAAATCTTCTCTTTCACATCTAGACTCAACTATAGGAATTCTTTTATCCTCAGTCCCAGGTTGTGTGGTACACTTGCTGCTGGTAATAGCAGATGATAGGATTTTGAACATCCCAGCACATTTTCATCATTACTACCAGGTATGGATCTCACCTAAATGAGTACTCCTGTGAGCAGTGAAATGGCTTTGAGGTCACAAAGTTGATTATCCGGGTGAATTTCTAGCTCCCTTTATTAAAGAGCATCTGTACTTTATCTCTTAAAATAGCAGTTGGGCTGTGTATTGTAATTAAACAGAGACTAGGCAGACTTCCTCACAGGATTCAATTTATTTTGTAAAAGGTAGCTTTTATTAAAACCAATCAGAATAACAAAAAGGATTTGTTGGTTCTTAATTCATTACTACTATTTATTTACTATGCAATTTTTAATTGATGAATATTTTTGTACAGAATAGTGGGTTTCATTGAAGCATATTTATATATACATAAAACATAATTTGATGCAATTTTCAGTACTTACAATTACTGTAGTTGAAGAATACAATTGTAACATAATTATGGTGTCATGATTAATATAGCATATGTAAGGAAATATTTGATTGTGGTTTCAGTACTTCTGAAATATACTAGACTCATTTCCAAAGGAAAGCTAAGCTGCTTACTGGTGAGAGGAATTAAAAAAATAAATGAGATACAGTGTATTTATCCCAAAAAGAAGTAAAAAAATTCAAATGACTCTCACATTCTATAATGTTTTCTCTCAACTCAATGTATTAGACAAAAAAGCTGTATGTGTATACCTATATTTACGCACAAATATATACATATATATACACACAATATATTAGACAGAAAACCTGTGCATGTGCAAGTGTGATTATATATTTATAATATATGTACAAATATGTATACATATAAACACACATGAAGACAAAATTAATCAAATCCAATGAAATAAGTGAAATTACTCAAGGATATCAAACCCTTCTACTTTCATTCTTGCATTTACATTTTGTTTACCTTTTTGGGCAGGCAGTGGTGACTTAAGTGATAATAATGCTAAAAAGTCCCTTTGAGTCTTTGTGATGAAGTGATCAATGATTTAATCTTCCCAAACCATAATTGTTAACTCTGAATTGTTTGTTACAGATCCCAATATGACCATATTTAGCCCCAATTGCTATTACTGACTATACAACTTATAATTTTGAATATATTGGATAGTTTAATATAGATTTGCATAAAGTCCCCTCATTCCACAATACTTGGATTTTGTGTTTTAAAATAAGTAAATCAGAGAGGAACATCCATTATTAGTATCAAAGCCAAATTTTAGTAAGGTTCAGCAGTTCTTATATGAAAAAAAAAAATTGCAAATCCTCCATTTCCTTGAACCATTATTTAAGAATTTACTTATTTCTGACTGCCTATTCTAAACTTTTTTGTCAGGATCTTTCCTCAGTTTTTGAGAACCATCACAATTTACATGATTTAAATATATGAATCAAAGTGATTTTTCTTAGAACGTCCAAAGAAATCACACCATTACTATGCCTTTCTCTCCAAAAACAAAAGGAAGCTATGTAGATATGTTCATTCTGAATGCATGAATATATATGTATAATATATACTACTTTTTAAAAAATAGGACAACTAGCCCACAATACAGAAACATTTTATTTATATTTTTATATGTGTTCTTTAATTTAAATCTACTGAAGTAGAGATTGCATATGTAAGCCATTTAGACAGACAAGAAAGCCTTCTGTGCCCAATTAGCACAAGAAATTCAGTAGTGAAAGACTTTTGGTGTTCTACAATTTGGTTAAAATTATGGGAGGCTGAGTTTGGGGAAGGATAGAGAATAGCTATGAAAAGGATATTCCTTTTTAATTAACTCATTGAAAATCTGCTTCAAATTCCTGACAGAAACACACAGTAAATGGAGACTCTTCATGGTACTGGGCCAATGAATACTTAAAAAACAACCTGAAGAATTTTGACAGAGTGAAGTAACATTTCATTTATTTTAGGCTGATTTCTCCATTTGCACTCCATGCTACTTCAAGCATGCCACATTTAGATAAACAACAAAAACAAGTCATATATAAAAATTCAATTAAATGGTGACTATTCATATTACAAAAAAGATTGTTCAATTTTCTAAAGTATTTCGCAACTCAGTACACACACATCTAAATACAGAAATATTTCGTGCATTCATTTACTTATCTACATAGAGATTCCAAGCCTGAGAAACTTAGAGCAAAACCTTTAGTATCAATTCCGTTGAAGAATTGTCATCTGGGATGATAAAGTGGCTCTAAATTGTAACGTGAGTCAGTGAGAAAATGAGATTCAATTTAATAAAATAACACCTTGACTTTGTATCACACTTCCTTCTTTTATAAAGCAGTTTTACTAAATCTTCATAACAGGTCTAAGTTTGGTTGTGATTTTAAATTCATAAATGTCAAAACTGAAGGGTCATGTGTGTGTGCGTGTGTGCACATGCCTAGGAACATGTGATTTTAATCTGCGATCTCTTCACATTAAAGATGAGGAAACCAAGACCTAGAGGTTAGATCAGAGGGATATATGGAGGTAGCAATGACTGTCACCAAAGCAGGGTGTTTGAGATCCAACTGTTCCACTCTTAAATTCTATAGTTTTCTTTGAAAGAATTATTTCACTTGTGGATGTCTTAGTTTCTTTTAATAAAGAATGAAACATGATATCTAATTTGAATTCTTGTGCAAATTATGTGAAATTATATTTGGGAAATATCTATATAGTATTTTGCACATGGTAGGTACACAACTAAAGATAATTCTATTCATGCTGGGTGCTCTATGGTACACATACATGTCTCCTCATGAATATACTTATTACATAAGGCAAGGTTGTACTTTGAGAAAGGAGTTCATGGCAAATATTTTTTAAAAAGTTAACAATAATATCAAATTTAAGTTCTGCTAGTTGCAATATAATTTAGTATAAGCCCACCTACCACAGGTTCGAAACTGAAACAAAAAGGCTTATTTAGGCATTGACTCAGGTCATATGATTTTGGATATTAGGGCATTGACTCAGGTCATATGATTTTGGGGATCAGAAGGTGCTGTCTTCTCCACTGTATGCTCTTTTTTAAAATTAATTAATTTATTTTTTCATTTTAGATCATTGTACACGAATGGAGTACAACTATCATTTTTCTGGTTGTACACAAAGTAGAATCATACAATTTGCATATTTATACATATGGTATAGATGTTTGTCTCATTCTATTATCTTTCCTTCCATGTCCCCTCCCCACCCCTCATTTTCCTCTATACAATCCATCCCTTCTCCATTGTTCCCGTGCCTCACCCCACCCCCGCTATGTGTCATCAACCACTTATAAGAGAGATCATTCGGCCTTTGTTTTTTTGGGATTGGCTTATTTCACTTAACATGATCTTCTCCAATTCCATCCATTTACCTGCAAATGTCATAATTTTATTATTCTTTATGGCTGAACAATATTCCATTGTGTAAATATACCACAGTTTCTCTTTCCATTCCTCTACTGAAGGGCATCTAGGTTAGTTCCATAATCTAGCTATTGTGAATTGGGCTGCTATAAACATTGATGTGGCTGCATCAGTGTAGTATACAGATTTGAAGTCTTTTGGGTATAGGTCAAGGAGAGGGATAGTTGGGTCAAATGGTGGTTCTATTCTGAGTTTTCGAAGGAATCTCCATACTGCTTTCAAGAGTGGCTGCACCAATTTGCAATCCCACCAGCAATGTATGAGTGTACCTTTTTCCCTACATCCTCGTCAACACCTATTGTTGCTTATATTCCTGATAATAGACATTCTAATTGGGGTGACATGATATCTTAGGGTAGATTTGATTTGCATTTCTCTTATTACTAGAGATGTTGAACATTTTTCATGTATCTGTTGATTGCTTGTAGATCTTCTTCTGTGAAGTGTCTGCTCATTTCCTTAGCCCATTTAATGATGGGGTTATTTGTATTCTTGGGATAAAGTTTTTTGAGTTCTTTATATATTCTGGAGATTAGTGCTCTATCAGTTGTATGTGCGGCAAAGATTTTCTCCCACTCTGTAGGCTCTCTATCTTCACATTGCTGATTAGTTCCTTTGCTGAGAGAAAGTTTTTTACTTTGAATCTATCCCAATTATTGATTCCTGCTTTTATTTCTTGTGCTTTGGGAGTCATGTTAAGGAAGTCTGGTCCTAGGGCTCACATGATGAAGATTGGGACCTATTTTTATTCTGTTAGGTGCAGGGTCTTTGGCCTAATTCCTAGGTCTTTGATCCATTTTGAGTTGAGTTTTGTGCAGGGTGAGAGATAGGGGTTTATTTTCATTTTGCTGCATATGGATTTCCAGTTTTCCCAGCACCATTTATTGAAGAGGCTATCATTTCTCCAGTGTATGTTTTTGGAGCCTTTGTCTAGTATGAGAAAGCTGTATTTGTGTGAGTTTGGCTCTGTGTCCTCTATTCTGTACCATTGATCTACCTGCCTATTTTGGTGCCAATACCATGCTATTTTTGTTACTATTGCTTTGTAGTATATTTGAAGGACTTGTATTGTGATACCTACTGCTTCACTCTTCTTTTTCCTCCAGATGAACTTCATGATTGCTTGCTCTATTTCTATGAGGTCCGTCATTGGGATTTCAATTGGAATTGCATTGAATTTGTATAGCGCTTTTGGTAGTATGGCCATTTTGACGATATTAATTCTGCCTATCAAAGAACATGGGAGATCTTTCCATCTTCTAAGATTTTCTTTAATTTCTTTCTTTAATGTTCTGTACTTCTCATTGTAGAGGTCTTTCACCTCTTTTGTTAGATTGATTCCCAAATATTTTATTTTTTTCGAGGCTATTTTTAAATGGGATGATTTCCTAATTTCTCTTTCAGAGGATTCATCACTTATGCATTAGATTTATGAGCATTAATTTTATATCCTGCTACTTTACTGAATTCATTTATGAGTTGCAGGAGTTGTGTGGTGGAATTTTTTGACTCCTCTAGATATAGAATCATGTCATCAGCAAAAAGGAATAGTTTGAGCTCTTCTTTTCCTATTTGTATCCCTTTAATTTCTTTGGTATGTCTAATTGCTCTGGCTAGCAGTTCAAGGATGATGTTGCATAGAAGTGGTGAAAGAGGGCATCCTTGCCTAGTTCCAGTTTTCAAGCGAAATGCTTTCAAATTTTCTCCATTTAGAATGATGTTGTCTGTAGGCTTAGCATAGATAGCCTTTACAATGTGTAGGAATGTTCCTACTATCCCTATTTTTTCTAGTGTTTTGAGCATGAATGGGTGCTGTATTTTATCAAATGCTATTTCTGCATCTATTGAAATAATCATGTGGTTCTTAACTTTAAGTCTGTTGATGTGATGAATTAATTTATTGATTTCTGGATGTTAAACCAAACTTGCATCCCCGGGATGAAACCCACTTGATCATGGTGCACTAACTTTTTAATATGATTGGTATGTGATTTGCTAAACTTTTGTTAAGAGTTTTTGCATCTATGTTCATTGGGAATATTGGTCTGAAATTTTCTTTTCTTGATGTGTCTTTGTATGGTTTTGTTATCAGGGTGACATTGGCTTCATAGAATGAGTTTGGAAGGGTTCCCTCCTCCTCTATTTCATGGAATATTTTGAGGAGTATTGGAATGACCTCTTCTTTGAAGGTCTTGTGGAACTCCGCCTGTGAATCCATCTGGTCCTGGACTTTTCTTTGTTGATAGGCTTTTGAAGACTTCTTCTATTTCACTGCTTGAAATTGATCTATTTAAATTATGTATATCCTCTAGATTCAGTTTGGGTGGCTCATATGCCTCTAGGAACCTGTTGATATCTTTGAGATTTTCTATTTTGTTGGAGTATACATTTTCAAAATAGCTTCTAATTATTTTTTGTATTTCAATAGTGTCTGTTGTGCTATTTCCATTTTCATCATGAATTTGAGCAATTTGAGTTCTCTCTCTCCTTCTCTTCGTTAGTGTGGCTAAGGGTTTATCAATTTTGTTTATTTTTTCAAAGAACCAACTTTTTGTTTAGTCAATTTTATGAATTGTCTCTTTTGTTTCA
The DNA here is from genome assembly GCA_020662805.1 of Glaucomys volans. Lineage (NCBI taxonomy): Eukaryota > Metazoa > Chordata > Mammalia > Rodentia > Sciuridae > Glaucomys > Glaucomys volans. The sequence continues at coordinate 235,967 of JAJEJO010001426.1, forward strand.
ATTCCATTGATTTCCGCTCTGATTTTAATTATTTCCTGTCTTCTACTACTTTTGGTGATTAACTGTTCCTCTTTTTCTAGGGCTTTGAGATGTAATGTGAGGACATTTATTTGTTGACATTTCCTTCTTTTGTTGAATGCGCTCCATGCAATGAATTTTCCTCTTAGCCTTACTTTCGTAGTATCCCAGAGATTTTGATATCTTGTTTCTTTTTTCTCATTTATTTCTAAGAATTTTATTATCTCTCCCCTAATGTCTTCTGTTATCCATGCATCATTCAATAGCATATTATTTAATCTCCAGATGTTGGAGTAGTTTCTGTTTTTTATTTTATCATTGATTTCTAATTTCATTCCATTATGGTCTGATAGAATACAAGGTAGTATCTCTATGTTTTCGTATTTGCTAAGAGTAGCTTTGTGGCATAACATATGGTCTATTTTAGAAAAGGATCCATGAGCTGCTGAGAAGAAAGTGTATTTGCTTATTGATGGAGGGAATATTCTATATATGTCTGTTAAGTCTAAGTTAGCGATTATATTATTGAGTTCTAAGGTTTCTTTGTTCAATTTCTGCTTGGAAGAGCTCTCCAATGGTGAGAGAGGTGTGTTCAAGTCACCCAGTATTATTGTGTTTTGTTCTATTTGGTTCCTGGAATTAAGAAGGATTTGATTGACGTACATGGATGTGCCATTGTTTGGGGGATAAATATTTATGATTGTTATGTCTTGCTGATTTATGCTTCCCTTAAGCAGTATGAAATGCCCTTCTTTACCCTTTCTAACTAATTTTAGCTTGAAGTCCACTTTATCTGATATGAGGATGGAAACCCCTGCTTTTTTAGTGAGTTTGTGTGCATGGTATTTTTTTTTTTTTTTCCCATCCTTTCACCTTTAGTCTGTGGGCATCTTTTTCTATGGGATGTGTCTCTTGGAGGCAGCATATTGTTGGGTCTTTCTTTTTAATCCAATCTGCCAATATATGTCTTTTGATTGATGAATTCAGGCCATTATCATTCAGGGTTATTATTGAGATATGATTTGTGTTCCCAGGTATTTTGACTTAATTTTGGTTTTTAACTTGACTTGGTTTCTTTTTTATTTGGCTATTCCTTTAGGGTAGTTCCTCCCTAAGCTGACTTACGTTGTTGTTCTTCACTTCTTCCTCATGGAATATTTTGTTTAAAATGTTCTCTAGTGTTGGCTTTCTATTTGTAACTTCTTTTAGCTTTTGTTTATCATGGAAGGATTTCATTTCATCTTCAAATCTGAAGGTAAGTTTTGCTGGGTATAAAATTCTTGGTTGACATCCATTTTCTTTCAGGGCTTGGAATATGTTGTTCCAGGCCCTTCTTTCTTAGGGTCTGTGTTGAGAAATCTGCTGATAACCATACTGGTTTCCCCCTGAATGTAATCTGATGCTTTTCTCTTGCAGCCTTTAAAATTCTATCTTTATTTTGTATGTTAGGTACTTTCGTTATAATGTGCCTTGGTGTTGATCTGTTATACTTTTGTACATTTGGTGTCCTGTAAGCCTCTTGTATTTGATTTTCCATTTCATTGCTCAGATGTGGGAAATTTTCTGATATTATTTTATTGAATAGATTATTCATTCATTTGGTTTGTATCTCTGTGCCTTCCTCAATCCCAATAACTCTCAAATTTGGTCTTCTTATGATATCCCATAATTCTTGTAGGCTTCGTTCATGTCTTCTTACCATTGTCTCCATTTGGTCAACTTTAGTTTCAAGATTAAACATTTTGTCTTCAGTGTCTGAGGCTGTGTCTTCCAGGTCATCTAGCCTGTTGGTTATGCTGCCTATTGAGTTTTTAATTTGGTTTATTGTTTTCTTCACTTCCAGGAGTTCAGTGTGTTTGTTTTTTTTTTCAGAATCTCTATCTCATCATTGAAATCATCTTTAACTTCCTGTAACTGTTCTTTTAACTGCTCTTTTGACTGTTGATTGGTGCAATCGTTCATTGCCTGCATTTGCTCTCTCATCACATCGTTTGCTTCTCTGATCATTTTAATTATGTACACTCCGAACTCGCTTTCTGACAATTCTTCTGCCCTGCTATCATTGAATTCTGTTGATGTAGCATCTAGGTTTGTTTGAGATATTTTCTTCCCCTGTTTTCTCATGTTGCTCATATATCTTCTCCTCTATCCGTGAGAATCTGAGGTATTGTAGCTTCCCCCTTATAGACTTGGGGTGTCCCAAAAGGTTTCCATTACCTCACCTCCTAGTCTTCAGTAACACTAGATCGTGGACTGTGGCCAGCATAGTGTATGTCTGGGCCTCTGGGTTGATCCTCCTTGCAGCTGCCCCCACGCAGAAATTCTAAGTGAGCACTCAGGGCTGATGTACCAGGTGCAGAGGTCTCAGGTCTCTGTGCTGGGCTGAGCCTGAATGTCTGTCTCCGTGCCTGTCCTACTGTATGCTCTTTAACCCTACTTTCTGCAAACTATACAATTGCAGTATTTGAGCGACTTTTCCGTAAGCTTTGTAGGTCCATAAATCAAGGACAAGAAAGTGAAATCCACACTTTATATAATTTTTCTTGGCCTAACCAGTGTTCTTAAACTAATTAATTGAATGTATTTTGATGAGACACATCTTTCCACTTTTCTGCATCATTTTTCTTCTCTGTGACTTCAGCATCTTCACAAAATTTGGGTAACATATTGGCTTCAGAAGTTATATGAGCTCGTAATCCTTAGTGGAAAATCTCCTAGACCCCTTCCACCTCTGATAGACTGATGATCTCCAGTTATATTAATAATTTTATTTTATTCATTTATTTTTATGTGGTGTTGAGGGTTGAACCCACTACCTCACATATGCTGGGCAAGCCCTCTGCCACTGAGCCACAACTGCAGCCCTGATCTCCAGTTTTGAGCAGTTAAATTTCAGCAGCTAATGGATTGGAAGCCTGATTTAATCATGTTTCATGAGTTTCTGCCAGGATGCTGAAGGCAAGATGAAACAGAAATGACACAGGATTAAGTGGTGGTCTCCATAGCTATAGAGAGTAGTTAGAAGGCATGAACATAAAGTTGGGACATGTAAAGGGTAAAAAGACACATTTCTAAATGATTTATTTTTATATTATTTTTCTAATGAAGGGTTTGGAATGAGTAGAATCCAGGTATCAGATGGAAACGTTTTTATCTTCTTAATAAAAAAGAAGTCCATGTCATTCCATGCACATAAAACTTAGGAAAGTGGTTTACACCATCTGTATTCATAGGATTACTTGTCCCTAAGTGAGCTAGATTCTGACGATACAAGAGTACTTACTATTGGCAAAAATTACTGTCTGGTTTCTCTATAACTCAGATGAATGCGGGTTGATGATCTTGCCTTACTATCAAAGAACAAAATGAACTCACTTCTAATGAGGTTGAAGTGATTCCCATGGGGGATTCCCTGACTAGTATGAAAGCCACACTTAGTAAGCACTTCCATTATGTTAAGAAACATGATAATCTTTAAGGCCTTTAAAGGAACCTGATGCACCATCCAGTTCACAAAAGCAAATACAGTTGCTTTAATAAGAATAAAGACAACTAACATCAAATTACAAAATAGAATCCCTATTATCATCTTTCCTTGATTTTACAATACTCAGCCTATGATATAATAAAAATACATATAATGATCGATGTAGTAGCTAACTTTTATGATCTCATTATTTGCTCAGTATAATGCTGAAAACATTTAATAATCCTTGAATTAGGTACTACTTTTATTTTTTAATTAAAATGTAATAACTGTTCATTATTATGGGGTATCATGTGATATTTCAACACACACACACACACACACACACACACACGAACATACATATACACACCCCTATATAGAGAGAGTCAAAATTCACATCAGATCAGGGTAAATAGGAATTTCCATTTTCTCAAATGTTCCTTATGTTTGGAGGCTTTGGGTTTCTCCTTTCAAGTTCATTTAAAATATTATGAACTACAATCACTACACTCTGCTGTGCAGCATTACAATTTATGCCTGCAGTACTGGAGATTGAACCTAGGGCCTTGGGCATGCTAGGCAAGTGCTCTATCACTGAGCTACATCTTCATCTCTCTAATCTAAATTTTGCTGCATGTTATTTAAACTTCCTCTATCTCTGCTACCCACAAACATAACAGCCTTTAGTAATCACTGTTTTACATTCAAATTGACTTTGTTTAGCTTCCACATATGGGAGAGACTGTGTCTCTCATATGGCATACCTCATATGTCTCATAAGTTTGATTTATTTCACTTAGAATAATGTCCTGTTCAATCAATTTTTCTGCAAATGGCAGGTTTTCATTCTTTGTTATGACTAATATTCCAATGAGTATATATCAAATTTGAAAAATTCATCCCTACATAGACACCTAGATTGATTGTATATTTTATTTCTTGTGAATTGTGCTACTGTGTACAAGTGTCTCTTGGATATGTTGATTTTCTAACCTTTGGATATATATTGAGAAGTGAGATCGCTAGATCATAATGCAGATCTATTTTTGTGTTCTTTTGATCTTCTATTGCTCTCCATAATAAATACACTAATTTACATTCTCATACCATGTAAGAGAATCTTGTCCACATTCTAGCCACTTACTTTTTTCTTTCTGATAATGATAATTGTAACTGGATTTAAATCCTATCATATTTTAGTTTTAATTTCATTTTCTGATGCTAATAATGTTGGGAACTTTTCACACTTTTTTGATTATTTGTATTTCTTCTTTTGAGAATTGTCCATTCAAATAATTGCCCTTTTAAATTGAATTATCTGTTAAGTTTTTTGTTTTTTGAGTTCTCATAGCTTTGAGAAAGCTATGGCCATAAACGATAACTCTACAAAGATCCAGGGAATCCCTGACAGTGGTACTTTAACCTTCTGTCAGATAAATGGTTGGGAAATATTTCTTCCAGTTCTTTAAGCTTGCCCTTCAAACTTGATTGCCCTTTTTTTTTTTCTTTTTTCTTTTCTTTC
>JAJEJO010001426.1:241075-254713 GCA_020662805.1 Glaucomys volans
CCAGGGCCCTGTGCTTGCAAGGCAAGCACTCTACCAACTGAGCTATATCCCCAGCCCTTGATTGCACCTTTTGTTGCACAGAAGGTGTTTAATTTGACATAATCTAATTTATAAAATTTGGCTTTTGTTTCCCGTGCTTTTGAGGTCCTAACCAGAATATCATTACCTGTACCATGTCTTGAAGAGTTTCCCATATGTTCTTCTAGTAGTTTCAGAGCTTCAAGTCTTATATTTAGGTATATGACCCATGTCTTTGGATAAATATATTTTAGGTATACTTTTTATTTTTAAATAGTGTGAATGGAATTGCTTTCATCATTTCAGTGTGTTCACTATTGTGTGTAAGAACATTACTGATTTTTGTGGGTTGATTTAACAAGTAGCAAATTGTCTGAATTAGTTTTTCACCTCTAATATTTTTCCTTGGAATTTTCAGGCTTTTTTTTTCATATACAGAATTACCACAGCTGAATGGGGAGATGAAGTTTCAAGAATCTGTTCCTGAGTCTCAGTGTAAGAAAATTTGAAGTCAGACATGAATAACCAAGCATGAGGATTTTATTATGATTGAAAAGTAATGCTTAAGCAAAGAACAATCTCAAGAGAGGGTCATTTCAAAGCAGAGAACAAGAAAGCAAACTTAATGAGACCTCCAAATTTATAACTTTTTTGTGTTTTCCAGGAGAACCAGGGTTCACCTTCTGTAGTTTTCATGCGTCTGTTAAACTCCTACTTCACTTTGGGTAGGGGATTTTTTGACTATAGTTGGTTCTTTTTGAACCTTTATAGTGACTATCCCATTCAGGGAGGCTTGTTCTACAAGTCAATCCTATGTTAAAATTGGTGCTAGTGTCAATGGCTGGGTAAACTTCTAGTGTACCTGTGCTGTGAAAGAAATTTCTCTTCTGATATACTTTGAGAAAGCTATGGCCATAAACGATAACTCTACAAAGATCCAGGGAAACCCTGACAGTGGTTAGACCCATCACTCTTTCTTTCTTGACATATTTCCTAATTGACCCTCTTTTGTTTCCATCAGTTCATTCTCAGATTAGTATATCTGTTGCTTTTCTATAAGTTGTTCAATTATTCATTATTCTTAAGAACAATTTGAAGAAAACCTATGACCCTGCTGTGTAATTTGTTTGCATTTCACTACTCATTACCAATATCTAACAGAATCACATTATCTGCAAACAGGCATAATGTCACTTCTTGGCTTCCTATGTATATACCTATTATTTTCCTCAATTGTGTAATTGAGACAAAGCATCTTAAATTTTTCTCAGTTTACAGAGAAAATAATTTTGTTTGTTCTTGATTCAGTATGATGATGAAATTGTTTTTCATTCATAATATTTACTATGTAGAGTATGTTTATATCTATTTCATTTGAAATTTTTACTATGAGTGGATCTTTAAGTGTATTCAATAGTTTTCTACATATATTAAGGTGGTTTTATGATTTTTATCCTTTACTCTGTTGTTTTGATATATTATGGTTATTGATTCACAAATGTTGAACCATTCTTTTATTCCTATAATAAACTTCACTTTATTATGGGTAAATGATCCTCTTTTTTTTTTCTTTTTTTTTTTTGGTACTGGGAATTGAACCCAGGGTCACTCAAATACTGAGCCACATCCCCAGCCCTATTTTGTATTTTATTTAGAGACAAGGTCTCACTGAGTTGCTTAGGGCCTCGCTAAGTTGCTGAAGCTGGCTTTGAACTCACAATCCTCCTGCCTCAGCCTCCCAAGTGCTGGGATTACAGGCGTGCGCCACCACGCCCCGCTGGTAAATGATCCTTTTAATATTGATCTTCAATTTAATGTGCTAGTATCTTGTTGAGAACCTTTGTATTCCTTTGCATTTATGTTCATCAGGGATATGGGTCTATATGTTTTTTTCCCTTTTTCTTTCTTCTTCTGTGTGTGTGTGTGTGTGTGTGTGTGTGTGAGTGTCCTTACCTGGTTTTGGTATCAGGATAATGCTGGCCTTATAGAATGAGTTTGAAATAATTTTCCCTCTTTCAAATATTAGAAGTAATTTAAAACTTGATATTAGTTCTTTCTGAAATATTTGGTAGAATTCAACAACATTGACGGTGATAAGCTTTTGTCAGATTTTTTTTTATTGCTGTTATTACTGTTTCAATCTTATTGTCCTTGGTCTATTCAGGACCTTTGTCTCAATGATTCACTGTTGGTAGGTTCTAGGCATACTGAAATATATCCATATTCTATAATTAACAATTTATTACATATATCTGTAATATTTCTGAATGATCCTTTTTTAGTTCTGTGGTATCAGTTACCATGCCTCTTTCATAATCTCTAATTTTATTTATTTGGTACTAATCTCTTTCTTTTTATTAGTCTAAAATGTATTTGTGGGTTTTGAATTCATTCACATATTCCTTATTATGCATTATTTTGTTTAATTTTTTCTCTGATATATGTTTTATTTTCCTTCTGCTAATTTTGGTCTCCCCCCAATTGTTCTAAAATTGGTTTAATTTTTTTATATTTTTAAAATTTGTTCTAATTAGTTATACATCACAGTAGAATGCATTTTGATACATTGTACACAAATGGAGCACAACTTCTCCTTCCTCTGGCTGCACATGGTACAAAGTCACACTGGTAGTGTAATCATACTTGTACAGAGGGTAATAATGTTTATCTCATACCTCTGTTCTTCACAGCCCCAAATCCTCCCTTCCCCTCACTCCACTCTGCCCAGTCTAGAGTTCCATCATTCTTTTCTACCCCACCATTTATGGATCAGCATTCACTTATCAGAGAAAATATTTAGCCTTTGGTTTCAGGATTGGCTTATTTCACTTAGCATGATATTCTCCTGCTCCATCCATTTACCTGCAAATGCCATAATTTCATTCTTCTTTAAGGCTGAGTCTATTCCATTGTGTATATATACCACAGTTTCTTTATCCATTCATCTGTTGAAGGGCATCTAGGTTGGTTCCATAGTTTAGCTATTGTGAATTGAGCTGCTATAAACATTGATGTGGCTGCATCACTGTAGTATGCTGATTTTAAGTCCTTTAGGTATAAACCAAGGAGTGGGATAAGTGGATCAAATTGTGGTTCCATTTCAAGTTTTCTGAAGAATCTCCATACTGCTTTATAGTGTAGTTGCACCAATTTGCAGTCCCACCAGCAATATATGAGTGTACCGTTTCTCCACATCCTTACCAACATTTATTGTTGCTTATAGTCTTGATAATTGCCATTCTGACTGGAGTGAGATGAAATCTTAGGGTGGTTTTGATTTTCATTTCTCTAATTACGAAAAATGTTGAAGATTTTTTCATATATGTGTTGATTCATTTGTTCTTCTGTGAAGTATCTGTTCAGTTCCTTAGAACATTTGTTGATTGGGTTATTTGTTTTATAGGTGTTAAGTATTTTGAGTTTTTTATATATCCTGGAGATTAGTGCTCTAACTGAGGTGCATGTGGTAGAGATTTTCTCCCATTCTGTAGACTCTCTTTTTCCCTTATCAATTGTTTCTTTGCTGAGAAGAAGCTTTTTAATTTGAATCCACCCCTTTTATTGATTCTTGATTTTATTTCTTGGGTTTTATGAGTCTTGTCAAGGAAGTCAGGTCCTAATCTGACATGATGAAGATTTGGGCCTACTTTTTTCTATTAGGCACAGTGTCTCTCTTCTAGTGCTTAAGTCTTTGGTCTACTTTGAGTTGACATTTGTTCAGGGTGAGAGACAGTGGTTTAATTTCATTTTGCTGCATATGGATTTCCAATTTTCCCAGCACCATTTGTTGTTGAAGAGGCTATCTTTTCTCCAATGTATGTTTTTAAAGTCTTTGTCTAGTATGAGATAACTGCATTTCTGTGGGATTATCTCTGTCTTCTATTCTGTACCATTGGTCTACATATCTATTTTGGTGCCAAATACCATGCTGTTTTTGTGACTATGGCTCTGTATTATAATTTAAAGTCTGTTATTATGATGCCTCCTGCTTCATTTTCTTGCTAAGGATTGCTTTGGCTATTCTGGGTCACTTATTTTTCCAAGTGAACTTCATAATTGCTTTTTCAATTTCTCTGAAAATGCCATTGAGATTTTAATTGGAATTCAATTAAATCAATACAACACTTTTGGTAGTATGGCTATTTTGACAATATTAATTCTGCCTATCCCAGAGCATGGGAGATCTTCCTATCTTCTAAGGTCTCCTTCTTTTATTAGTGTTTTGTAGTTCTTATTGTAGAGGTCTTTTGACTCTTTTGTTAGATTGATTCCCAAGTATTTTATTTTTGAGGCTATTGTGAATGGGTTAATTTTCCTAATTTCTCTTTCAGTGCATTCTTCACTGATGTGAATGCATTTGATTTATGTGTACTGATTTTATATACTGCTACTTTGCTGAATTCATTTATTAGTTGTAGAAATTTTCTGGTGGAATTTTTTTGATCTTCTAAATATAGAATCATGTTGTTGACAAATAGTAATAGTTTGATTTCTTCATTTCCTATTCACATCCTTTAATTTCATTCTTCTAATTGCTTTGGCTAGAGTTTCAAGGATGAAGTTGAATAGAAGTGGTGACAAGGTCATCCCTGTCTTGTTTCAGATTTCGTAGGGAATGTTTTCAATATTTCTCCATTTAGAATGATGTAGGCCATAGGCTTAGCATATATCATTTTAACAGTGTTGAGGTATGTTAATACTATCCCTAGTTTTTCTAGTGTTTTGAACATGAAGAGGTGCTGTATTTTGTCAAATTCTTTTCCTGAATCTATTGAGATGATCATATGTTTCTAGTATTTAAGTCTATTGATGAGATGAAGTACAATCATTGATTTCTGTATGTTGAAGCAAACTTGCATCCCTGGGATGAACCCCACTTGATCATCATGCACTATCTTTTTAACAGGTGTTTATGTGTAATTTGCCAGAATTGTATTGAAAATTTTTGCATCTGTGTTTGCTAGGTATATTGGTATGAAGTTTTCTTTCCTTGATGTGTCTTTGTCTGAGGCTACTAGCCTCAGAATGAGTTTAGAAGGCTTCCTTCTTTTTCTGTTTCATGGAATATTTTGAGAAGTATTTGTGTTAATACTTCTTTTAAAGTTGTAGAACACAACTGTGAATCCATCTGCTCCTGGGCTTTTCTTGGTTGTTAGGTTTTTGATGGCATCTTCTATATCATTGCTTGAAATTGATCTTTTAAATTATGTATGTTCTCCTGACTCAGTTTAGGTAGATTGTATGTCTCTAGAAATTTGTCAATATCTTCAGGATTTTCTATTTTATTGGAGCATTAATTTTCAAAATAGTTTCTAACAATATTCTCTCTTTCAGTAGTGATTGTTATAATATTTCTTTCCTCATCATGAATTTTAGTAATTTGATTTTTATCTCTTTGTGAGTGTAGCAAAGAGTTTATCAATTATATTTATTTTTTCAAAGAACTTTTTTGTCAGTTTTTTGAATTCTTTCTTTTGTTTCAATTTAATTGATTTCAACTCTGATTTTACTTGTTTCCTGTCTTCTAAAAATTTTGGTGTTGATTAGTTCTTCTTTTCCTAGTGCTTTGGGATGTGATGTTAGGTCATATGTTTGTTGACTTTTTATTATTTTAATGAATGAGCTCAATGCAATGAACTCTTAGCACTGCCCTCATTGTGTCCCAGAGACTTTTATATGTTGTATCTGTGATATCATTTACATGTAAGTATATTTTTATTTCCTCCTTGATTACTTATGCTATCCATTCATTATTTAATAGCATGTTATTTAGTCTCCAGGTTTTTGAGTAGCTTTTATTTTTTACTTTATCATTGATTTCTAGTTTCTTTCCATTATGATCTGATAGAAGGCAGATTAGTATTTATATTTTTTTGTGATGGTAAGAATTGCTTTGTGGAATAACATGTGGTCTATTTTAGAGAAATAGATGTGCTGCTAAGAAGAAAGTGTATTCCCTCTTTGATGTAGGAAATACTACACACACACACACACACACACACATTAAGTCTAAATTATTTATTGTTTTATTTAATTTTATAATTTAGTTGTATTTAGAAGATCTACCAGTGGTGAAAGAGGTGGGTTAAAGTCACCCAATATTATTGTGTTGTGGTCTATTTGATTCTTGAAATTGAGAAGTGTATTGTTTGATGTACGTAGATGCTCAATTGTTTGGGGCATTAAAATTTATGATTGTTATGTCTTTCTGATGTATGATTCCCTTAAGCAGTATGAAATGTCCTCCTTTATCCCTTCTAACAAACTTTGCTTTGAAGTCCACTTTATCTGGTATGAGGATGGAGTACTCTGATTGCTTATGCAGTCTGTGTGAGTGATATTTTTTCCCATTCTTTCACCCTCATTCTGTGGATGTATCTCCTAGGAGGTGAGTGTCTTGAAGACAACAAATTGTTGGATCTTTTTACTTAATCCAGTCTCCCAGTGTATGTCTTTTGCTTAATAAATTTAGGCCATTAACATTCAGAGTTACTACTGAGATATGATTTGTATTCCCAGTCATTTTGTTTTATTTTTGGTTTTAATTTTAACTTAGTTTCTCTTTTGGTTGAATTTTCCTTTAGTATAATTCCTCCCTTTTCTGCTTTTCATATTTTTTTTTCCATTTTCTCCTCATGATATATTTTGCTGAGAATGTTCTATAGTGCAGGCTTTCTAGTTGTGAATTCTTTTAACTTGTGTTTATCATGGTGGGTTTTGAATTCATCAAATCTGAAGCTTAATTTTGCTGGATATGAAATTCTTGGCTGGCACTCATTTTCTTTCAGAACTTGATATATATACATATATATATTTCATATATATATATACATATATATATTTTTTTATGTAATTCCAGGACCTCCTGATCTTGAGGGTCTGGGTGGTGAAATCAGCTGAAATTCAAATAGGTTTCCTTGTATATGTAATTTGATATTTTCTCTCACAGCCTTTAAAATTGTATCCTTATTCTGTATGTTAGTCATTCTCATTATAATATGCTTTGATGTGAGTCTGCTGTCCTTTTGTACATTTGGAGTCCCGTTAGCCTCTTATAGTTGATTTTCCACTTCATTCTTTAGATTTGGGAAATTTTCTGATATTATGTCATTGAAAAAATTGTGCATTCCTTTGGTTTGTATCTCCTTGCCTTTGTCTATCCTGATAAATCTTAAATTTGGCCTTTTCATGTTATTCCATAATAATTGGAAGTTTTGTTCATGGTTTCTTACCATCTTCTCTGTACAGTTGACTTTATTTTCAAGAGTATATATTTTTTCTTCATAGCCTGAGGTTCTTTTTCCAGGTAGTCTAGTCTGTTGGTGATACTTTCCATTGAATTTTTAATTTGGTTTAGTGTTTCCTTCATTTCGAGGATTTCTACTTGATTCCTTTTTATAATCTCTGTCTTTTTTTTGAAGTGGTCTTTCACTTTCTGTATTTTTTCTCTGATACCATTCTTTCTTTCAAAGATCAGCATAATTATGTATCTTCTAAACTCCATCTCTGACATTTCTTCTACTGTGTTGTCTATGGATTCTATTGTTGGAACATCTTGGTTTGTTTGAGGCACTTTGTTTCCTTGTTTCCTTGTTTTTTTTTTTTCATGTTGTTTGTGTGTCTTCCCATCTAGCACTATGGATTTGAGGCAGTACAGTTTCTACCCTGTAGTCTATAGTGTCCCTGAAGACTTCCAGTACCTCACCTTTAAGGGGGAGACCTATATTATCAGCACCCAATGCAAACAGTATACAACTTTAAAACAAAAGTCCCCTATTAAGCATCTACAGTTTTGTTACAATAAACAGAAATGATGTGCTCAATTATTGTCTACAGTAAAAATAAATAGTAAGTTTGCCAAAAGTGTTTGCCATTTCAAGGGGTGGACAAAGAAGAAACAGAAGTAGTATAGGATTTGATGTTTATAAGGAAGAAGTTAGAGGTAAAAATTTATGGTAAGAGCAAAGGAGGAATTAATAGAGGTTGGCTGTCAGCATGAGAGAAGTGAGAAAGAAAATGCAGGGAGATAGATAAGTGAGAGAAAAAATATATACAGGTTTGAAAAAAAGTAAAAATATGTAAGAATACAATGTAAAACTATAACATACTATGTAGACATTTCATTCCTCAATAAATTGATGTGTGAAAGATATTTGGTTTCAAAGATGGTAGACACGTAAGAGAGAGGGGAAAAAAAGGAAGGTGGTACCCTCAATGGAAAATTGAACAATTTTTCCATTGGCTTTCAAAAATTTTCTCAGCTTTCCTTCTCTGTTGATGGGTGAGTTTGTCTGAAGTTTGATGGTAACTCCACTTCCATGGATGCCACATCAGTTGGCCTGGTGAGCCAATAGCAAGATGCCCTCTCACCCTTTTTCAATCTCCCCACCCTTTTTAGTCATCTCCTTCCATCCCTGTGCACTTCAGGACTCACTGAGCTGGAGAGAAACTGGTTCTCTCACCTTTCTCCAACCTGTGTTCCTCTGCAGGAAAATGCCCCCAGTCTCTAGCTTTCCACAGACCTGCAGGCCTAGACTGGGCCACAAAGACCCAGCAGCAATCTGGTGTATCTGGGCTTCAGCTTCCCCAGGCTTTGCTTTGCTGCAGTCCCAAGATCTCAATATCCTTCCAACTTGCAGGGAGACCACAAGGAATGTACTCACATAGAGGAGCAGCCTTGCAATGAGGCAGCAAGATGGTGGCCACTAACACACCCACCAGGAAGACCTCAGGTTCAACCAGACCTGAAGGCACCTTAACAATTAATTTCCAGGCCCTGGCCAGTGTCTGCAGAATGAGGTGGCCATGCCCTAAGATGGCATTGATGGTGGTAGCAAACCCATATCTTTTCCAAAATTGGAGATGTTTTCTGTTATTCTCGCATTGAATAATAGTTCTGTCTCTTCATTTCCCTTTGCCTCTGGGCAAACAATCACAGATACTGCAATCATCATGACTGTTAATTTAGAAACCTGTGAGGGGTGATGAGGGAGGGAGAAAAGACAAACAGACACATAGAAAAAACCATGGGGCCAGGTGGATCTTCAACCCCTGATGGAGGATGAATGACCCAGAACTAGCTTACCAAGTTTATTATATAGGTTTTATCATCAAAAAGGTTTTCTGTAAGAAAATTTCTTCAAAGCAAGCAAGCTGAAAGGCAAAGCTTTGGGCAGCCTATTATAATTATCATTCTTGCACTTATAGTTCACTACAGCTGGCAGCTGGTGTCTGAACTCAGGGTCAAGGCTGATAGTGCCCTGCCATGCACAGAACCTCCTTTAAGCAGAGGGTCACAATAGCAACTGGGCAGTCTTAACCTGCAGCCTTTCCACAGGAAGTTACTAGTATAGGCATGCTCCTGATGCAGTAAAATCAAAGACTGTGATTCAGATCACCACTCCTGACACACAAGTATTTCTTTCTTCATGTAATAATTTCCCAAAAGTTTCAGAGGCAGCATTCATTCTTTTATTTATTAATTGATTCATTTTTCTGCAATATTTCAAAGGATTTTAAGTTCAGATAATCTTTTTTTTTGCACAATGGATTGCTTTTGAAGATTTAAACTAGTTTTTTTGTTTGTCTATTTTTGGTTTTGGTACCGGGATTAAACTCAGGGGCACTCAACTGCTGAGCCACATCCCAGCTCTATTTTGTGTTTTATTTAGAGGAAGGGTCTCAGTGGCTTAGAACTTGCAAGACTCCTGCCTCAGCTTCCCAAGCCTCTGGGATTACAGGTGTGTGCCACCGTGTCTGGCTTTAAACTAGTTTTTGACATAGAAGTTTTTCATTTATATGATTTCTCTTTGATTTTTGCATGATCTCTTTCTCATTATTGAATTTCTGCATCATAATATGAATCATTCCTTAATTGTATTGAATTTTCTTTCAGAAATTTTCTGCATTTTATTGAGTTTCCTTCTAATCATTCTTTCATATATTTTTTTAAATTTATAAATTTTCAGTTGTACAATGATACAATACCTTCATTTTATTTGTTTATGTTTATGTGGTGCTGAGGATCAAACCCAGTGTTTGATCAAGTGCCCTACCACTGAACCACAACTGCAGCCTCTCTTTTATATTCCTTCTCACATATTTCATCAATATCATTTTGGGCGGCTGTCTGTTTCTAGAGAGTTATTGTGTTTCTTTGAAAGACTCATGCTACCTTTTTAATTGAGACCTCTCATGTCCCTTATTTTGAGATTTGAATTTCTGGTGGATCAGTTGTCTCTACTACTATTTTTAGGTAGGTCTCAATGTGAATTTTTTTTTCACAAGAGATTTTTTTAAGTGTGTTGATTTGGTAAGCTACTAGCATTGGTCTAATGTAGTTTCCATGGTATATTGTTATTATAACTTCTTTAGCTATCAGTGATACTTTTTAGCGTAGCATGTAAGGTTCAAGAATTCTTTCTCTGAAGGTTAGGTGAGAAAGGTAATACCCTAGTTTTCAAGATAGATGTGATACATAGTTTTGGGATTGAGGCACTTACTGTGCGCCACTCTGACAATGACAGTGGTGACACTGGGCATATGGAACCAAGTAAATATATCCTCAATAATGGTAGTGGATGGCTTCTTTACTTGTCTTATCTAGCATGTCCATTTTACAGCTGCAACTACCAGCTTTGGAGACTTTAAAATATCATGGTCATTTTAGGCAGAACAGTCAGAAATTGAGCTCAAATATATCTTATACCTAAAATTTATTACACTCTGTAGCATTGGTCTGCTTCTTGTAATGCTGCAGCAAATGAGGCAAAGGATCTGGTCACATATTTCCATTTAGACCAAAGTCCAAATTATTGTGTTTTTAACAGATGGCTGGTCTTTTCAATATCTTTCAAGGTTGAAGGGTCCTCAGATTTTGAACCTCCCATTCAATGACAACACTTTACATTAGCTTTCATAGATGATTAGTCTTTGCTTAACATACCTAAGTAATAAAAATTTATTACCTATTTCTTCAGTGCTAACCAGAGTTGAATTTAGTTTACCAATTGGAGACCTTACTTGCAGAGTTATCTCACTCTTTCAAGTCTTCTCACTTTCATCTTAAACATTACCCATTTCTTTTGCCACATTTCCATTTTTTAGATATTTTTTGCTCTGCGCATCTGTGTACTCACAGATTCAAGGAAGTGTTGAGCACAATTATATGCTAAACAATAGAAATGTGTAATATACATGGTAGCCTCCTTTTCCTATACATAACCATTATAAAGGTTCATGCAGAGATATATAGAAATATAAATTTATCATTCTGATTGCTTGCATTCATTTGAACCACAATAGTTAAGGGATAATTTAAATTCAAATGACTATTTAAAACACCTGTTGAAGAGAATACTAGAAGTAAAATATCCCTATCAGTGATGCTCAAATGATTTTACCTACTCTCTATTCTACGTCTATTGGATAGAAGGGGTTTAACTTCTCTGAATATTTGTTTGTTAATCAACTGCAGTTGCATAACAAAAAATATTTAGTGATTTCAAAAGGTACATATATTCTTCATGAATATACACATTGACTGGGCAAATATGATGATTACGTCTAGGACTGAGTTACTCCACCTGAGCTGATTGTTTATTTGTAGTTATTATGCACATTACATTGAGCCTCGCCTAGGGTTAATAACACTGTCTCACATGGTCTCCCAATCTCTATCAGACAAGTCTGCTCATGTTTTCATGGATGGTTTCAAAAGAGAGAAAATACATGTGGAAAACCTAATGAAGCCTAGGCTCTAAACAGGAATAGTGTTACATCTGTTTCATTATGTTCACCAAAGAAGTCAGAAGACCAGTCCAGATTTAATGAGTCAGAAATAGATTTCATAACTTGAAGGCAATTGGAGCAAAGTCATCTGCCAAGGACTTAGATGAAAGGGAGGCTAGAGAAGTGAATCTTATGGCAGTCTACCACAATTTTAGGCATAAATATTCTTAAAAGTAATAACTATAGATCATAATTTCCCTGATATCAATGAGAGAAATGAATATACATTTAGAATATTTTGGAGGGAACTGATCCAATCTTGGATCCTATTAAATTCCTCATCAGGGCTGACATTGTACCTCAGTGGTGGAGCACTTGCCTCCCATTAATGAGGCACTGGGTTCAATCCTCAGCAGCACAAAAGAAAAATAAATAAAATAAAGGTACTGTGTCCATCTACAACTAAAAAAAATTAAATAAAACAAATTCCTTATCATTTAGGATTTAGAAGTAGAGCTATTTTATATCACAATTTCAGAACAATGTTGCCAAAATACCAAGGAAAATTTGATTAAAACATTGAATATTATTTTGAGAGGAGTGACATTAATAAGATGGTTTAATATCTGTCTTTTGCTTGCATATCTTAACAGAAATATCAAGTGAACAACCATCCATTCAGTAAAATACCTTGATAAGAACTATGGAGCACAGGTGAGAAATTAAAGCAATTTTGTGGAGGATAAAAATAATAAAAGATTCATTGAAAAGAACAGAAAACATTGATTCACATTATCTGCAGCACCAGTCCTCAATACCTGTCTAGTATTAAATAGAGAGAGATATCTGCATGCAAGAAGGAGAGAAAATTGAGTGCCTAACATTACTACAGACGACAGAAACAGGTCACCACCATGGTGTCATGCTTTAGGTTAGTTTTCATGTGCCCAGGACATGGTCCCATCCCTGTGGACTCATACTCCACTCCTAATCCACTGCCAGGCTAACATCAATAGATCTACCTCTCAGACAAGGCCCAGTAGGCAATGGCACCAATTTTGCCCCCACAGACCTAGAGTTCAGCTTGGCTCTGTGGCAACTGCAGAACCAAGTTCTAAGTGCATACTGCCAGAATCTTGTCCTCAGTCCACATTTGTGAACAAATATTATAAGTATGTCAAGATATACCAAACTACAAGGCTACCTAAGTGAACACAGCACAGGGTTGGTCCCTGATTACTTATACAACAGATTTGCTTTACAATTCACCCAGACACTAGGATAGGCTATCCAAAGATACCAGGAGAAGGTATATCTGTAATTTTATCAACTGATGCACCAAGAATATCTGGAGGGAATGAGTATTTAGGAGACTTCCCTGCCAAAGCCAGTCTATTCAATTCAGAAGAGTTACCTGCTTCTTCCAGTGCAAAGAAAAATAGAACAAGATTTCAAGGATCAAGAATAATAAGGGACATGATACCATCAAAGGAACAAAATAAAGCACTAGCAGTTGACCCTAAGAAATGGGGATCTACAAACTTCCTGTCAATAAGATCAAAGTAATGATCTTAAGTAAGTTTAGTGAGATATAAAAGAATAAGTTAAACAATATCAGGAAAAAAATGAATCAACAAAATTATAAGTCCATCAAATATAGAAAAGCTAAAGAACAAACAAATTCTGAAGCTGAAGAAACAATGACTAAAATGAAAAAATCCATATGAAAATATAAAAACACAGCTGATAAGTCAGAGGGAAGAATCAGTAAGTGCAAAGACAGTACATTTGAAATTACCCAGTCAGAGGAACAAAAAGGAAAAAAAATAATGATAAAATGTGAAGAAAGCTTTTGGGACTCAGGGGAAATCATTAAATGAGCCAACATAC
>JAJEJO010001426.1:259713-270630 GCA_020662805.1 Glaucomys volans
ATGCTTTCTATTGAGTTTTTAACTTGGTTTATTGTTTCCTTCATTTCCTTGTTTCCTTCAAGGATTTCTGTTTGCTTTTTTTCTCAGAACTTCTATCTCTTTATTGAAATGATATTTTGCTTCCTGCAATTGCTCCATTAGCTGATTATTCATAGTCTGAATCTGCTCTCTCGTCACATCATTCACTTCTCGGATCATTTTCATTATGAACATTCTGAACTCCCTTTCTGTCATTCCTTCTATCATGCTGTCTTTGGGTTCTCTTGATATATCATCTAGGTTTGTTTGGGACACTTTCTTTCCATGTTTTCTCATGTTGCTCGTGTATCTTCCCCTCTAGTAGTGCAAATCAGAGGGATTGCAATTTCCCTGTAAATACTTAAAGTGTCCCTGCAGATTTCCAGTAACTCACCAGATGTTTGAGAGGTGCTTGATCAAGTGGTGACCCAAGAAAGCTGCTGTCCCACTATCTCCAGGTTGGGAATGATCAATGCTTCTGGGTAGAGGCAACCTGGTGTTGATAGACAATCAGATACAGCAAGGTGCTAGACCCCGGTCCAGGGTGTGGACCTGGGCACTGGACTAAATTGGGGTGGGGGCACAGAACTGCGCTCAGTGATGTAGACACTGGGCTTGAGAGCCCAGGGAGGCCTGAGCTCCTCGCTGGGGACTTAGTCGGTGGCAGGTGGTCACTCTCTGCCAGGGAAGCTGTCAAATAGCGCCAAAGGGCCTAAACTCCCCACTGGAGCTGGCGCTGCCTCCACTCCAGGCCAGATCTCACCAGGAGCCACAGCGCCGTGGCCCTGCCGGAAGACTGGAGCTCAGCTCTGAGGACTCACGCAGCCAAACAAAGATTGTTGCTCTCTGCCAGGGAAGCTGTAAAATGGCACCGAAGAGCCTAAACTCCCCACTGGAGGTGGCGCTGCCTCCGCTCTAGGCCAGATCTCACCAGGAGCCACAGCACTGTGGCCCCTTCGGAAGACTTGAGCTCAGCTCTGAGGACTCAGGCATCCGAAGATGGTCACTCTCTGCCAGGGAAGCTGTATAATGGCGCCGAAGGGCCTAAACTCCCTGCTGGAACTGGCGACTGCCTCCACTCCAGGCCAGATCTCTCCAGGAGCCGCAGCACCGTGGCACTGTTGGAAGACCGGAGCTCAGATCTCAGTGCAGTTCTTTACACATTGTGGGCTTAGGGCATGACTTACCTTTGTGGTGTTGCTGGTCACAGGTGTGCATGGAAAGCTCATTCCATGAATAAATTTGAGATCAATGGATAGCCACATGCAGATGAATGACACAATAAACCTATCTCCAGCCACAAACATCAACTAAAAATGAATTAAATACATAATGTGAGATGTGAAACTATGAAAATACTAGAAGAAAATATTGGAGGAATGCTCTAGGACATTGGAAGTAGTGAGGACTTTTGGACAATACTTCCAAATAATAGGAAACAAAAGTGAAAACAGAAAAATGAGATCATATCAAATTAAGTTTATGCACAGCAAAGGAAATAATGATCAGAATGAAGAGACAACCTACATATTCAGAGAAAATATTTAAATCTATACTTATAACAAAGGGTTGATATCCAGAATATGATTTAAGACTAAAAAATTAAAATGAAAATAATAACATCAATAACTTACGAAAAGTAGGCAATAAACTTAAGGAGACTTTTCTCAAAAGAAGACATAGAAATGGCCAAGAGGCATATGAAAATATTCTTAGTACTACTACTCATCATTGAAATGGAAACTAAAACAAGAATATTGTGTCATCTCACAATTTTTAGAATGACAATTACCAAAAAACATAACAAGTGTTGACAGGATGTAGAGAAAAGGGAACCATTGTTGATTATTGGTGGAAATGTATTGGTCCAGTCTTTATCAAAAATATTATGATTGTTCCTTCAATAATTGGAAACAGAATTACCATATGTCTAGCATTTCTACGTTTGGATATACATCTAAAGGAAGGGAAATTAGTATGTCAAAGAGATATCTCCATTATCACATTGTTGCAGCATTATTGAAAATAGCAAAGAATTTGAATCAACCTAAATTTTTATCAATGATTATATTGAAAAAATCAGTATAGTGTGTGTGCATGTATGTGAGTATAACTGTATTTTTATATGTAAATATATTATATATTTTTATGTGTTTGTATACATATAATGATATTTTATCTAGTGTTTTAAAAAGTGAAATTCTGTTATTTGAGTCAAGATGAATGAAAGTGGAGGACATTATTCCAAGTAAAATCAGCCATGCACAGAAATACAAATACTGTATAATCTTGCTTATATGTGGAATTGATGGAAATACAAAATAAAATGTGTATAACAGAGACTGAGGATGAGGAAACGGAAATGTTCATTAAGTGATATAAACTTGCAGTTTATGATTGTTTTATGATTCTAGATATCTAATGAGCAGTATGATGTGTATAGTTAATATTAATGTATTGTATGTTTGAAATTTGCTAAAAGAGTAAAATTAAATGTTTTCTCCACAAAAACGTAAGTATCTGAGGTTATGGGTATGATAATTATAAAGGTGGGAAAACTGTTATTCTAATTTTAAAAAGGTTGGAATTTAAAGGAGCAAAGTCAATGTAGTGAAGTAAATATGGTCTTCTCAATACATGATACTGGATTAACTGAACATTTATGTATGAATAATAAAAAAGAAATCTAAGTACAAACTCTTTTCAAAACTGAATCCAAAATGTATCAAACCTAATGTAAAACCCCAAAATATAAAACTCCTAGAAGATAATGTAGGAAATAATTTATGTATTGGATTTGACCATGAAAATTTATAGGTAACATGAAAAGCATAATTCATGAAAGAATTGACAAAATGGTCTTCACTGAAATTATAAACTTTTGCTCTGGAAAAGAAGCTATCAAGAAAATATGAATATAAGCCATAAGAGAAGTGGTAATATTTTTGAAAGGAAGTATGAAATAACTTTTATCCAAATATATAAATGCCTCTTATATCTCTATAGTAAGTGAATTAACACCCTGAATAAACAAAGGGTAAAATATCTACATATACACCCCAACATGAAAGATATGGATGACACATAAGTCATTATGGAATGAAAAATTAAAATACAGCTAGTAACCACTATACACATATTAGAATGGGCAAAATCCAGAACAGTGATAAAATTCTGGCAAGGTTATGGAGCAACTGAAACACTTAAATGATTGCTCGTGGGAATGCAACGTACTACATCCATTTTGGACAGTACCTAGCAGTTTCTTGCAAAACGGTTCTATCCATAGAATTCTAGTCTTTTCAGGATTATTTAGTAGTATAACATTGATTTCAAAACTTATTGATTTCAGAATTATTTCTGAAAAGACTAGAGGCTGGGAGGT
Organism: Glaucomys volans; assembly: GCA_020662805.1. Taxonomy (NCBI): domain Eukaryota; kingdom Metazoa; phylum Chordata; class Mammalia; order Rodentia; family Sciuridae; genus Glaucomys; species Glaucomys volans. Next base: position 263,117 of record JAJEJO010001426.1, read on the forward strand.
TGAAGTTTGGGATGCTGCCATGTTTTGTGTCTGGAGATGACCCATCCCTAGTGCAAAGACAAATATCAACTTTTGCTCACATTGCAGGAGGTAAATGCAAACTTTGCTCTCATTTATAGGGACAAAAATTCCTGAATTTGAATTAATTTGAATTTCATTCGCATCATGTACTCAACTCCCAAAGCGCCACCTCCAAATGCAGTGGGTGTTAGGATTTAATATATGAAGTGTGGGTGGGGGCAAAAATATTCAATCTATGGTACTTATTACTTCTTGATATTTGCTGAAATGAAACTTAAAACCACACACACACACACACGCACGCACATGCACCTGTGCATTGATATGGATAGTAATTTTGTTATCAAAACTTAGAGGCAAACAAAATATTCCTCAATAGGTGATTGGATAAATTAACTCTGGTTCATGCATACAGTGCAATGTAATTCAACAGTAACAGAAGGAAATGAACAACTAAGCCATAAAAAACCCTGAAGGAAACTCAGGCACATTCAAGGCATGAAAACAACCTAAGAAGTCTACAGACTGTATAATTCTAACTATATGACATTCCATAATATTATGGAAATAGTGAAAGGATCAGAGATTGACAGATGCTGGGGAATTAAGGATGAGTAGGAGCTGTAGAGAAGATGTTTAAGACACTAAATTTATATTATGTGATGTTATAATGGTAAAGACATGTAGTTATAAATCTATCAAATCCCTTATAATATGAAATGACAATATTGATCACTAATGTAAACTTTGGATTTGAAATGATAGTGATGTCTCAAAATAAGTCCATTGATTGTAAAAAAATTACATTGTGTGGTGAGGGATGTTAATAATGGAGGATGCTATGCATGTGTGTGGCAGAGTTTTATGGGAAATCTTTATATTTTATACTAAATTTTGCTCTGAACCTATTAGCATTTTAAAAAATAAGGTCTGCTTAAAAAATATGCTGAATCTGCCACAGTGGGAACAATTCAACAATAGTAAATCACTCCTTTCCATCAGGGCAAACTTATGAGGCAAGCTACTTATTTTCCTCATAGTCTGAAGTCTTACATATGGACTCAGAATAGTGACACATCAAGATGACAAGATTTAAGAATCACCAGGAAAGTAACCTAGATCCAAAAGTTTAGTATGCAGCATTTTAGTGTATGACAGCCATAATCTTCTGATCTCAAAATATTAGAAATTTCACTCTTCCAGATTCAGTTCTAGGTCTCTTAATCCAGAATTCATTGATGGGGTTGTTTTCCAAATAAACATCAGGACCTAGAAAAGGAGAACACTAGAAACACAGGGTAAAAAGCAATTTTGCAGAATTACCCTGATGTGTTGATTCTCAATCCTGTTTGTATATTAGTCTTAACCAGGGAGATTTAATAAAATATTGATACCCATGTACCAGTCCCCAGATATTCTGTTTAAGTTATTCCAGATCATAGACAGGTGGATATGTTTTTGAAAGGTTCCAAAGTGATCTTAATATGTATCTAAAATGAGAAGCACTGTAAAGTGCAGTCTAATTTAGAGCTATTTCATTTAAGTATCAGTTATATTGAGATCTATTGTTGTTTCCTACCAATCCTTACACCTGAATTGGCTTAACCTGGAGTGAAGACAAATTCTGGTTCTGATTACATATAACAAGGGCTTACCTCATTGGAATAGACATCCAAAATTGATATTCTACTTCCCATGCTCTCATAGTGTGTTCTGTCATTCCTAAGATTTAGAGTCTGTGAAGCAACTGCCAATGCATTCTCATTTAATCTTCATGACAACCTTTATGGAAGTGGGCATTATTATTCTTACATCATTTCCATTATGACATTGAGAAAAAGAAAGTAAAAAGACTTGCTCAGATTCACAAAACTAATAAATGTGATTTAAACCTAGGAAAGGGTAAGTGTCATAAAGCACACTGATGATAAAAGTATATACCCATGTTAATTCATCCCAAGAATGGTTCATTTGAACTGTTGTCTTGATTGGATTGAGAGATGCAGATGACTAAGAGGCTTCTGGGTGTGTCAATGAGGGCATGACTAGGAATGACTGAAATGTGGAATAGTGAACTGGAGATCCTCCATAAGTGTGGGCAGCACCATCCAATAGGATGGTGGCTTGGGCGGAATAAAAGTTGGAAGAACAGGGAAACAGACACAGATGCAAGTTTGACTCTTCTTGAATGGGTTCTTGATTGCTGCTTCAGTCCTCTGAGCATATCAGACTCTCGCTTCTTCACTCTTCCAAAGTGGACTCTGCCTATGATTCTCCAGGCAGTTTCCAGAAGCTTTGGTCATGGAGTAGGGTAGCACTGTTGATCCTTCTTTTTCTGGGGCTTCTGCCTCTTGGACTGTGCAGCTACTGGTTCTCATAGTTCTCCAACCTGCAGATGGACATTGTGGACTATCCAGATTCTGGTCATGTAAGCCAATCTAATAAATCCCCTTTTTATAATCATAGCTCCTGTTGATTCTGTTCCTCTAGAGAACCCTAACTAATACAAAATCCATAGAAAATTTATGGTAATCAGTGTTACGGGTCAGGATTTATCGTCAAAGTCCAAAGAGACTGCATTTTTCCCTGAGACTTCATGTCAGGTAGGAAATGCTTCTCCCATGGGAACACCCCACCTCTGTGCCCATCAACAGTTGCTTAGCATAGCATGTTTGGCAAAACAAAATGGCAGTTCTTATATAATGTAAAATTGTTCTCTTTTTGGTTCCTATTTTTCTTGTACGATGTATCCTGTCAGAGAATGATTGTCTAGATGTTAGTAACCTTTCTTTAACTTGTACCCAATGAAGGTTGTTTTGACCCACTTCCACTTCTGCTTATGATTTTAGATCTCATGATGTTAGTTTGTAGTTTTGAGTCATAGCAACAGCCACTTATGATTAATAAACCAATGTGCTTTACTTATGGTAATAAAAACCTCTGCAACCCTAAGCTTGGGGCTGTCCTCCCAATAGCTGTTTTGGGCATTATGTGAGAGAGTCAGCTGGCCAGCTGACTGTCAAATTTGGACTTCTCAGCGGTGATTGGTCTGTTTTTAAGTTGTGCCCCCCAACCATCAGTTACGAAAATGCCAATGTAAGAGTATTTTAGAATATAATAGGACAACTCTCTACTTCCAGATATTTCTTTTTTTTGCCTTACCCTGGAAATTGAATGCCACACAACTAGAAATTAATAGAACCTTAAAATCATACACCTTAAACAGTAGCTGTTTAATTCCAATCCAGTAATATATCACAATGGATTGTAAGACATAGGATGATATTTTGTTAATTGTTACTGTATAAATTCAATGAATACTTAAAAACCTAGTGTGATAATTATTTTTATACCTCTGAGTAGACTCAAATATCCCTTATAGAAATATCACCCTTGCATTTCTATATTTCCTAAGTCACATGCTAGCATTTGAGAGAACAACTGAAGGATGAGTGTTAGAAACATTATGTGCCATGAATTTGGTGGCAAAAATATCTTCAAGATTCTCTAATCAAGTGATTCTCAACCATACATGTATGTGTGTAGAAAGTACAGCCAGGGGTAGAGGCATTTCTGGTCACCTCTAAGGATTTTACAATCTTCCTCTATATTTTCATATATGCCTTTCCTCATTTAGGGCATGGCAGCCTCCACTAATAATAACCAGTCACATTTAATTTACATACAAAGTTAGGTCCACATCCAAAACCACAAATAAATTTAGTAACAAAGAATGAACTCATCTCAGATTTCCAGGATTCTTTAGTACCAAATGTACTATTCATACCCAATTTGCCCAGAGAGGATAACATATCATATCTCAGAGTAAGAATAAACCCAAATGAATTGCTTTAGACTCAGAAAGAGACAAGGGAAAGAATTGTCCTATATGGGATTCTACTGAAGAAAATTTGTAATAAGAACATGGATAAAAGTGAAGAGCTAAGAAAATAAAGAAACTTCACATTCTTCTCCCTATTGCCTAGATCATTTTCTGCATTCATATTCGCTTTAAAGTTTCAAGGTCCTTGTACAATAGATTTCAAAGAATACCTAGAAGTCCACTATAAGGGTAGCTATTTTATTCTTCTGCTTTCACATGCTCTTTAAAAATAAGGAAGAATAGAATATTCAAGAGTGGAATTTTAGATATTCTTGGAATTTTTATTACAAGGAAGGGCCATGGAACTTTAAAGGTGCTTGAATTTCCTTTCCAAAAAAGCAGATCTCAGAGTTAATCTTTATTTTTTCAAAGGAGACTATGATGGTATTATACTAAGCACTTTTTTATGAGTAAGAGTAAATGCTCTCATAAAAATGTATACTAATTGTTGTGTTTTATTATTATTTTTAACTCTGCTCTGAGCTACAGAACATTTTTCCATCTTCCTTTGCAAATATCTTCATTGTTAAAAAAACTTAATTATAGCAAAATGCTTAATGGCTCTTATTTATCTATGGATTAGACTTAGGAAACTTTCTTTAGGGTAACTATGCCTAGAATTTAGTAGGTGTTTGCCTTGCATAAGGAGATGAAACATCTTCACCCATAGATAATCAAATAGAAACACTCCTGCAAAGTGCTTAAGTGTATTCATTCTGCCCAATTGCTCAAGTATAGTATTATACACTTTGTATATTGCTTTAAGAAAAGGTAAATATACAATAACTTTCAAGTATAGTAAGCTACTTATGATATACATTTTTCCACATGTTTAAATTATGTCTTAGATATAGGATAACTGTGGAGAGGAGTGAGAGGATGGGAGAACAATGACTGAGATTGGGGGTCTCTGATGAACTAATGGCTGTGGCATGCCCTGTGCCTAGGAATGTTTCTGTGCAAGTGCACAGGATGCTTGGCTGTTCTGACACTGCCCTGCATGAGGAGGCTCTATGCAAGAGTCCTATCAGCACTGACCTTGATCTCAGGCACATAGTTTCTGGGAATGAAGGAATTCTTATGCTAGACAACCACAATGTTTTACCAGCTCCACTTCTCCTGTTCCTACCTGCTTTACAGTAACTTCTAACAATGGACTTTCTTGAGAGCTACACAAAGTTCCTAACACTGAACTTATTATTTAAGATCTCATGATGTGGATTGCAACTGTGGAAGAGCTACATAGATGCCCTAATTTCTATAACTTTCCTGAATATGAAGAATAATGCTTGCGTAGTTTTTAACCTGATAATGAGATATATAAATAAAGTTTGCTGGCATAACTCTTCAGACCTTCATCTCCATCAGAGAGCAGAGCATCTCCTGATCCCAGATTAATCTTCAAAATTTTTGTTTGTGAGTCTTTATTTTTCTAATTCCCCTTTGTCCCTTGCTGAAACTGACAGTTTGGCTGTGCTGGTCATGGCAGATGGCACCATTTATCTGTAGTGGTAACCTGAGCTTCTGATTTTCTTATGTGGGGATACTGATTGAGTAGTCATCTCAAGAATATTTTTTCATAAATATGTGTAAATATATATAATATAATTGGAAATAATTTTAGAATTATAGGAATGTTGCAGAATACTACAAAAGAAATAACATATGCCATTTACCTAGAGTCACCCAAATGTTGAAATTTTAGATTTTGCTTTATTCTTGTCTTTTTATGTGTATATATTTATAGTCAACTGAATCATTTGAGAGTAAATTGCAAACATTATGTGTTTATTTGGGGGAGTATAGGGAATTGAACTCAGGGACACCCAACCAATGCGCGACATCCCAAGCTCTAGTTTGTATTTTATTTAGGACAGGTTCTCATTTAGTTGCTTAGCACCTCACCATTTCTGAGGCTGGATTTGAACTTGCAATCCTCCTGTCTCAACCTCCTAAGCCACTGGGATTGCAGGTGTGTGCCACTGTGCCTGGCTTAATTTACATATATACAATATACATATTAGTTATTGACGGACCTTTATTTTATGAATTTATTATATACGGTGCTGAGAATAGAACCCAGTGCCTCACATATGATAGACAAGCGTTCTACCACTGAGCCTGAACACTAGCCCAACATTATGTATTTTTAACTTTAAATATTTCAGTGCGTGTTTCCTAAAATTAGATTGAGGCTCTCATACAATTGTCAAAATAAGGAAATTTACTTTTATGTACTCTACAATGAGAAAAGTAAATAAAACATACAAGTAAATGGAGTAGAAGGGGCAATGTTTCCATATTGTAAAATTCCAACTAATAATTTCAGAGGCATTAGTAGATTCCTCTAGAAAATAACTATTTAACAACTACCATAGAAATGATCATTTCAAACAAGACTAATCAGTACTTGTTAAAACTATTGAGCAAAATATGTTAAGAAGGATATAGGAAAAGCAAACCATTTTTTTCTTACTATACTTTCATCACAGACCCTTCATTTCATATGTCAATGGGATATTTTTAGCCTACTAAGCAATTTTATGATACAATCTGTTTATCCTATAATTCAGTTCAATTCTGACACTAACCAGAGTTAGCACAGAACTTGCAGGTTAAGGGTTCATTCCCACAAGACTACCTCCAACTTTACATCCTAATTGAAAATCCATTTTTAACCTATGTTTATGACTGGCCAATTGGTTATAAATTGCAGACTCACAAAACCACCCTTTTTGTATTTGATTATTTGCTAGAGTTACTCAAAGAACTCGACAAAGCAGTTTACTTATTATTGTCCATTTATTATAGGATACAACCAATGGGCAGAATGAAGAGATACAGAGGATGAGTACTGGGAAAGGATTGCTGAGCTTCCATGTTATCTCAAGGTAACATATTTTCAGCAAAATGGAAGCTCTACAAACCCTGTAGTTTAGGGTTTGATGAAATATTGATAACAATCATGATTATTCAAATCATCATTCATTTGTTGTTCATTCAAATTTTAACTCCTCTCCACTTCTTGAAGGTTGAGGTGGTGATGGAAGGATCTATCCTGTAATCACATGGTTGGTTCCCCTCAGGTAACCACTTATGTAGTATTGCTTCCAAAGTTTAATCTCATCATGAAGAATCCTCACACATACCCACTTTAAGAACTTTCTATAAATACTGGCTTGGTTTCCTTTAAAAATCAATGTCATGAAAGACAACAACCATGATGCTAGAACATAGTAGGTTGAATGGACATGACAATTAGAAGCAACACATGATTCAGAATTTTGTCATGCTATGAAGGATATTATGTTAGTCAGCTTTTTCTTTTGGTGAGAGAAATACCTGAGAAGAGTAATTTAGAGGATTAAAAGTTAATTTGAGCTCACTGTTTTCAGTTTGCCCAATTGTCCAGGGTTCAAAGTGAGGCAGAGCATCATAGCAGAAAGGCATAGAGGAAGAAAGCTGATCAACTCATGGAAGAAGGAAAACAGAGAGAGAGAAAGAAGAAAGAAGAGGAAGAAGAAGAAGAAGAAGAAGAAGAAGAAGAAGAAGAAGAAGAAGAAGAAGAAGAAGAAGAAGAGGAGGAGGAGGAGGAGGAGGAGGAGGAGGA
>JAJEJO010001426.1:270730-289837 GCA_020662805.1 Glaucomys volans
AATAAGAAGAAGAAGAAGAAGAAGAAGAAGAAGAGGAGGAGGAGGAGGAGGAGGAGGAGGAGGAGGAGGAGGAGGAAGAAGAAGGACGAGGAAGAGGAAGAAAAGAGAAGAGGGGAGAGAAGAGAAGGAGAGACGAGACAGAGAGAGGAGCAGGGGCAAAATTATAAACACCAGAAGCACATGTCATTGACCCACTTCCTTGAGTCATATGGGTACCACCTAGTACAGTGGTAGTTTCAACTTATTAATCCATCAAATGGATTAATCCACTGACTAGGTTAGAGTCATGTAAGCTAATCATTTCACCTCTGATCATTTCTGCATTGTCCTCCACATAAACTTTTGGGGTACAACTCATATCTAAAGCATAATAGATATTATTGAGACAATAGCACCTTAATTTTTTCTTTTGAGTTCACATTAGTATTAGAATAATATTATTTTAATGCCTTAAAACTGGAAGATTCTCACCAATAATCAATACTTATTTTCTATTTTTCTCCAATCAGCTGAATGTTATTTTGCTCCATTCAGATAGAAATCCTGAATAGGCAAAATGCAACACCCTTAGTGTTAGCACTCCTTAATCTTGAGTGCCAGTAGCTTTCATTCATTTCTTAGTGTTAGTTGTCCTCCTTACCATTCTGGAAGTCACCGACAGCAGCTACTGACAACTCTCTGCATCTCTTCCAGCAGGTAAAGATAGCAGACTTCTCCACCACTCTGTTATTCTTACCTTTCTCTGGCTTCTATTCACCTTCAGTGTTATCTCTGGAGTTTGGCCCCTTTTAGAGTCAGCAGCTGCCTTTAGTGTCACCAGCTCTTCGTAAAACAAGCTCAGCCTGCTTCACTTGAGATACAAATCATGAATAGGCAAAATAACCATTTGCAATAGGCTTTAGTAGACTTATGCTGCAGCAATAAGGAGAAATGGAACATAGACTCCTCCAATATGAGAATGGAGAAGCCTGCTTATATAGCCAAAAGATGGGCTAATGGATGAACATATTCTATCAACTAATCATGAACTTTCTCTTTTGCTATAGGAAAAGAAATGTTCCTTGTGGACCAGAAAGGGGATGGGTGAAGCAGCTGCAGTGGTGTGGAGTCATCAGAGAATCTTGCAGGATGGAGTCATCTGAGATGGACCTAGTACTAAAGCTGGCTGAATCCAAAGCAAAATGTCCCCCAATGGCTGCATGTTGTCAGATGTATCTGGAGCTGACCTTGAAGCATTGTGGCGAAACCATAGCTGACAAAGATGGAAGAATTAAATGTACTTCCTAGGAAATATCAGGCTCTTATCTTCTGCCTCATAAGGAATAAGAACAATTTTAATTAATTGAGAAGGTTAAATTGTTTAAGCTACCTGAAAATAGGCTGCCTATTTTCTTGGTGCTGGGAACTTGAAGATAAAGGAGATTTAGTATGAAATAAGTTCCTCCTATTGCAATGGTGGAGTAAATAATGCCATGATTAATGTGATTTGAAGGTCAGCAATGATTCCACCAATGGCCAACTTCTGGTTACTTCCGTTTACTGATGTTTGAAATGCTCCCAGAAATATCTTCTTTTAGTTGAAGCGGGTTCTCATTCAAATGTTAGTTGCTCATTTCTCAATTCTTTGTAACCTTAATACAAATGAAGGTATTTCATCATAAATATGACTTGGAGAGCAGGGAAAGAATTAATGAATTTGATCACAAAATTGAAATATATTGCATATGTAACAGAAGAGAGGATAAAGAAGAAAAAAAGAGTCAAACAGGATTCTGTCATTAAATTTCATAGATGTTCCATTCATTCCTATGCAGACCCTGTTTTTGTAATAGTGGGAACATGAAATTACATAACTTGCTTTAGGATCTCAGATATTCTGAGAATCCCTAATGAAACAAGGATTTGAAGGAAGTTTCAAATAGCTGAATGGAGTAGTTTCATGTAACAATTAGAAAATAGAGGATGATATTTGCTTTGTGGATTGAATTAGCATGGGTCACAATACTAGTGTTGCTTTTTCAATCAATTTTTCCTTTCTTAATACAGCTTTCTTCTCCATGCAGGCAGCTCATGACAAGGAGATTTCTATCTTTGATATGACTATTAAGCTCAATAAGCAGTCTAATGCAAACAATGGATATTTAATTACCATATTATCACTTGACTAAATTTTAATTAAATATTCATTTAAAGTATCTCAAATGTTATCATTCAAGTTAATATAGATTTGGTTCTTTATAAATCTACTTAAACTTTATTCTCTCTTATTCACAATGAAATAGATTTGTTAAGTCCTAGCATTGTGGTTTATTTTTTAAGATTTTTAAGGCATTGCATGGTCATCAATGATAGTAATTCATGGTAGAATCATTTAAAACACTTATGTAACAGGTGACATTTGCAGCAGGAATCAAAATTCTTGATATATAAGGAATATAATCAATGAAACCATCTTAGACTGTACTTCGAATTTTGTCATTACATGCTCCAACATCACTAGTGCTATCTCTGTCTCTCCGCCCGCGGTAAGACGCGACACAAGGTTGTTGCTTTTAACACACTTTATTCTAGCGCCCAATGCATGTTACAGAGCTGCTGTTAATGGTGTCCCTCGTGGCGTTCTCTCGGCATTATCATGGCATTTTCCTGCGTTCTCCTGGCGTTCTCATGGCGTTCTCCCTCGCTACCCCCTTGCCTAGTCCTTATATATGTGCTCCGAGTCATCAGGTCGGGTGGATGCTCAAGCCAATCAAGTATCTATTTCCATGGTGAGAGAGACTTGTTTACTACAACATAAAACTGCATTGCCAACCTGCCAGCCGCCATCTTAGCATAGAGCTGGGGGTACTCGCAATACCCCGACATAGTGCATGTCATCCTTTCTTCTCACATTCTTTCTTTCTTCCCTGGTCCAGTGTACATATTAATTCATTTATTAATTCACTAGTTAATATTTCATCAGTGCTGGTTTGTATCTGTTAAGCTTAAGGGACCATGCTCAGAATTGTGAAAGTATAGAAATGAGCAAGTTGCATTTCTCAAACACTTTGAAATATATGATTCAGTAGGGGAGGTATGATGAGAATAATATTAAAAGAAACTCAAGTGAGTAAAAAATTAATGTTTAAAAGCAGTTATTGAGTTACACAATTCATATACACAAATTAAGCATACTAAACATGTAATTTGATGAGATGGGCATGTGTATATATCAGTGAAATCACCAAAATCAAGGGAATAAATAATTCCATTAGTGAAAATTTTTCCTTCTTCCATATTTTGTGTATTATTGCCAGTTTTTGTTTGTTGACCTGATTTTGTTGTAAGAACATGTAAAAAGTTCTACTCTCAACAAATTTTTAAAGTACAATATTCTATATTATTAAGTATACACACTTTGTTGTAGAGGAAATATTCAGAACTTATTCATCTTGCATAAATGAAATGTAACTGCTTTAGACAACTCTCCAGTTCTCACTTGCCCTACCATTTAAAAATCGACATTTTTTCTGCTTTTTTTAGTTGTAGTATTTTAGATACTTCATATAAGTGGAAATTGGAATGTGTCCTTCTGTTACTACATGCATGCAGTATTTGTTTTTTTGTGACAGACTTCTGATGGCACCTTAGCAAAATATCCTTTAGTCCTCATTCATGTTGCATCAAATGATAGAATAACCATACATTGTATGTAAAAACCATATTTTTTTCATTCATCTGTCTATGGACATTTCTTATAGTTTACATGTGACATGTCCCCCAAAAGCTTATGTGTGAGACAATGGAAGAAAGTTTAGAGGAGAGATAATCGGATTATGAGAGCCTTAATCAATCAGTGAATTAATCCCCTAAGAGGAATTAACTGAATGGTAATTGAAAGCAGGTAGGGTGTATTGCAAGAGGTGTTTCTTGGGGGGAGGCTTATCTTCTGGGCATATGTTTTGTATCTGGTGAGTGAAGTCTCTCTCTTTGCTTCCTGTAGCCCTGTCTTGAGACACTTTCTTATGCCACACCCTTCTGCCCTGATGTTCAACCTTACCTCAAGCCCTGAGGATTGAAGTTGGCTGTCTATGGATTGAGATGACTGAAACCCTAAGATTCTAAATAAATTTTTCCTCCTCTAAAATTGCTCTTGTCAGGTCTTTTAGTCACAGTTGTGAAAAAGCAGAATAAAACAACATTCAAGTTTATTCCAAATGTTCAATAGTGTGAATAATGCTATAATAAACTTGATAGTACAAATACTTGCTTGAGATCTTGATGAAATTCTTCTGGATATATTCTTTAATGTGGAATAGACTAATAGGTCATGTGGTACATCTTATAATTTTTTATGAATCCCCATATTATATTCCATAAAGTTATAGCATTTTAAATTCTCACCAAGTACAAATGTTCAAATTTCATAAAATCCTCACCAAAACTTATTTTTTTGAAACTATCTGTCTTGATGGGTGAAATTCCATTAAGGAATATCTCCTGTTTCTTTAAGTTTTGGAATAATATTTGTAAATATTTGTAGGGAACAATAGATATTTCAATACATTTACAGTATAAACTGACAAAATGATGTTGATTATCATTTCTGCTAAATTTTTTCATTCTTTGAAAATTTTGAGCTTCTTTCATCTAGTTATTTATAAAGTTAAGGATAGTTTATTGTGTACTATATTCATATATCTGTATTGTGGAATGCCAGAAATTATTTTTTCTATGATTTGTTGCATATTACTCAACCTCCCTCCATCCTTCAATCTTGTCATCCTTCATAGACTCTGGTAATCATGATTCTATATTCAGGTCAACATGGAAAGAAAATGTGGCATTTGTTTTCCTGTGTCTAGCTTAATTTACTTAACATAAAGATCTGCAGTTCCATATGTTTTGATGCAAATGAGAGGGTTTAAATTTTGGGGGTTGAATATTATTCAATTATGTGCATGTACTACATCTTTATCCATTAATCAATTAATAGAAACCTAAATTGATTATGTATCCTGGCTCTTGTGAAAATACTTGGAATATGCATGTGAGTGCAGTTGTCTTTTTTATTTATTGAATTTAATTCCTTTGTATATACACCCAGATGTGGGAATTTTGGATCATTTAGTAACTCTATATGTAGTTTTCTGAAGAATCTCCATGTTTTACAAAATGACTCTAGTAATAAACATGCATGCCAGACTATGAGTGCTAACTTTTCAACAGCATGTGAGTATTCCCCTTTTTCTTCATCCATATCAACATTTATTTTATATATGCATATATATGAGTATATGTAGAAATACATGTATATGTGTATATATACATACATACTAATATTTCTCTCTATATGTATATGTATATATACATATGTACATCTATATAGCATAGAAATATACATATGTTTTTGTGCATATTATATATATAAATATATATAATATATATACATTTGAGTTTAATTGATTGCTTTAAATGGTGGGAGACAGAAATCTAGTTTCACGCCTCTGGATGTGGGTATCCAATGCTCCCAGTAAAAATTTATGAAACTGTGTCTTTCTCCACTTTGTTTAATTATTAGATTTACAGAAAATAAGTAGGTTCTAGATATCTGAGTTTGTTTCCAGCCCTATATTCTATTCCATTGGTCTATGTGTCACATTCATGTGAATTTCATGCTCTTTTGAGACTATGATTTTTACTATAGTTTGAAAACAAGCCATTTGCTTTGTTGTCTGTGTTTACTGTGGTGTTGGTTCTTTCTTGTGATTTGGTATGAATTTTAGAATTGTTTGCTCCAGTTATTTAAAGAATTCCATTTGTAATTTTACAGGGATTCCTTTGATTCTGTGTGTTGATTTGGGTACTATGGACATTATAACAGTTGAATTTTTCACATTATAAACAAGGTATTTTACACTTTTTAAATTTCTTTCATCAGTATTTTATAATTTTGCTGTAGGATTATTACTTCTCTTTGGATAATTTCATTCTTAAGTGTTTTAATTTTTGTGGTTATTTAAATGGTATTGCAGTGTTGATGTTTTAATTTGTTCTGATTAGTTATACATGATATTAGAATGTATTTCAACATATACGTATGTGTGGTATAACTTCTCATTCTTCTGATTGTACATGCTATGAACATTAATGTGGTGACTTACTGTAGTATGCTGATTTTAAGTCTTTGGGTATAAATCTAGGAGTGGGATAGATGGGTCAAATGGTGGTTCCATTCTAAGTTTTCTGAGGAATCCCCATGATGCTTTCCAGAGTGGCTGCACCAATTTGCAATCCCACCAGCAATGTATAAGTGTATCTTTTCCCCCACATACTCACCTACACTTATAGTTGCTTGTGTTCTTGATAATTTCCATTTTGACTGGAGTAAGATGAAATCTTAGGGTAGTTTTTATTTGCATTTCTGTTTTCATTTTTATTTCAAATAATTTTAATGTGTATGGTAGTACTACTTATTTACTTATCTATTATTGGTTCTTCTTAGTTATACATGACAGTAGAATCCATTTGGATAGAATTATACAAGCATGAATTTTATCTTATTCTAATTAGAATTCCATTCTTGTGGGTGGACGTAATGGTGAAATTCACTTTGTTATTTTCATACATGTACATGGGAAATTATATAAGAATTTTCTATTGTCTTTCCAACTCCTAATACTCCTCTCTTCCCTTCATTTGCCTTTGTCTAAGCTACTGAACTTCTCTTCTTCCCCTCCCCCTATTTATTATGGTTTAGCTTCCACATATCAATGAAAGCTTTGGACCTTTGGTGTTTATGGATTGACAAATTTCATTTAGCATGATAGTCTCCAGATCCATCTATTTACTTGCAAATGTCTTAAAGTAATTCTTCTTCATAGCTGAGTAACATTCCATTGTGTGTGTGTGTGTGTATCACATTTCTTAATACATTCATTTAATGATGGGCATCAAAGTTGGTTGCATAGCTTAGCTATTGTGAATTGTGCTGCTATAATATACTACATATTTAGAAATTGATTAGTTCTAATGTTTTTGTAATTTGGGGGGAAGGAGTTCTATATATAAGATAATCTACACACAAAAAGTGACAATTTGAATTCTTCTTTTTTAATTTGGATGCCATTTTTTTACTTCACTTCTCTGATTATAGTGTAAGGAGTTCTAGCACTATATTCACTAAAATGTATGAAATTTAGCATCCACAACTTAGAGAAAAAAATTCAGCTTTTATCAATTAGGTATAAGGTTAGCTGTCTTTTGAAATGATTTTTCAATTTCTGCATTTTCTAAGTTTATTGCTTACATTTTTTCAGATCATTGAACATTTTAACTATCAACTTTCTAATTTTTGCCCTATATTTCCTCGTAGTGGTGTCAATGGGATTGGTTGTTGAATTGTTGTAGACTGTTTAGAGTGTTTTTTTCCTATTGTCTTTGCATACTGCTCATGTCTACCTATGTATTGGGATGATTATCACTTGTACTTTGATGCCAGGGACTATTTAGTAAGTTTCAATTTTTAAGAACCCTGGAATGGGTTAATACCTAGGTACTGATATTTGCACTTAGCATGTGTCCTCTCTGCTGTTTTCAGTATCAGCATCAATTTGAAAGAAGATATTAACCCTCCTTACTCCAATCACTTTAGAGAAATAACATGTATTAATCAACCTTGGGAAACACAGAATATGTTGCTAATGATCTCCACAGTTATTTGAACCCAGGTATAAAATTGTATTAATGTTTTGGAAAAGGTGAGAAACCAGTTTTTAAAGAAAGTTAACCTACCATTCCATTATATATGGTAAAAAGAGGGGAGGAGGAAAAAAATTGGCAAAATTTCCATCAAAATTCCAATGATGTTCTTCATAGAAATAGAAAAAAGCAGTCATGAAATTAATTTGGAAAAATAAAATACCCAGGATATCTAAAGCACTACTTAGTGAGAAAAATGAACCAGGAGGAATCACAATGCCAGACCTTAAATTAAACAAAAGAGCTATAATAACAGAAGCAGCATGTTATTGGCACCAAAATAGATAAAAAGACCAATGGGACAGAGTAGAAGACACAGAGACAAACCCACATAAATACAGTTATGTCATACTGGACAAAGGCTCCAAAAACACACAGGAGAGAAAAGATAGCCTCTTCAATAAATGGTGCCAGGAATACTGGAAAGTCATATGTAGTAGAATGAAAGTTAACCCCTATCTGTTACCCTGTACAAAAATCACCTGTAAGTGGATCAACTTTACTTAAGTAAAATCAACTGTAAGGTAGGAATTAGATGAGAAATCCTGCCCATGGGTTGCACTTGTGGGTCCGGGGGCTTTCATGATGGGGGTTAAGGATGCGGAGTCACGAGTCAGACACTGGGAGTCAGGTAAGCACTACCAGGAGCAAGTAGTCAAGGACTCCTTTATTGCAGAAGCTGCATAGCCTTTTATTTGTTTAAGAGCCAATGAAATCCCCGCACCACCTCGCACCACCCCAGCAGAACCAATCACAATTCTTGCTGTGGATTTATGTGTTCTCCAATCAGTATAAGTTCTATTTCTTGCAACTGTCAAGTTTCCAGCTCCTCAGTATGACCCACACCCAAGCTAGAAGAAAATGTAGGACTTCCACGTTGACATACTGTCTCAGGAAATGACTTCCTTAACAAGACTTCTAAAGCACAAGAAATAAAATTTAAAGAAATCACTAAATGGGATGGCATCAAACTAAAAAGCTTCTTTGCAGCAAGAGAAACAATTAAGAGTGTGAAGAAAGTGCCTAAAGAATGGGAGAAAATCTTTGCTACCTTCAGCTCAGATTGGGTGTTAATATTCAAAGGAAGTGCCGGGTGGAGTGGCGCATGCCTGTTATCCAAGTGATTCTGAGGGGTGAGGAGGAGCATCATGAGTTCAAAGCCAGCCTCAGCAACTTAGAAAGGCACTTAGCAACTCAGTGAGACTGTGCCATGCCTCTAAATAAAATATAAAAAGGGCTTAGGGATACAGCTCAGTGGTTAAGCATCCCTGGGTTCAGTCCCCAGTACAAAATATATGTGTGTGTGTATATATACATGTACACACACACACACAGACACACGTGTATATATATATGTATATATGTATATATGTATATATGCATAATGTGTGTATATGTATGTACATATATATATATATACACACACACACATAATGTGTGCATATATACACATATATATCCAAAGGAACTAAGCAGACTCTTCTCAAAAGAAGAAATACAGATGGCCAAGAAATACATGAAAATTATTCAACATCTCCAGCCATTAGTGAAATGCAAATTAAAACTACACTGATGTTTCACTCACTCGAGTCAGAATGGCACTTATCAAGCATACAAGTAACAACAAATGTTTTTGAGGATGTCAGAAAAATGAAACACTCATACATTTTTGTTGCGGCAACAAATTGGTGCAACCAATATGGAAAGCAGTATGGAGATTCCTCCAAAAAAATTTGAATGGAACCACCATTTGACCCAGTTATCCCACTCTTTAGCATATAACCAAAAGATCTTAAAATCAGCATACTACCGGTGATGCAGCTACATCAACATTATAGCAGCATAATTCACAATAACTAAGATGCCCATCAGCAGATGACTGTATAAGGGAACTTTAGTATATATACTCAATGGAATATTACTCAATTGTAAGGAAGAATGACTTTTGACATTTGCTGCTAAATGGGTAGATTTAAAGACAATCATGCTAAGTGAAATAACCCAATCTCCCAAAAAACAAAAGTCAAATGTTTTTTGCTGATTTGTGGCAGCTGAATCACAATAAAATGAAGAAGGGAAGAAGAGAAGTTCAATAGATTAGACAAAGGGAAACAAATGGAAGGAGGGGGTATAGGCATAGGAATGTAAGTTGAATACTTTAACATAATCTTCCTATGTACACATATGAAAATATCTAAGTGAATTCTCCCATTGTGTCCAAGCACAAGAGTGGGGTCCTAATGAGAATAAGTTACATTCTAAGTTTGTATAATTTTATCAAAATGGATTCAACTGTTATGTATAACTAAGAAAAACACAATAAAAAAGAAAAATGAAATAAAAGAAAAGATATAAAAATAATATAAACTAAGGTAAAAAGAAGAAAAAGATGAATAAGGGTAATTGAAGCAATAGCAGGTAATGAAAGAGAGGAAAGAGGGGCTGAGTGGAGCAAGTTTAACTATGAACTGGGATAAAAATAGATTATTTTAGGAGCTGGGGCTGTGACCCAATGGTTGAGCACTTGCCTAGCATGTGTGAGGTGCTGGGTTTGATTATCAGCAACACATATAAATAAGTAAATGAAATAAAGGTCTATCAACATCTAAAAAATAAAAAAATAGATTATTTTAATTAATGTAATAAAACATTAAAATGAATACAATCAGATGGATTGCAGGCAGAGCATTGTATACTAGTGGAAAAAACTATAGAATAGAAATGAAACATAATATGTTTGATTAAAATTGACAATAGAACTATTTATATTAAATCATTCCAAGGTGGAGAATATTCTTACTGAGTTTTCTTGCATTTGAATTCATCAGGATTTGGACCTTTACATGATGCCCATCACTCTTTAGCTTTGGATACTCTGAGAGGTGCTGGGGCACAGAAGCTACTTCCCTAGTTGATATAGATTTCTCCATTCTTGTTCACAGCCCAGGGGCCTAAGGCTGCATGTTCAGAAGGTGCTCTTTTGCATCCCTGGCATCTATTGGGTGCAGGATCTCAGGATGCTGGACTCAGGGCTGATACTCTGACTGCTCTGAGATGTTTTGAAGTCAATTCCCTCCACAAAGTCCTCTTTACAGGCATAGAATCTGGTGACTACAAGCTTGGGACCTGTGAATGCAGGCTTTTTGTGGGTGGTCTATGCTGCAGAAGCATCTCCCCTGACTGATTCAAACCACAGTGGTACCATCCCTATGACTGGAATACAATCAGTTGTCCCACCAGCATCTAAGCTCCCACTGCCCATGGTTTTTAATTGCTGGTGTCAGGCTCCCATCCACGGGGTCTCCTCTCTGGTCATGCTACCTAAGCATCTGGTGGTTACTAGGAACCATGGGACCCTTGGGTTCAGATTCTGCATGGGCCATCTGTGGCACAGAAGTCTCTGCCCAGGCTGTTTTAGATCATAGGTACATCATTTCTGCAACTGGGAAAAAGTCTGTTAGCCCACCTGTGTCTGAGCTCTTATTGCCTGAAGTCATAAATGACAGGTGTCCACTCACCTCTACTGTGATCTCTTTGGAGCAATAATATCTAGGCACCTCACATTCATTTGTAACTGTGGGTCCTGCAGATGCAAGTTCTCTGTGGACCTTGTATCGCACAGAAGCCTCCATTTTGGGTGGTGTAACTCACAGGAATTTTATCCATCAAGCATGATAGTGATGAGATGTCAGCTCTGCCATCTTGTGGGGGCTCCCATGGAGGCTATGTTGAATACTGGGTGAGATAGTACTACCTGGGAGTGATTAGCTCTCTGGTCTACTCCAGCTCACTCCCCTTGTCTACTGTGAGGGGGAAGGAGATCAGTAACTTTTAGCTACAAGTGATCACTCTGCAAGTTTCCCCTAGATGGGTTATTGAGATACCCCATTTTGTAGGTATTCCCTCTGGTTTCAGTGGTTGCTTTCTGAGGGTGTGGAGCTGTGTTGATTTAATTTCTCTGGGTAGTCTGCCTAGCTGAAGACTATGTAAAATGGCTGCCATGCCTGGCAAATTAAGGACTTCTGTCCTAATATTCTGCTCCAGTAGTCAAACTGCAAATCCCTACAAGTCTTAAATTGTCCTATACTAGGTTTTAGAGCTTTTATTCTGTCACCCACTTCTCTGGGCAGCTGTTCTTTCACTGCTTCCTTTCTGGGCTGTGGAGAGATCAGGGGTTTCTACCTACATCAGCTTCACAATTTTCCTCCATCTGCTTTTTTTAATCTAGCTACACACTTGTCTTTTACTTATCTTTAAAAAATCACTTTGTTTGCGTTTCATCATGATTTTAGTTTCCATTTCACTTATTTCTGCCATGAAATTTTACTATTTTTTCTTCCTAGTAGTTTAATTTTGGTTTGCTCTTTTTTTCAGTTCCTTTAGTCACAGTAATAGGATTTTTTTAGATTGTCTATTTTTGTATTGTGGCAATAATTGCTAAAATTTTCCTTGTTTTTACATTGTTTTTTTAATCCCTTAGCTTTTGGTATGCTTTGTTTCTATTTGTATTTGCTTCAAGGTATTTAAAAGTCTATCTTGCTTTATTCCTTGATTCATCAGTTGTACAAAGTAAGTTGTTTAATTTTCATGTATTTCAATATTTTCCAGATTTTTTCTTGCTATTGGTTTTGAGTTTAAGTCTTGTGTATTCAAAAACCATTTTCAATTATTTTAATATTATTTTTAGTTTGTTGTCATGTTTTGTAACTCACTACCTGTCCCATGTGTTCATGAGAAAATTGTGTATCTTTTAGCTGATGGATGGAATGTTCCATAGGAGTCTGTTTGATACATTTGGTCTAGGGTAAAATTTTACTTTGTTATTTCTTCAATAAATTTAATCTGGATGATCTGCCTATTGTTCTCACCAAAGGATGCATGTGGGCGAGGTAAAGGGTTCCTCTTGGAGGGGTGGGCTGGCCATAAATAAATTGCTAAGAAATTTTTTTAATAGAAAAAAAACATAGGAGACAATTATGTTTTGAATCAGAGGGCATGAGGGATTCAGTCATGCCAAGATCTGGTTTTAACAAGAAATGGAACCCTAGCTTGATTTGTTTATAGTGGTTCAGATCAAAGCGGGACCAGATGAGCTTCCTATGTGAGAAACCGGATGGCATGAAGTCAAGCAAGCCATTTAGTTCTAGTGGGTCATTGGCACACCCAGGGCCTGCAAATTTCTGCCGTGAACCAATCTTCCCAGAAGTCACATACTTCAGGCAATCTGGAAGGATATTTCATGATTGCCAGCTCCTGAGAGCCAGATTCCCAAGTCTGAGGGTTCAAACAAGCCTGTTTTTTTTTTCGTTTTTTTTTGCAAGCCATGGATGGCACTCCACATATTGCTGAATGTGGAGTGTTAAAATATCCATCTCTCCTTATAGCTCTTATAGCTCTACTAATTTTTGCTTTACAGATGTGTTTTTTGATATTGCATGCACATGTATTTTGAATTGTTATTTTCTCTTCCTGAGTGACCCCTTTATCACTATATAATATACTTTGTTCACTCTTTTCATTATTAAAGTCAATTTAACTAATAGAAGTATGGCTTTTCCTAAAGCAAGCCTATTGCATTTCTTTTGCCTGAACTATCTTCTTCCATGACTTTGGTTCACTGTGTGTTTATAGAGGAGAAGTGAGTTTCCAGTTAGCAACATGTAGTGAGGATTTTCTTTTTGCTTTTGTCTATTCTGTAACCCTCCACTATTTTACTAAAGAATTTATATGCATTCAAGATAATTGTTTATATGTAAAATTGAACTATAGCAAATATAGCAAATATGTAACTCTATTCTTGTTTTTGCTGCACTTAAGAACAAATGAGTATTATGGATATTCTAGAAATACTAGTTCTTTTCATGCATGAACACTGGAAATGTTTCCAGTTTTGGGGTGTCTACTTCAATTATTGTTATCAATGATCTATATTTTTCCTTTTAGAGAACATTCATGTTTTTTGGGGTAAAATTATTCTCAGGGATCTTTTTGTTACTTAGTCTGAATGGGAATGCATTCATGCTTTTTTATGGAGATTTTTACTGATCTGTAGAGTCTTAATAATTTTTGTATGTTGTTTGGTGTACTGCAACTAAATTTGTTTACCGGTTTTAATGGCATTTGGTGGAGTCTTTAAATTTTTCGTCTGAAAAAAATCTGCAAAAAGTAATTATTTGACTTATCTTCTTATTTGCATGCCTTTTCCTTCTTTCTCTTGTCTGATTTATCTGACTTAAAATTTCAGTACTATATTGAAAAGGCATGGTGAAAGTAGACATCCTTTCCTTCTTTGAAACCATGGAGGAAACACTTTCAGCTTTACCACATTCAATATAATATTGGATATTGTTTGATCATATATAACCTTTTTTAATTATGGATATTTTGTCTATACCTAAATATTGAAATGATGCTTAATTTCATTAATTTTTTTATATCTACTGAGATGACCATGTGATTTTTATTATTCAGTCTATTTATGTGATTCATTTTATTTATTATTTGCATATGTTATCTACACTTTTGTCCTTGGAATAAATCTTACTTATTCATGGTGACTGATTTTTTTATATTATGTT
The DNA here is from genome assembly GCA_020662805.1 of Glaucomys volans. NCBI lineage: Eukaryota > Metazoa > Chordata > Mammalia > Rodentia > Sciuridae > Glaucomys > Glaucomys volans. Next base: position 285,049 of record JAJEJO010001426.1, read on the forward strand.
AGATTTATTTTACTAGTGTTATATAAAGAATTTTTGAATCAATGTTCAGCAGAAATAGTACTTTACAATTTTGTCTTTGATGTTGTTACTGTTGTAACCTTGTCTGTTTTTTATATCAGGGTAATCTTCCATCAGAATGAGTTTGGAAGTGCTCCATTCTTTTCAATATTTTTGGATTCATTTGAAAACAAAGAGTTTTTAGTTCTTGGTTAAAAATTTGGTAGAATCGTGAGGTATTCTGGTTCTGGGGCATCCTTTGTTGGTATATTTATTTCTGATTCAATCTCATAAAACATCATTAATTCATTAAGATTATTTGTGTCACCATGTTTCAATTTTGGTACCTTATATTTGTACAATTTGTTAAATTTGTCAGTATTTTCTAACTCATTATCATATAGTTATAAATAATAGTTCCTAATGATTCTTTTCATTTCTTTTTTTATTTTGATTCATTGTACACAAATGGGGCACACCATTCATTTCCATGGTTGTACATGAAGAAGAGTAAAATCATTTGCATAATCATGCATGTACATAGTCTGATGATGTTTGTCTCATTCTATTATTTTTTCCATCCCTCCACTTCCCTACCCCTCATTTCCTCTATACAATCCATCCTTCCTCCATTATTGCCTCCACCCCACCCCCTGTTATGTATCAAAATCAACTTATCAGAGAAGTCATTCAGCCTTTGTTTTTTTTGAGATTGGCTTATTTTACTTAGCATGATATTCTCCAAATCCATCCATTCACCTGCAAACTCCATAATTTTATTCTTCTTTATGACTGAATAATATTCCAATGTGTATATACACCACAGTTTCTTTATCCATTCATCTATTGAAGGGCATCTAGGTTGGTTCCACAATCTATTGTGAATTGAGTTGCTACAAACATTGATGTAGCTGCGTCACTGTAGTAGGCTGATTTTAAGTCCTTTTGGTATAGGTCCAGGAGTTGGATAGCTGGGACAAATGGTGGTTCCTTTTCACGTTTTCTAAGGAAACTCCATACTGCTTTCTAGAGTGGCTGCACCAATTTGCAACTGCACCAGCAACGTATGAGTGCACCTTTTTCCCCACATCCTCGCCAACACCTATCGTTGTTTGCAGTCTTGATAATAGATATCTAATTGGGGTGAGATGAAATCTTAGGGTAGTTTTGATTTGCATTTCTCTTATTACTAAAGATGTTGAACATTTTTCATATAACTGTTGATCGCTTGTAGATCTTCTGTGAAGTGTCTGCTCATTTCCTTAGCCCATGTATTGATTGGGTTATGTGTATTCTTGGTGTAAAGTTTTTTACACCAAGTTTTTTAAATTCTTTATAGATTCTGGAGATTAGTGCTCTATCTGAAGTGTGTGTAGCACAGATTTTCTCCCACTCTGAAGGCTCTCTCTTTACATTGCTGATTGTTTCCTTTGCTGAGAAAAAGCTTTTTAGTTTGAATCTATCCCAATTATTGATTCCTGCTTTTATTTCTTGTGCTTTGGGAGTCATGCTAAGGAAGTCTGTTCCTAAGCCAACATGATGAAGATTTGGGCCTACTTTTTCTTCTATTAGATGCAGGTTCTCTGGTCTAATTCCAAGATTCTTGATCCATTTTGAGTTGAGTTTTGTGCAGGGTGCCAGATGGGGTTTTAGTTTCATTTTGCTGCACATGGATTTCTAGTTTTCCCAGCACCATGTGTTGAACAGACTATCTTTTCTCAGTGTATGTTTTTAATACCTTTGTCCAGTATGAGATAACTTTATTTATGTGGGTTTGTCTGTGTCCTCTATTCTGTACCATTGGTTTACCTGCCTGCTTTGGTGCCAATACCATGATGTTTTTGTTAAAATTGCTCTATAGTATAGTTGAAGGACTGGTATTGTGATACTACCTGCTACACTCTTCCTGCTAAGGATTGCTTTGGCTATTCTGGATCTCCTATTCTTCCCAATGAATTTCTCTGTTAATATGAGGTACATTATTGGGAATTTAATTGGAATTGCATTGAATTTTTATAGCACTGTTGGTGCTATGGCCATTTTGACAATAATAATTTTTCCTGTCCAAGTACATGAGAGATCTTTCCATCTTCGAAGGTTGTCTTTAATTTATTTCTTTAGTGTTCTGTAATTCTCATTGTAGAGGTCTTTCACCTCAAACAGAGATAGCTTGAGTTCTTCATTTTCTATTTGTGTCCTTACATTTCTTTGATTTGTCTAATTGTTCTTGCTAGAGTTTCACAGATTATGTTGAACAGAAATGGTGAAAGAGGGCATCCCTGCCTTGTTCCAGTTGTTATGTGGAATGCTATCAGTTTTTCTACATTTAGAATGATGTTGGTTGTGGGTTTAGCATAGATAGCCTTTACAATGTTGAGGTATTTTCCTACTATCCCTATTTTTTTCTAGTGTTTTAAGCATGAAGGGATGCTGTATTTTGTCAAATGATTTTTCTTCATCTATTAAAATAATCATGCACTATTGAAATAATCATGTGATTGTCGATGTGGTGAATTACATTTATTGATTTCTAGATGTTGAACCATCCTTGCATCCCTGGGATGAAACCCACTTGATCATGGTGCATGGTGCAATTTGCTAGAATTTTGTTAAGAATTTTTGCATCTATGTTCATTAGGGATATTGGTTTGAAGTTTTCTTTCCTTGATGTGTCCTTCTCTGGTTTTGGTATCAGGGTGATAGTAGCTTCATAGAATGAGTTTGACAGTGTTCCCTCCTCTTATATTTCATGGAACACTTTGTGGAGTATTGGAATGAGTTCTTCATTGAAAGTATTGTAGAACTTGGTTGAGAATCCATCTGGTCCAGGAATTTTCTTGGTTGGTAGACTTTTGATTTCTATTTCATTCCTTGAAATTGATCTATTGAAATTGCGTATGTCCTCCAGATTCAGTTTGGATGGATCATATGTGTCTAGAAATTTGTTCATTCTTTTAAGATTTTCTATTTTGTTGGAGTATAGATTTTCAAAATAGCTTCTAATTATGTTTTGTATTTCAATGGTGTTTGATAGTTCCTTTTTCTTCATGAATTTTAGTAAGCTGAGTTTTCTCTCTCCTTCTCTTCATTAGTGTGGCTAAGGTGTTATCAATTTTGTTTATTTTTTCCAAGAACCAACTTTTTGTTTTGTCATTTTTTGAATTGTTTCTTTTGTTTCACTTGATTTCAGCTCTGATTTTAATTATTTCCTGTCATCTAAGCTTTTGTTGTTGAACGGCTCTTCTTTTTCTAGGGCTTTAATCTGCAATGTGAGGTCCTTTATTTGTTGACTTTTTATTCTTTTATTGAAAGCACTTCATGCAATGAATTTTCATCTTAGTACTGCTTTCATAGCATCTCAGAGATTTTGATATGTTGAATTGTTGTACTCATTGACTTCTAAGAACTTTTTAAATCTCCTCCGTGTTGTCTTCTGTGATGCATGCATTGTTCAGTAGTGTATTATTTATTCTCCAGTTGCTGGAGTAGTTTCAGTCTTTTATTCTATCATTGATTTCTAATTTCATTCCATTATGATTTGATAGAATGCAAGGTAGTATCTCTATTTTTTGTATTTGCTAAGAGTATCTTTGTGGCATAACATATGGTCTATTTTAGAGAAGGATTCATGTGCTGTTGAGAAGCAAGTGTATTCACTCATTGATGGATGGAATATTCTACATATGTCTGTTAAGTCTAAATTCTTTATTGTGTTATTGAGTTCTATGGTTTCTTTGTTCAATTTTTCTTTGGAAGATTGTCAAATGGTGAGAGAGGTGTGTTAAGTCATGTAGTACTATTGTGTTTTGGTCTATTTGGTTCCTGGAATTGAGAAGGATTTGTTTAACATACATGGATACACTGTTGTTTGGGGCATAAATATTTATGATTGGTATGTCTTGCTGATTTATGCTTCCCTTAAGCAGTATGAAATGTCCTTCTTTATCCCTTCTGACTAACTTTGACTTTAAATCTGCTTTATCTGATATGAGGATGGAAACTCCCACTTTTTTTTACTGAGTCTATGTGCTTGGTGTTTTTTCCATCCTTTCACCTTCAGTCTGTGGGTATGTTTTTCTATGAGATGAGTCTCTTGGAGGCAGCATATTGTTGGGTCTTTGTTTTTAATTCAATCTGTCAGTCTATGTCTTTTGATTGATGAGTTCAGGCCATTAATATTCAGGGTTATTATTAAGATCTGACTTGTACTCCCAGTCATTTTGAGTTATTTTTCGTTTTTAACTTGACTTGATTTCTCCTTTGGTTGACTTTTCCTTTAGTATAGTTCCTTTCTTTGCTGACTTTCATTGTTGTTTTTCATTTCTTCCTCATGAAATATTTTGCTGAGAATGTTCTGTTGTTCAGATTTTCTATTTGTAAATTCTTTTAACTTTTGTTTATCATGGAAGTTTTTTATTTCAAGTTCAAATTGGAAGATTAATTTTGCTGGATATATGATTCTTGGTTGGTATCCATTTTCTTTCAGAGCTTGAAATATCTTCTTTCAGGCCCTTCTTGCTTTTAGAATCTGGACTGAGAAATCTGATGATATCTGCATTGGTCTCCCCCTATATAATCTGATGCTTTTCTCTCACAGCCTTTAAAATTCTATCTTTATTTTGTATGTTAGGTATTTTCATTACAATGTGTCTTGGTGTGCATTTTTTGTAATTTTGTACATTTGGTGTCCTGTAACCCTCTTTTTTATTTTATTTATTTATTTTTATTTACTTATTGATTCATTGAACACAAATGGAGTACAGCTATTGTTTCACTGGTTGTACACAAAGTA
>JAJEJO010001426.1:290237-303624 GCA_020662805.1 Glaucomys volans
AGTAATCTGATTTTAAAACAATCAGCAATGTGAAGAGAGAGCCTTCAGAGTGGGAGAAAATCTTTGCCACACACACTTCAGATAGAGCACTAATCTCCAGAATCTACCAAGTACTCAAAAGTCTTTACACCAAGAACACTAATAATCCAATCAATAAATGGGCCAAGGAAATGAACAGACACTTTACAGAGGAATATCTACAATCAACAGATTTATGAAAAAATGTTCGACATCACTCATTATAAGAGAAATGCAAATCAAAACCACCTTAAGATTTCATCTTATCCCAATTAGAATGTCTTTTATTAAGAACACAGGCAACAACAGGTGTTGGTGAGGATGTGGGGAAAAGGGTACACTCATACATTGCTGGTGGGAGTGCAAGTTGGTGCAGCCACTCTGGAAAGCAGTGTGGAGATTCCTTAGAAAACTTGGAATGGATCCACAATTTGACCCTGCTATCGCACTCCTTGGTCTATACTGTAACCCTCTTGTATTTGAGTTTCCATTTCATTCTTCAGATTCGGGAAACATTCTGATATTAATTCATTGACTAGATTATCCATTCCTTTGGTTTGTTTCTCTGTGCCTTCCTCAATCCCAATAATTCTTAAATTTGTTCTTTTCATGATATACCATAATTCTTTGAGTTTATGTTCCTGATTTCTTACCATATTCTCTGTTTGTTCGAATTCATTTTCAAGATTAAATATTTGGTCATCATTGTCTGAGGTTCTGTCTTCCAAGTGATCTATCCTGTTCGTTATGTTTTCTATTGAGTTTTTTCATTTTTCATTTTTTTTATTTTTACAAATTTCATTTTGATTCATTGTACACGTATGGGGTACAAATTCTAATTTCTATACATTCATACCATTCTTGTTAATCATACATGTACATAGGGTTATGATGTCTGTCTCATTCCACCATTTTTCATACTCCCGCTCCCTTCCCCTCTCATTTCCCTCTACATAATCTAAAGTTCCTCCATTCTTCTCTCATTCCACCCTCCCCAACCAGATTCTGTATCATCATCCACTTATCAGGGAAAACATTCGGCCTACTTTTTTTTGAGATTGACTTATTTCACTTAGCATGATAATCTCTAATTCCATCCATTTATCTGCAAATGCCATAATATTTTTCTTTATGGCTGAGTAGTGTGCCATTGAGTTTTTAATTTGGTTTATTGTTTCCTTCATTTCAAGGATTTCTCTTTGTTTTCTCAGAAATTCTCTCTCTCTTTTGAAATGAGCTTTTGCTTTCTGCATTTGCTCTTTTACCTCTTTATTGGTGTGACCATTCATTGCCTGCATTTGCTCTCTTTTCTCATCATTTGTTTCTTTGATCTTTTTCATTAATGTGTTTTCTGAACTCCCTTTCTGACATTTCTTCTACCATGCTGTCATTGGATTCTATTGAGTATCTAAGTTTGTTTTGGACAATTTCTTCTCTTGTTTTCTCATGTTGTTCATGTATCTTCCCCTCTAGCAGTGTGAATCAAAGGTATTGCAGTTTTCCCCCTATAAACTTATAATGTTCCTGAAGGTTTCCAATACTTCAACTTGAAGTGAGATATCAATATAAGCAGCACATCATACAATGAATATGCAACCTTAACCCAAGTAGTCCCTATTAAGATATAACCTGATTGTCTTAATAAACAGAGATGATGAGTTTGATTATTATCTACAGGATAAGCAATAGGCTTGCAGTAAGGACCACAATTTCTAATTGTGGATGAAGAGGATGGGGAGGGATGTAGTATATAGCATTAAAGAGATAAAAAGTGAGTCTATAGAGGTACTATGTCGTAGGAATAGTGAAAGTGGAATTAAAAGAAATAGCTTGTTCACATGAGAAAAGAGAGAAAGAGTCTCCACAGAAACAGATAATGGGAAAATACTGTGAGAAAATATTAATTAAATAAAACAGTAGTAATAATAATAGATATAATAGCAATACTTATAATAATACTACTAATAAAAATTCTATAATAAAACTATACTGTACTGTTCAAACCTCCTAGTCTTCAGTAGCCTGATACCTGAGGGGAACTTGATAATGTGGTATCCCAAGAAGGGTGCTGTCCCACTATGTATGGTGGCCTCCAGGTCAGGAATAATCAATGCTAGCAGACAGAGGCCACCCCACATGTTGACAGATGGTAAGCCACAGTGTGGGTGCTACACTGCACAGGGCATGGGCCTCAGTGCTGGAGATGAGCATGGGCGGTGGGCCTGGTGGCTGGGCTGGGCCTCACATTGTTAGTTTTTTAATTGAAATATTTTGGCTTTTTAATTTATACACTTAAGGTTATAAACTTCACCCTTGGTACTGTTTTTGCTGCCTTCCATACATTTTATTATGCTGTATTTCCACATTAGTTTCTCAAGACATTCTAAAATGTCACTTTAATTTCTTCAATGACTCTTTTTTCCTTAAATAGTATGTTTTTTAGTTTTTATGTATTTGTATAATTAAGGAATTTTATATTTTTTATTTCTAGTTTCATTGTACTGTGTCAAGAAAATACACCATCTCTTTTTAATTTTTTGAATTGGTTGACTATCATTATATTGTTTAATATATGTTCTATACTAAGCAGTGTTTTATGTGATGAACATAAAATGTTCTATAAATATATGCTAGGTCCATTTGTTCTATAGTATATTTTAACTATGTTGTTTTGTTATTTAATTTTGTTTTCTGGGTTATTTGTCTATTGATGAAAGTGTTTTAATTAAGTCCCCTGAGTTGTTGCTTTTTATTTCACCTCTATCTTTAGATTCAATGTTTATTTGATAAAATTGGGTGCTTTGGCATTAGAAGCATTGCATATTTACAACAAATTTCTCTTTTTGATTTGATCCTTTAACCATCATATGGGAAATTATTATTTACAGTTTTTATTTTAAATCTATTGGTTTCATACAATTATACATACTCCTGTTCTCTTTCTTTCTTAATGTGGTATATCTTCTTTCATCTTTTCACTTTCATTCTAGGTATGTATTTACTGGTCAAGTGAGTTTCTCCTAGACAGTATAATTTAGGGTTTCAGTCTTCATATCCATTCAGCCAATGTATGTCTTCAAATTGGGGGATTAGTTTATGTTCAAAATTTTTATTGATAATTAAAGATACATTCTTACCATTATGCTAAATTTTTTTCTGGTGTTTTAATATATTTTTCTCATCTTTCTCTTTTATTGTACATCTTTGTGGTTTTGTTTAATGCTAAACTTTGCTTCTTATTTATTTCTCCTTTTTGTATCTGCTCTTCTAGCATATTTTATATTGTTACATGTTCTGATGATGAATGTTATCTTTCTCTCTTTACTGCATGTGGAACTCCCTTAAGCAATTTTGTAAAGTCTTTTTGATTGTTATGAACTCCTCTAGATTTTGCTTCTCTTGGAAAGTCTCTTTCATTTTTGATGACTATCTTTTCTGGCTATAGTATTTTTCATATTAGTGTTTCTTTTTTCTTTCAGAACCTGTAGCATATCATTCTACTCCCTTTTGATCTATTAGGTTTCTGCTCAAAAGGTTGTTGTTAATATAACAGCGATTCTCTTAAATGTGACGTGGCATTTTTCCCTGGCTGTTTGTAGACTTTTCTTTTTCTCATTTATTTTACAGTGTAATTGTAATATCACATATGACAGATCATTTCTTGTCATATGTATTTGAGGTTCTATGGGCCTCCTGTACCTGGAAGCCTTTATCTTTCCCAAGATCAGGTAACCTTTCTGCTATTATTTAATTATGAATAGGCTTTTAATGCTTTTATCTTCTCTTTAATATATGGAACCCCCAAGTTTTGAATATTTTGGGGGAGTTATTGGGGTTTGAACTCATGGGTCCTCGGCCACTGAGCCACATCCCCAGCTGCATTTTGTATTTTATTTAGAGACAGGGTCTCACTTAATTGCTTAGTGCCCCCCTTTCTGAGACTGGCTTTGAACTCTCAATCCTCCTGCTTCATCTTCCCACGCCACTGGGATTACAGGTGTGTGCTACAGCTCCCACTCAATATTTCTTCATTCAATGTTGTCACATAAGTCTTGTTTTCTTTCTTCGCTTATTTTTTTTTTATTTTTGTCTGAGTGGTTACATTTTAAAGTTCAGATATCCTTTTTCCTTGATACAGTTTGTTTTTTGAGACTTTCAACCTAATTTTTTGGCTTATAAATTTCTTCATTTCCCAGTTTTCTATTTGACTCCTTTTCATGACACCTCTTTTTGCTGAATTTCTCATTTATGTCATCACTTGATTTCCTAATTTCATTGATTTCTTTTTCTGAATTATTATGTTTCCCATTAGCATTCTGTATATCAATTTTTTGCTGGCCAATTCATCAATAGTCTGTTCCTTAGGATCTGTTACTGGAGTATTATTTTGTTCCTTTGGAGGCATTATGTTACTTAGATGTTTCCTGTTTCTTATCTCCTTAGGATGCTGTTTGCATGTCTGCTGGATTAATCATGTACACAAGTTTTGTAGGGAGGGTTTTGTGGTAAAATACTTGAAGATATGTCATAAAGTATAAATCCGGTAAGTTACATTCAATTTTTTCCCCTGTGGTGCAATAATATAGTCTCCTTTAAACTTCAGGTATAATTAATGGCTTTGAGTGTGGTGCATATTACAGCAGAGTCAGAGTTCATCACTCTCCAAAGATCACATAAAGATGGAAACTTTCTAGCAGCTCAAACAGGTATGGTACACATAGCAGTGGAGGTATGATACCTGTTGTGTGGACACTTCAGTGGGCCAAGGAATATTCAAAGCAATACACTCATGTGGGAAAAGGAATCCATCTGTGAATCTTTGTGGGCTGCATATGCATGTGGTCACACAAGTTTGCTTATGCTGTTGTAGTGAGACACACATATTAGTTGAAGTAGGGTACTGATTAGTCCCCACAGGATGTGAAAGGGTATAGTTACTGCAGTTTGATCCAAGCTTGCTTGTTGCTGCTTGAATGGTAGCAATAGCAGAGTGCCTCTATGGTGCGGGTATATCGGTTGGTCTCTATAAATTGTGCAGGGATGCGGTCATTCACTGTACTCAGGTATGTGAGGCACTTCAGGTATGTGAGGCACTGCTTGTGCATAGCAGAACTGTTAGACTCAATTGACAGTGTTATGCTTGGAATTTTCTAGGATGCTCAGATAAGTGACAAACATCTCATTGTGTGTCTACATTTCAGTCTCTAGGAACTGTTCAGGGATGAAGACACTCAACTCTGGGCAGCTTATTAATTTTGAATGTGATATCTCCGTATGCCATATGGTAATGGAGCCACTCACAGTGGCCTAGGAGGATATGATAAGCATAGAATTGGGTGTGTAGAAATATTGGGTTTGATCTCAGAATTGCACTAAGCAGCTACCTGATTGAAAGAAGGTTATATATCACTAGCGTTCCTTCCTAGAGGAGTGCAGTGTTCTATTCTCAGATAATTACTCAGCTGGACTCAGGGCTTACAAAGACTGCAGGATAACCCAGTAGCAAAATCTTCAGTCATACGAACAGAGTATGAAATGTGGGCTGTTAGCACCTCCTGTTTACAATTTCCCCATTTGGGGGATTGTTTCCCATACTTGGGAAAAATGGCTATAAAGAAGGCTTTTTTCCCCTTTTATAGCAGATCTTCCAGTGTCTCCATATTCCACAAAATATGTGTTTCATCCACACTGAATCATGTCATTCTTTTCCAAATATTCTTGTTGAGTAGTCCCTGTTTGTCATTTGTCATTGATTCTTATCTATGGGAAGAAAGTTCATCTATTGCCTCTATTAAGCCATTTCAGCATAACTCTTTCAAAAAATAAAAAAATAACAAATTAAAACAAGAATTTTACCTCCCAATTCCATTCATGATTTTTTTTTACATGAAGGACTCTTTTGAAAAATTTATTTGCCTTTTGATGCATTAAACATTTCATGGTCCCACTTAATAGAATAGGAAATGTATAGTGTAGTGAAAATGTAATGGTTGGTGGATACTTCATAGTTGGAGCTATGATGAAAACTCCAAAATTTCATCATAGGAAGCCAGCTCCATTTCCAGATTCAAGTGTTTAAAACTTGTAGGTAAGCATCCTCGTGTTCAGGTGCTTTTTATAAAGGGACTTCCTCATCACAGTTGGTGTCTGCTTGAGTAGCTCCTTCCTCCTCCAGGTGTAGGCCAGTTTTTCTTGAATGTCTCATAAAGAACTTTTTATTCACATCCTGGGGGAAAGCAACTGCCCCTTTCCCAACCGTTCAGATATTTCACCATTGAATTGCCCAAGGAGATTTGCTTGTCCTTAGGACTAAAACAACTGATACAAATTAATAATTCTCAAGGTCCAGGCCTTTAAAATTCAGTAATAGCAACTTTTCCTTTTCTCTTTACTGATCTTTAGGTATACCATCAACAATTACAACAAGTACAAAAAATGTACTTAAGAAGAAAATAACTAGTTAGCAGAATTTGATGAAGGACATCAGGTTCTCTCAGTAAGGAAAAGAAGCATTCACAAGGGAAAATTGAGAAGGAAATGAGGATAGAGGTAAACGAGTATTTTGAGACTTGTGGAAGAAAAGATAAGTCAAGTTAATTTAAAAAAAAGCAATCCAAGTATGTTAGCTAAAAGGGTTAACAGGCGGTAGTTGAATTTTTAAAAATATAAAAGGGAAAATATGGACTATGAAGGTATGCTAGCACCACTTAGCAATTTCAGAGTGCTTTCATCTTCAAAGAACCTTGCATGTTAACTAATTAATCTTTCTAACACCCTCATGACGTAGACGTGACAAACAAGGACAGAAACCAGTCTGATATGACTAATCTACCAAGCTCACTGGTGGAGGAAGAATTATGAAAGCATGGAAGTTGTTAATGAGGAAGAACCTATCTCCTAATGATTGGAATTTTACAGATGTGATTTTGGTATACTTTGGTGCTTCCTGGTATTTAAAGCAAGCAGAAGCAGAATATTAGGGGTGTGTGTGTATGTACTTTAAAACGTTTTTAGAGAAATGCAGAGTCAATAACAGAATTTTAAAGAAAGAATCCATTACTGTTTGAGCTCCATTAATGCTGTACTAATGCAAAATACTCAAACAACCAAACCATAACTATCACTATTAGCGGCATTTAGGTAGTTGCTTTTTATGACATGTAATTGGTGCTCTCTGATGATAAGTCCGAACTATAAAACTTCAGAGGGGCAAAGAGAATAGCACTTGAGAGGGCTTATTTCTACCCAGTTCTGTGACATTTAATTTGTACATTCTTTCTTAGTCACTCAAGTACCAGGCAAGTACGCAAGGCCCAATTAAGTGAGAGATCTAAAAATTCTCAATTTGTAATTACCAAACACTACTTTGGAAACTTACAACTGAAGCTATAGTTTACTACAAATGCCCTCAGTATTGCAATAAAGCTCTTTGCAACCTTCCTGCATTCTGAATTCATTCTGAGCTATAGGAGAGAGCATTCCTATTAATCTTGCATAATGTCTAGTTCTAAACCTTGAGTTATCTGGAAATTGCTTAAAGAAATGAACATGCCTAGAAACTCTGACTTTATTCCTTGAAGTAACTGCAGGTAACTTTAGAATCCAAAATAATTGACATAATCATTATTTCTGGTAAAAAGGAAAGAAAGGAATAATTTCCACTGTAGAAATTCTTGAAAAATTACCTCTAGTAGTTCTTTTTAAATATTTTTTTAGTTGTTGATGGACCTTCATTTTATTCATTTCTTTATATGTGGTGCTGAGAATCGAACCTAGTGCCCCACACATGCAAGGCAAGTGCTCTACCACTGAGCCACAACCGCAGGCCCCCTCTAGTAGTTTTTATGTTAGCACTACCTTTGTGTATACAAATAGCCCCTTTTAATTCATCAAAAAATAATTTCATATTAATTAACATAGGTTTTAGTTTCTTTTGTGGGTACTAATTTTCTTCAAGAAATAGAATTTCATGTTTTTTAAACCTCTTTTTTTATTTTTTATTTTTTTATTCATTAAATCTTGATCCATTGAACACAAATGGAGTACAGTATTGTTCCTCTGGTTGTACATGAAGTAGAGTCACACCATCTGTGCATTCACACATGTACACAGGGCAATGATGTTTGTCTTATTCTATTATATTCTTACCCCCCACCCCAACCCCCACCCCTGCCTTCCCTCTAGGCTATCTATCCTTTCTTCATTCTTGCCTCCTTTCCACCCTGCATTATGCGTCATCATTCACTTATCAGAGAGATCATTCGGTCTTTGGATTTTTGGGATTGGCTAATCTCACTTAGCATGAGAGTCTCCAACATCATCCATTTACCTACAAAGGCCATAATTTTATTCTTCTTTATGGCTGAATAATATTCCTTTGTGAATATATACCACAGTTTCTTTGTCCATTCATCTATTGAAGGGTAACTAGGTTGATTCCACAATCTAGCTACTGTGAATTGAGCAGCTATGAATATTGATGTGGCTGCATCACTGTAGTAATCTGATTTTAAGTCCATTGGGTATAGGCCAAGGAGTGGGATAGCTGGGTCAAATGGTGGATCCATTCAAAGTTTTCTAAAGCATCTGCACACTGCTTTCCAGAGTGGCTACACCAACTTGAAATCCCACCAGCAATGTATGAGTGTACCCTTTTCCCCACATCCTCGCCAACACCTGTTGTTGCCTGTATTCTTAATGAAAGACATTCTAATTGGGGTAAGATGAAATCTTAAGGTGGTTTTGATTCACATTTCTCATATAACTAGGGCTATTGAACATTTTTTCATAAATCTGTTGATTGCTTGTAGATCTTCTTTGGCAAAGTGTCTGTACATTTCCTTGGCCCATTTACTGATTGGGTTAATAGTATTCTTGGTGTAAGGATTTTTGAACACTTTGTGGTGTCTGGAGATTAGTGCTCTATCTGAAGTGTATGTGGCAAAGATATTCTCCCAGTCTGAAGGCTCTCTCTTACATTGCTGATTGTTTCCTTTGCTGAGAAAAAGCTTTTTAGTTTGACTCTGTCCCAATCATTGATCCCTGCTTTAATTTCTTGGGTTTTGGGAGTCATGATAAGGAAATCCAGTCCTAGGCCAACATGATGAAGATTTGGACCTATTTTCCCTTCTATTAGGTGAAGGTCTCTGGTCTAATTCCCAGGTCCTTGATCGATTTTGAGTTGAGTTTTGTGCAGGTTAAGAGAAATGGGTTTAGTTTTATTTTGCTGCATATGGATTTCCAGTTTTCCCAGCACCATTTGTTGAAAAGATGGGGTAAGATGAAATCTTACCCCATCTTTTCTCCATTGTATGTTTTTGGCTCCTTTATCAAGTATGAGATACCTGTATTTATGTGGGGTGTCTCTGTGTCCTCTATTCTGTACCATTGATCTACCTGTCTATTTTGGTGCCAATAAAATGCTGTTTTTGTTACTATTACTCTGTAATATAGTTGAAAGTCTGGTATTGTGATACCCCCTACATTCTTCTTGCTCTTTACCTATTCTGGGTCTCTTAATCCTCCAAATGAATTTCATGACTGCTTGCTCTATTTCTATGAGGTCTGTCATTGGGATTTTAATTGGAATTGCATTGAATATGTATAGCACTTTTGGAAGTATGGCCATTTTGACAATATTAATTCTGCCTATCCAAGAACATGGGAGATCTTTCCATCTTCTCAGATTTTCTTTAAATTCCTTCTTTAGTGTTTTGCAGTTCTCATTGTAGAGGTCCTTCACTTCTTTTGTTAGGTTGATTCCCAAGTACTTTATTTTTCTTGAGGCTATTGTGAATGGTATACTTTTCCTAATTTCTCTTTCAAAGGATGCATCATTTATGAATAAAAATGCATTAGATTTATGAGCATTAATTTTATATCCTGCTACTTTACTGAATTCATTTATGAGTTCCAGAAGTTTTCTGATGGATTTCTTAGGGTCTTCTAAATAGAGAATCATGTCATCAGCAAATAGGGATAGTTTGAGCTCTTCTTTTCCTATTCGTATTCCTCTAATTTCTTTTGTCTGTCTAATTGCTCTGGCTAGAGTTTCAAGAACAATGGTGAATAGTAGTGGTGAAAGAGGGCATCCCTGCCTTTTTCCAGTTCTCAGGGGGAAAGCTTTCAATTTTTCTCCATTTAGAATGATGTTAGCTGTGGGCTTAGCATAGATGGCCTTTACAATGTTAAGGAATGTTCCTACTATCCCTATTTTTTCTAGTGCTTTGAGCATGAATGGGTGCTGTATTTTATCAAATGCTTTCTCTGCTTTCTCTGCATCTATTGAAATCATCATGTGGTTCTTGACTTTAAGTCTGTTGATGTGGTGAATTACATTTATTGATCTCCAGATGTTGAACCAACTTTGCATCCCCGGGATGAAACCCACTTGATCATGGTACACTATCTTTTTAATATGCTTTTGTATGCAATTCGCTAAAATTTTGTTAAGAATTTTTGCATCTATGCTCATTAGAGATATGGGCCTGAAATTTTCTTTCCTTGATGTGTCATTCTCTGGTTTTGGTATCAGGGTGATATTAACTTCATAGAATGAGTTTGGAAGGGTTCCCCCCTCCTCTATTTCGTGAAATACTTTGAGGAGTATTGGAATGAGCTCTTCTTTGAAGGTCTTGTAGAACTCGCCTGTGAATCCACCTGGTCCTGGACTTTTCTTTGTTGGTAGACTTTTGATGACTTCTTCTATTTCATTGCTTGAAATTGATCTATTTAAGTTGTGTACGTCCTCCAGATTCAGTTTGGGTGGCTCATATGTCTCTAGGAACCTGTTGATGTCTTCCAGGTTTTCTATTTTGTTGGAGTATAAATTTTCAACATAGCTTGTAATTGTGTTTTGTATTTCAATTGTGTCTGTCATAATATTTCCATTTCTATGATTAATTTTAGTAATTTGGATTTTCTCTCTCCTTGTCTTCGTTAGTGTGGCTAAGTGTTTATCAATTTTGTTTATTTTTTCAAAGAACCAACTTTTTGTTTTGTCAATATTTTGAATTGTTTCTTTTATTTCAATTTCATTGATTTCTGCTTGGATTTTAATTATTTCCTGTCTTCTACTACTTTTGGTGAAGAGGCTGTTCCTCTTTTTCTAGGGCTTTGAGCTGTAATATGAGGTCATTGATTTGTTGACTTTTCATTCTTTTATTGAATGCACTCCATGCAATGAATTTTCCTCTTAGCACTGCTTTCATAGTATCCCAGAGATTCTGATATGATGTATCTTTGTTCTGGTTGACTTCTAAGAATTATTTTATTTCCCCTCTAATGTCTTCTGTTATCCATGCATCCTTCAGTAGCATATTATTTAATCTCCAGATGCTGCAGTAGTTTCTGTTTTTAACTTTGTTGATTTCTAATTTCATTCAATTATGGTCTGATAGAATACACATTAACATCTCTATGTTTTTGTATTTGCTAAGAGTAGCTTTGTGGCATAACGTATGGTCAATTTTAGAGAGGGATCCATGAGGTGCTCAGAAGAAAGTGTATTGCTCTTTGATGGATGGAATATTCTATACATGTCTGCTATTCTAAATTAGCAATTATTTTATTGAGTTCTATGGTTTCTTTTTTCAATTTTTGCTTGGAAGATCTGTCCAACGTTGAGAGAAGAGTGTTAAAATCCCTCAGTATTATTGTGGTTTGTTGTATTTGGTTCCTAGAACTGAGCAGGATCTGATTGACGTACATGGATACGCCATTGTTTGGTGCATTAATATTTATGATTGGTATGTCTTGCTGATTTATGCTTCCCTTAAGTAGTATGAAATGTCCTTCTTTATCCCTTCAGAATAACTTTGGCTTGAAGTCTTCTTTATTTAAAATGAGGATGGAAACTCCTGCTTTTTTACTAAGTCCATGTTCATCGGATGTTTTTTCCAATATTTTATCTTTAGTCTTTGGGCATGTTTTTCTATGAGATGAGTCTCTTGAAGGCAGCATATTTTCGGGTCTTTCTTTTTAATCCAATCTGCCAGTCTATGTCTTTTGATTGATGAGTTTAGGCCATTTACATTTAGGGTTATTATTGAGATATGACTTGTATTCCCGGTCATTTTGACTTATTTTTGGATTTTAATCTTACTTGATTTTTCCTTTTATTGGCTGTTACTTTAGGGTAATTCCTCCCTTTGCTGACTTAGATTGTTGTTTCTCATTTCTTCCTCTGGGAGTATTTTGCTGAGAATTTTCTGTAGGGCAGACTTACTATTTGTGAACTCTTTAAGCTTGTGTTTATCATGGAAGGATTTTATTTCATCTTCAAATCTGAAGGTTAGTTTTGCTGGGTATAAGATTCTTGGTTGGCATCCATTTTCTTTCAGAACTTGGAATGTGGTGTTCCATACCCTTCTTGCTTTTAGGGTCTGGGCTGAGAAATCTGCTAATATTTGTATTGATTTCCCCCTATATGTAATCTGATGTTTTTTCTTTTGTTGCCTTTAAAACTCTAGCTTTGTTTTGTATGTTAAGTATTTTCATTATAATGTGCCTAAGCGTGGATCCGTTTTGATTTTGTGCATTTGGTGTCTTATAAGCCTCTTGAATTTGATTTTCCATTTCATTCATCAGATTTGGGAAATTTTCTGATATTATTTCATTGAATAGATTTTTCATTCCTTTGGTTTGTGTCTCTGTGCCTTCCTCAATCCCAATAACTCTTAAATTTGGTCTTTTCATGATGTCTCATAACTCTGGGATGTTCTGTTCATGATTCCTTACCATCTTCTCTGTCTGGTTGAGTTTGTTTTCAAGATTAAATATTTTGAGATTCTGTCTGAGGTTCTGTCTTCCAAGTGATTTAGCCTGTTGGCTAAGCTTTCTTTCCTTTTTTTTAATTTTCTAATAGATTCACTGAACACAAATGGAGTACAGGTATTGTTTCACTGGTTGTACACAAAGTAGAGTCACACCATCTGTGCGTTCATGCATGTACACAGGGCAATGGTATCTGTCACACATTCTGTTATTATTCTTACCCCCCCCACCCCGACCCCACCCCTCCCTTCCCTCTATGCTATCTATCCTTCCTCCATTCTTGCCACCCTTCCCCCCCTGCATTATGCATCATCATTCATTTATCAGAGAGACCATTCTGCCTTTGGGTTTTTGGGATTGACTGATCTCACTTAGCATAAAATGCTATAATTTTATTCTTCTTTATGACTGAGTAATATTCCATTGTGTATATATACCACAGTTTCTTTATCCATTCATCTACTGAAGGGCATCTAGGTTGATTCCATAATCTAGTTATTGTGAAAAGAGCAGCTATGAACATTGATTTGGCTGCATCACTGTAGAAATCTGATTTTAAGTCCTTTGGGTATAGGCCAAGGAGTGGGATAGCAGT
>JAJEJO010001426.1:311516-338817 GCA_020662805.1 Glaucomys volans
GACACTTTCTTTCCATGTTTTCTCATGTTCTTCGTGTATCTTCCCCTCTAGTAGTGCGAATCTGAGGGATTGAAATTTCCCTGTGAAGACTTAAAGTGTCCCTGCAGATTTCCAGTAACTCACCTGTTGTTTGAGAGTTGCTTGATCAAGCGGTGACCCAAGAAAGGTACTGTCCCACTACCTCCAGGTTGGGAATGGTCAATGCTTCTGGGCAGAGGCTGCCTAGTGTTGATAGACAATTAGTTACAGCAAAGTGCTAGACTCAGGGCCAGTGTGTGGACCTGGGCAGTAGACCAAGTTGGGGTGGTGTCACAGAACTGTGCTCAGTGATGGAGACACTGGGCTTGAGAGCCCAGGCAGGCCCGAACTCCTCGCTGTGGGCTCAGGCGGTGGCAGGTGGTTGCTCTCTCCTGTGGACACTGTAAGATGGCGCCAAATGCCCTAAGCTCCCTGCTGGAGTCAGCAACCCCAGCGGCTCCTGGCCAGACCTCTCCAGAAGCTGTGGCGCAGTGACTCGGAAGACTCAACCTCAGCTCAGAATACCCAGGCACCTGGAGATGGTCGCTCTCTGCCAGGGAAGGTGCAAAATGGCGCCGAGGGGTCCAAACTCCCCGCCGGAGTCAGCGACCCCAGAGGCTCCCGGCCAGACCTCTCCAGAAGCCACGGCACAGTGGCTTGGAAGACCCGACCTCAGCTCCGAGGGTCCAGGCAGCCGGAGATGGTCCCTCTCTGCCAGGGAATCTCAGCTCTGAGGCTCCAGGCAGCTGGAGATGGTCGCTCTCTGCCTGGGAAGTTGCTGGCTGGTGCTGGAGCCTGGCCAGTGACTCTAAAGCCTCTGCTGGGGACCTGCACTCACTTGCTGGCTGGCGCAGACCCAAGTCGGTGACTCCGAAGCAGCTGCGGAGTCTGGCGCTCCCTGGTGGTAGCTGCCTGCCGCCTGGCCGAGCCCAGCCTGGCATAGTTGGTTCTGGAGTGGCGACTGGGGACCCCTTATATGTGATTTGAATATAAAATCTCGTTGAGAGCCATATTCTTGCTGTTTGAATCCCGAGCAAGTAGGAATCCACAGAGCAAGTAGGAATGCAGCCTTCCTCTAGCCCGCCATCTTGAATCTCCGGTTAAGCTTTCTATTGAGTTTTTAATTTGGTTTATTGTAACCTTCATTTCAAGGACTTCTGTTTTGTTATTTTCAGAATCTCTATCTCTTTATTGAATTGATGTTTTGCTTCCTGCTGTTGCTCTTTTAGCATCACCTGCATTTGTTCTCTTGACTCCTTGTTCACTTCTCAGATCATTTTAATTATGTACAACTCCCTTTCTGACAATGCTTCTGCCATGTTGTTGTTGGGTTCTTTTGGTATAGTATCTAGATTTGTTTGGGACATTTACTTCCAATGTTTTCTCATGTTGCTAGTGTATCTTCCTTTCTAGTAGTGCGAATCCTACGTATTGAAGTTTCCCCTTAAAGACTTATAGGATTCCTGCCTATTTTCCATACTTCCCCTTGAATTGAGAGATCAATATTAGTAGCACACCACATAAACAATATGTGTCCTTAATCTAAATAATCCCTAATAAGTTATTAACAGTGTTGTCTTAATAAACAGAGATGAGTTCAAATTATCTATAGCATAACCAGTAAGTTTGCAAAAAGGTCTGCCATTCCTAATGCTGAACAGGGAGAATGAGGAGGGGCATAGGACAAAACACTAATGAGATCAGAAGTGAGTCTATTGTTATACTCTGTCATATGAATAGTGGAAGTGGAATTAAAAGAAACAGGTTGTAAGCATGAGAAAAAAGAGATTCTCCAAGGAAATGGATATATAAGTGGGAGATAGAGTGATAAGCATATTAATAAAAGAAAAAGGTAGGAATATAGTGGGTATATTCGGAATACTCGTAGTATTACAATTAATTTAAAAACGTTCTGTGATAAAAATATACTATACAGTTCAAACCTCTTATTTTTCAATGGCCTGATGTTTGAGAGGTGCTTGATCAGGTGGTGACCCAAGAAGGGTGCTGTCCCACTACCTCCACGTTGGGAATGATCAATGCTTCTGGGCA
Organism: Glaucomys volans; assembly: GCA_020662805.1. Lineage (NCBI taxonomy): Eukaryota > Metazoa > Chordata > Mammalia > Rodentia > Sciuridae > Glaucomys > Glaucomys volans. Next base: position 313,587 of record JAJEJO010001426.1, read on the forward strand.
GAGGTGTCTGGTGTTGATAGACGAGAAGATGCAGCACAGGCACTAGACACCGGGCCAGGGTGTGGGCCTGGGCACTAGAACAAGTTGGGGTGGGGGCACAGAACTGTGCTCAGTGATGGAGACACTGGGTTTGATAGCCCAGGCAGGCCTGAGTTCCATGCTGGGGGCTCAGGCAGCCGTGGGTGGTAGCTCTCTCCTGGGGATGCTATAGATTGGCACTGAAGGGTCTACAATCCCTGCTGGAGGTGAGGACTCAGGCTGCTGCAGGCAGGAGCTCTCTCCAGGATTCACTGTAAAATGGCACCAGAGACCACTCATAATTTTTGTTTCTAAGGCTTCTTCATTAGGATGCTTAAGTTATGCTCTTGTATGAAAAGGCTGTTGTGTTATTCTTAGGAAAAATGAATATTCTTTCAACAACTGCTGTTGGAGAACAAAAGCAGTTCAAAATCTGTATTCAGCAGGAACCAAGATATTATATAGAATAAATAGGGGTTGATGTGTAGAAGAGAGAGCTATTAAGTTGACTTTAGCAGATGTATGTACAGCAATATTAGTACAGAAGACTAGAAATGTTCCTAAAGTTTTGCAACTCTCTTGAAAGTGAATAGCATCTCTTGCATATTGTTCATGATTTTTTAAAAAATAAATATAACTTGCATCAATTCATTTGGTTAAAACCTTATAAATTTTTTATAACTTTACCAGAAACATAGCATATCAAGCTAATTTATAAATTGAAGCCTTTCATTTCCTTGATAATTTTATGTATGTTTATTTTATCCATTATTGATAATGTTCTATTGAATTATCCTATTACAATTGTTGAATTGTTTATCTCTTCATTGAATTGTGATCTTTTTCATAAAATTTAGTCCACATATTTATAATTCTATTTCTTCTTGATGGATTGACAATTTCATTATTATAAATTATAGCTTTTAAATCTGTGGTAATACATTTTGTCTGTAAGTCTATTTTGTCTGGTATCAGTATAGCTATTTCAGCTTTCCTTTGTTCCTATTTCTGTGGTAATGTTTCACTCAGATACCTTCAACCTATTTATGTCTTTGATTCTAGATTGTGTCTCTTATAAAGAGGATCTGGCTGTGTATTTTTTTTTTTAAATTTAGTGCTTTATAACTTCATTCATCATAAAATATTGATTTTGTAATAATGAGTACAGTTTGATAAATACCATTAAAACAAAATTTTCACTTTATAAAAGATCAGTATAAATACACCATCAGGGATATAACTAGTGCATTTACAAAATACAGAATAACAATGAAGTCAAATGATCACACACAATAATCTTTGTTTTTGATCCCAGCTACAGCCTAGGAGACAGTGTCAAGTGCCAGTGCCTTTAGGAAGTGATTAGTATATGTAAGTGAGACACTGATGAATCCTAACACTGAAATGTTCATCATTGAAATATTGGGAAGAAATAAGGACAAATTCAGACCTTGGTGCTAAGAGACAGTGTGCTTTACTTTCAAATAGGGAGATGATGGAAACCCCATCCAGTCATTCAAAACAAGAGACAGTCATTTGATAAGAGTAGGATGTGGGTACCTGCCCTGGAGGTGGGTGAACTGCCCTGGCTGACTTGCATATCTTTAATCTCTGTGATTATGTGGAAGAGAGGTGGACTCTACAGATAATGGAGAAGGAGCAAAAATTAGTAAACAGAGTCCCACCCTCTTCCTATACATCTGGAAATTCATGAAAGTACAATAAACCTCAAGTTTAAATTCGCATAATCAGAGGCTGCCATATGTATCTGGACCATGAATGTATATTTAGTTTTAATAAAGTTCTAATTTGGGGTGTATACCTTATGCATGGTCACAGAATAGTCATGTAATATAGAATTAATCATGTCTATATTCTAGTTAATCTATGCAGCTGTCTTCTTCTGTTAGTGGATCATTGTATTTTACCAGAGAGGGTGATCGGGTTTTCCCTGTTGTTCTTTCATTATAGCTTTTCGTCTGATAACCATGAGTTTGGGATCTTTAAAACTTTCTATCTTGAGTTCGTATTTTTTCATATATATTTACACATTTTTATTTTAGTTGAACTATTTTATCCATTTATACTTGATACAACTATGGGCAATTTAGGGTTGTCTTTATGTTTTAATTCATTTTAGAAAGATGGTTTTGCTGGCTGGCACTCTTTTCTGAAGTTCAAATATGCAACTTACTGCTCTCTAGTCTCCATGGGTTCAACTGTTGGTTCAATCATTGATCCAACATAGAAAACCTTGTATGTGATGAGTTTATTTTATTTTGATGCTTTTAAAACTCTCTATTTGTATTTCTCTTTAGATGATTTGATTATGATATGTCTAGGTATGGACTGTTTCTGAGTTAGTATTCTATTTGGATGTTATCGCATATATTGGTGGTGTAGATTAATGTTTTTCACTAACCTTGGAAGTTTTCAGCCATTTACAAATTCTTTATATTACTTTTTTTACTCCTGTGATTGCTACTAGGCATGTGTTAGAATTTTTGATGAGGTTCCATGGGTTGATGATGCTCCATTTATTTTTCTCTAATCTTTCTTCCCTATGTTATTCAAGTTGGATAATCTCAATTTATTTATAACTTCACAGATTGTTTGTAATTTTCATTTCAGCAATTATAGCTTTCACTCTACAAATTCCTGTTTTTTAAAAAATAACCTCTACCTTTTGGTTGTCCTCTATATTTACAAAGGCATTATTTTTCATGCCTTTTTCAAGCTTTTTAACATGTTATTGTAGTTAATGGAAAATCTTTGTCTAATAATTATAACACATAGTCTACTTCAGGGACAGTACTATTAACTGTCCTCTCACATTCCCCTGGATTTTTGCACCTTATGTTGAAAGTGGACCTTTAAAATGCTAAAATGTAGCATCTTGGAAAGCAGGTTTTCTTCATTAACCATTTGCTATAATTAGATATATTAATTTATTGTTTTTGTTGTTGCTTGTTTAGCAAATGAAGAATGTGACAGATTAGTTTAGTGGTCATCTGTTGATTGAACAGATTTACTTTCTATCTTGAATCAATACAACTTCCATCTTTTGCCAAGATACTTTGTGGATGTTGGGCACAACTTCAGTACACAGGAAGCAGATAACACTGCATCCATTTTCTTTCAGAGCTTGAAATATGTTGTTCTAGCCCCTTCTTGCTTTTAGGGTCTGGACTGAGAAATCTGATGTCCATATTGGTTTCCATCGTATGTAATCTGATTCATTTCTCTTGAGGCCTTTAAAATTCTATCTTTATTTTGTATGTTAGGCATTTTCCTTATAATGTGCCATGCTGTGGATCTGTTGTAATTTTGTACATTTGTTGTCTTGTAAGCCTCTTGTATTTGATTTTTCATTTCGGTTTTCAGGTTTGGAAAATTTTCTGATATTATTTCATTGAATAGATGGCTAATTCCTTTGGTTTGTATCTCTGTGCCTTCCCCAATAATTCTTAAATCCAATCTTTTCATGATATTCCATAATTCTTGGAGGTTCTCTTTATGATTTCTTACCATCTTCACTGTTTTGTCAACTTTATTATCAAGATTCAATATTTTGTCTTCATTGTCTAAGGTTCTATCTTCCAAGAGATATAGCCTGTTAGTGATGCTTTCTATTGAGTTTTTAATTTGGTTTATTGTTTCCTTCATTTCAAGGATTTCTGTTTGTTTATTCAGAATGTCTATCTCTTCATTGAAATGATTTTTTTCTTCCTGCCTTTGTTCTTTTTACTCTTTATTGGAGTGATCCTTCATTGCCTGCATTTTCTGTCTTATCTCATCCCTTGCTTCATGGATCATTTTAATGATATACATTCTGAACTCCTTTTCTGACATTTCTTCTACCATGCTGTCATTGGAATCTATTAATAGAGCATCTTGGTTTGTTTGAGACACTTTCTTCCCTTATTTGTTCATGTTGTTCATGCATCTTCTCCTCTAGCAGTGTGGATCTGAGGTATTGCAGTTTCTCCCTATAGGCTTATAGTAACCCTGCAGGTTTCCAATACCTAACCTTTAACGGGGGAATCAATATTAGCAGCACCCAATACAAAACATATACAGCCATAAACCAAATAGCCCCTATGAAGACCTTAACAGTATTATCATAATAAACAGAGTAGATGAGTTTGATTATTATCTGTAGTATAACCAATAGGTTTGCAATGAGGAATACAATTTCTAATGGTGAAAAAAAGGATGGGGAAGGGTGCAGGATATAACTATTAATGGGATAAGAAGAGAGTATATTGAGGTACTAAATCATAGGAAGAGCAAAAGTGCAATCAAAAGCAGTTGGTTGTTAGCATGAGAAAAGTGAGAAAGAGACTCAGAGAAAACAGGTAAAAGGAAAATAGAATGAAAAAATAAATAAATTAAAACTTAAAAGGAAAAGAGAAAAGAAAAAAATCTATGATATAACAGTCATATATTATTCAAACATCCCAGTCTTCAGTAGACTGATGCATGAGAGGTACGTAACACTGAACTTCTAGGGTCCATCAGGTGTCTCAGTAGGGGAGCTGTCTACCTAAAGTTGGCAGCTTTCACTTGGGGGATAATCCAAAATGGTTCCCTTGGCTTCTGAACGCATTGGTATATGGAGATTCACAGCACAGGCATGAAGTCCCCACAGGGCATGGGCAAGCCAGGGTTCCTGAAGAAGTGCTGGGATAAATATTTTGTATCTGGCAAGTGGAGTCTCTCTCTGCTTTCTGACCATCATCTGAGCTGCTTTTCTCTGCCACACTCTTCTGCCATAATGTTTTCCCTTGCTCAGAGCTCCAAAGAAAGTTGCTGGCTGTCTATAGACCAAGACTTCTGAAACTGTAAATAAACTTTTCTTTCCCTAAAATTTTTCTCATCAGGTCTTTAATCACAACAGCAAAAAAGCTGACTAAAGAAGAAATTGGTAACAAGATGTGGGATGTTAAAAAGAATGAGAATTATATGTTGGAAAAAATCAACTTGATGAAGGAAATAGTAATGTAAATCTATCAAACTAAGGTCTGCTTCCCATTCCTTTAAGATGTAAGCATATAATTTTTTTATCACAATGCTTTTTATCATATCAAAATTTTAATCCAATGTACTCACTCATTGCCTTCACTTAGTTCTTTATGAATATTACCAGAATTTTTAAAAAAATGAATAATATATGAATAAAGCCTAATGCTTGATATGTAAGTAGGTACTTAACCAATGGAAACTCCTATCTTTATCAATTAATTCATCAGTCTTAATGTGCTATATACTTTATACACGTGAAATTAGTTTGCTTAAAAAATGACAGTTACTCCATTACATGTTGGATGCTCAAGAGAATACATGCTGTGAAACACAGGTTGCCTGCCTTCTAAGAATTTGAAATATCTATGGAATAAATGACAAGTACACATTAAAGATGAAATCTGCTATGATTACCAAAAATAAGTAACCCAGGTAATGCCTAGAATAGGATTTTATGGAAGATAAAATACTTTTTAATATAGTGACCATGGAAAAAATAAGCAATTACTGACTATCTTACATGAAAAAATTACATAATAGAGGTTCAAAGGATAAAAGGTTAATGTTACTTTAGCCTCCTATTTGGTAGGCTCTGGATGGAATACCAAATAAGATAGGTTATTTTGCTTAGTAACATTTTTCTATAATATTATTTCAGTCCCCTTAGGCTACTTACCAGTACTTTTTGTGCCATACCTCATTCTAATTATTTTATATGAACTATATAATTTAATTTCAAAAAATTTCAAATGTGAAATGTAAAATTATATTATATTCTTTATAATTAATTAATATTTTATTGGGGAACTATAATTATGTATAATGTTGGGATTTGTTGTGCCATATTTGTACATGGGTACAACAGTTCAATTTTATTCCCCAATACTTCTTTTCTCTACCCTCCTCTGTCCCTTCTCCTACTAATCACAATTCTATTTTCATGATTTTTCACATTGTTTTTTTTTCTTTTTCCTCTTTACTTTCCATGTATGTGGGAAAATATATGTTCCTTGAATTTCTGAGTCTGGCTTACTTAACAAGATTCTCTCAAGTTTCTTGAACTTTTCTGAAAATTGCATAATTTCATTTTTCATTATGCCAAATACAACACAATTTTGTATATGCACCACATTTTCTTAATCCATTTATCTGTTTATGGACAAATAAAATGGTCCCATAACTTGTCTTTTGTGAATTGGTGGAGGGCTATAAACTTGTGTATGTGTGTATTTCTATTATAGGTGAACTTCAATTTTTTTGAATGAATACCAAAGAGTGGTATTATGGGGATTCCATTGCTAATCTTTAAGAACCATCCACAGTGATTTCCATAGTGGTTGTACTAATGCAAACTTCCACCAGTGACATACAAATATCCCATTTTCCTTACATTTTTAGTAGCATTTATTATTTATTCTTCTGATGATTGTCTTTCAACTAGAGTAAGATGACATCTCAGTGTGTTTTATTTTGCATTTCCCTGATTGCTTAAAATATGGAACATTATCTCCATGTATTTGTCGGTCATTTTTCTTCTTTTGAAAAGTGTCTGTTTAATTCATTTGCCCAGAAGAGCAGAAGAAAGAGAAGGCCTTCAGTTAAAACAACAACACATAAAACAACACCAACAACATCAAAAATTAACTCTCAAAAATAAATAAAAGTTAAAAAGGACAATAAAAACGTAAAAAAGAAAAAGAAACTATACCAAACTCTGGAAAAGATGCACATTCTTTGTTTATGCCAGATTTTCTTTCATTCCATTTATTCTTGGGTTATTCATCCCTTAGGGAAAGCAAGGGCTGGGGTTATTCAACCTTTCCTCCTTTTTCGATGCTCACAAAGCTGCTGACTGAAGTATTGTGGAACTGAATCTAGGTGAAATGGCTGTCAGCTTCCCTGCTCAGCAGTACAAGGTGGGATGGACTGCCAAACATCCTCTATTGGAATTTTGTCCAGACATACTAGGTTGATGCAATTCCAGGGTGAGGCTGATACAAAGTTCTAAATGGAAAGTTTCAGCAGTTGGGGTTAAGGTTTGATTGAAACTTTGGAACTTTGCAAAGTGGTATCTACTCTGAAGATATTAGGTCAACACACATGGAGACCAGGTAGATGCCAATCTCTGCTGGGCAATGCGATTTCAGGGGCCTCCTTGGAGCTTCATTAACAAGGTGGAATTAACCAACCATAATGGTTGGAGACTGCACAATAGCTCTCGAAGACTCAATACCCCAACAAATGTGGCCTTCCAAGACTCAATCTATAAAAGTCATCATGTCCAATTATTTGGTTCCCTGACACTCTTCAGCTGGTGGCATGAACCCCAAAACTCAAGGGGAAATAATATATCATTCCTTCTGTTCATTGTGGCATAGACCTGTAATTCCAGTAACTGAGAATGCTGAGACAGGAAGATCACAAGTTTGAATGAACCCTCAGAAACCTAGTGAGGTCCCAAGCAACTTAGTGAGACTCTGTATTAAATAAAAAGATAAAAGGGCTGGAAATGTAGTTCAGTTGGTTAAGCATCACTGGAATCAATCCCCGGCATTAAAAAAAAAAAAAAAAAAAGTGAATTCCCCTACATATTTTTGGACTTGTTATCTCATCATCTTTACTTTATTGATGACTAAGTTTTCAAGATTATGTAACTTGTCTTTGAGGTCTGAAAAATCTGTCTTCCACATGACAAATCTGTTAGTAATATTTTCCAATAAATTTTAATTTATTTTATTGAATATTTCTAGGATATGTGCTTTTTTCTTTTGCAGAATATCTATCTCTTTATTGAAATGATTTTTCACCTTCTGTATTTTCTCTCTTAGTTTATGTCTTATAACTGCTTTATTTCCTCAATCATATAATCTTTCAAATTTTGAATTCTTTGGCATTTCATCTACTTTGCTAATGGAGTATTCAGTTGTTGAAGGATTATGGATTATTTGAAACATTCTATTTCCTGGATTTCTAATGTTTTCTGTATTGATATATTGAGATTTTCCAATCTGCTGGAATGGATCTTCCACTTTTGCCTGCAGTACTTCTTAGGTTGTTTTCACTTTACAAGGGAAATATCTCCATATCAAAGTGTCCAGTCAATGTGTTCTAGGTGTTTTGATCAATCATTTGCACTTTTTAAGGGGAACTAATGATCACCTCTAACTTTAAATACTTAAGAACAAATCATATCATAAGTCTTGTTAAAATATTTTCTACAAATCCTATAGATCCAAAGTAGAATTGTAATTGTACACTAAAATAAGATCAAACATTGGTATTAAAGAATTTGGAATTGCTTTTATACTACATAGGGCATGAAAAGCAAAATTAAATGAGGGTCTGGATAAAATCAGAAGGAAGAAAAGGAAAAAACAAAGAGGGGGAAGAAAGAGAGGCAGTAGATGAAAAAGTGAGTAGATGAAAAAGAAAGGGTGAAAAAATACAAACAGAAAGAAAAAATGCAATGTATAAGCGTAATCAATTAAGTACCCTAAAGAAGATAACAATGTTAAGCAAACCTCCATTAAAAAGTTAAAAAAAATAACCAAGCACTTTCTGGCAAAATGACAGATTAGAGAAGGTTGCTTTCCTGGTTGTTCTGTGATGTAAAAGCAAGAAATCAGACACGCAGCTTCTCAGCAATGAGAGAAGGAAGGACTTTCTGGGAATTGATTCTGAACATTCAAAGTGGATCAGTGACTCAGGATGTTGGATATAACAAAATAAACAAATTCCAGTGCTGCTACCATCAGTTGTGGTACCTGCTGGTGTGATCACACCTGCACTAAAGTAGTGGAGAAATGCATCAATTAAAGTGGACCTACATTTTGAAGAGGTCTGAGGCCTCTCTGTGTACAGAGAGATCAAAGATCAAAGACACTGCCCAACTAACCTGAAAGGTGTCCTGCACAGTGTACTTGTGCAGAATAGAAGTTGCATGTCTCCTGACTGCTAGGAAAAACAGGAAGGGACTATTTTGCAGTTCCAATGCTGAGGACTGACAGCTGGGTTAACAGAATCCTGGCAACTGTGCCTGGCCTACAGTATACAGCATAGAGTGTTCCTAAGTGATCAGGAGAAAATCAAATTTGCAGAAGGGTTTATGTAAGGGAATATTGATCAGGGAAACACACCCAGCTTCCCAACTCCCCCTCCTGACCAGCCATTTGAAATATCATCTGGGAGAAAGCAGATGGCTGGGAGAGTCTCTTCTGGCCAGGAATTCAAAAGGGCAGGGGAGAAATAGATTGAGTTTGGAATCTGAACTACTTGGTCTAGAAAACAAGAAGTTTATAAGTGAAAGGGGTAAGGTATTGGCCCCTCCACCACACAAGTGAAACCTAGGGATTCTTCCTGAGGGACAGTCTCCCAGCAACTGCTGGGCCCAGGAGCAGTGCTGATTTAAAATCTTCAGACAGATACCCATTGAAGGAAGAACCTGGAAGAACCTAAAGCTAACCCTGCCCCCAGGAGTCCCACCTATGGAATTTCCCTTTACACTTCAGCAACCCAAAAAAGCACCTGAGAAGGGAAGCAGAGACTCTTTTAAACTTGGAAAGAAATAATTCTTTAACTTTTCATTGAAATCCATTTTATTTATTCCTTTTCTTTTTCCTTCTCTTTATTCAATTGTGACCTGAATGGTTTAAGACACTCATACATATTCACATCTCTTTCTACTAATTCATAACATTTTTAAGGCAGTTATTTTTCATGGATCAGTACTTTTGAGGAATAAAATATTTGATTAGTATTTGTTGGTTTTGTTCTAGTATTCTTTTATTTTTTCTATTTAAAAAAATTATGTTACGCATATTTTCTCACTTATCTGTTTCCCTTGATTCTCTTTTTCTCTTTTCTTCTGCTAACAGCCAATCTTTATTGATCTGTCTTTTATACTTCCTTTATTTTTACTTCTATTTTCTCTCTTCATATCTCACAATCATCACATCCTACATCACTTCGTTTCTATCCCTATGTATTAAATGAATACATCATTTAAAATTGTAAACCCTTTTGGAAACTGTTTTTATTGTGGGCAATAACTGATCATATCTTTTCTCTTTATTGTAACAATTAACATTATAGATGCCAAAGCAAGAACTATTTGGTTTAACGCTGTAAATTGTTTGCATTAATTGTTATTATCTCTCTCCTCCTAATCTCTGAGGTACCGGAAACATTCAGGGACATGATTCTGGACTTCAAGACAATGATAATCAGAAAGGACAAAGAAAGCCATTACATAGTGCTTAAGGGAATTATTTATCAAGACATAAGAAATGTAAACATTTATGCCACAAACAATAGAGCATTCACATACATGTAAAAACCATTATCAGTTTCAAGACTCAAATAGACCACAACAAAATAATACTTGGTTATTTTAACACAACTCATTCACCACTGCATTGATCCTCCAAACAAAAAATATAAAAGAAGCTGTAGAATGAAAACGATACAATTAATAGTTTAGACTTAACATACATATATAGAATATTACATCCATCAATGACTGAATACAATTTCTTCTGAGATGCACATGGATCTTACCCTAACATAGACCATATCTTAAGACAAAAAACAACTCTTAGCAAATACAAAAAAATAGAGAAAATATCTTGCATTCTATGAGATCACAAAGGAATTAAATTACAAATCAACAATAAAGTAAAATCTAAAAGCTTCTCTAATACCTGGAGACTCAATAATGCACTATGAAATGACCAATGGATAGTTGAAGAAATCAGGCATAAAATAAAAAAATGGAGAAATAAATGCGAATAATAGCATAACATATGAACATCTCCGGGACACTATGAAGGCAGTTCTAAGAGGAAAGATCATTGCATTAAAAAATTCTTTAAAAAATATAAAGTAACCAAATAAATAACCTAATGTACATCTCAAAGCCCTAGAAAAAGAAGAACAAATCAATAACAAAAGCAGTAGAAGACAGGAAATAATTAAAATCAGAGCTGAAATCAATGATATTGAAACAAAGATTCAAAAGAATCAATGGAAATAAAATGTTGGTTCTTTGAAAAAATAAATAAAATTGATAAAACATTAGCCATGATTATGAAAAAAAATGCTATACAGGTTCAGTGCAATCCTATTAATAGTCCAATGACATTTTTCATAGAAATAGAAAAAATAGCCATGAAATTTATTTGGAAAAATAAGAGATCCAGAATAGCCAGAGCAATCCTTAGCAAGAAAAATGAAGCAGTAGGTAGCACAATACCAGACCTTAAACTATACTACAGAGCTATAGTAACAAAAATAGCATGGTATTCACACAAAAGCAGGCATGAAGACCAATGGAACAGAAAAGAAAACACAGAGTAATCCCCCCATAAATACAGTTATCTCATCCTAGATAAAGGTTGCATAAAAATACAGGAGAGTAAAGATAGCCTCTTCTACAAGTGGTGCTGAGAAAATACATCTGTATCTAATAGAAATAAGTTAACAAGTCTTTCTCAAACTGCAAAACATAAACTCAAAATAGATCATGGACTAAGGCATTAGACCAGAGACCATGCACCTACTTGCAGAAAAAGTAGACCCAAATCTTCATCATGTTGCCGTAGGAAACAAATTCCTCAAAATGATTCCTAAAGTGCAAGAAGTAAAATAGAGAACCAATAAATGGGATGGATTGAAACAAAAACATTTCTTCACAGTAAAAGAAAAATCAAGAATGTGAAGAGAGAGCCTAAAAAATGGGAGGAAAATCTTTGCCACCTTTATCTTAGATACAGCATTAATCTCCAGGATATAAAAAGAGCTCAAAAACTTCACACCAAATAAATAACCCAATCAATAATTGATTAAATGAATTGAACAGGCAATTCACAGAAGAAATAGGAATGGTCAACTAATACATGACAAAATGCTCAACATCTCTAGAAATTAGAGAAATGCATACTGAGACCTCATCTCACTGAACTCAGAATGGCAATTATCAAGGGTATGAGTAACAATAAATGCTTGTAAGGATTAGGGATAAAAGTTCACTCATACATTGCTAGAGGGTCTGCAAATTAGTGCAACTACTGTGGAAAACAGTATGGAAATTCCTCAGGAACCTTGGAATGGAACCACCACCCCAGTAATCACACTCCTCAGTACATACCCAAAGAACTTAAAAAATCAGCATACTACAGTGACACAGATGCATCAATGTTTATAGTGGCTCAATTAACATTAGCAAAGCTATGGAAATGAGATAGGTGCCCTTTAACAGATGAATGGATAAAGAAAATGTGGTATATATACAGAACGGAATATGACTGAGCCATAAAGAAGAATGAAATTATGTCATTTCCCAGCAAATCCATTGAACTTGAGATTATCATTCTAGGTGAAATAAGCCAATCCCCAAAACTCAAAGACGAAATGTTCTCTCTGATAGGTGAATGCTGACACACAGTAAGGGTGTGGGGAGGGGATAAATAGAAGTTCATTGAATTACACAAAGTAGAATGAACCAAAGATAGGAAGAAGGCAATAGGAAAGACAATAGAATGAATTAAACATAACTTTCCTATGTTCATATATGAATACATCACCAGTGAAACTGCACATCATGTACGACCACAAGAAGGGACCATAATTAAAATACATTATACTCCATTTTTGTATATTTTGTCAAAACATACTCTACTGTCAGGTATATGGAAAAAGAATGAATAAATTTTCAAAAATCATCCAAGCAAAGCAACCAAAAAAAAATTGAGCACACTAAGAACATAGTAGACCATGAAATAAATAAAGAACACATCTTTTTCAAAAATTTTATTTTATTTTATTTTATTTTTTTTTATTTTTACAGACTGCATTTTGATTCATTGTACACAAATTGGGTACAACTTCTCATTTCTATGGTTGTACACGATGTAGATTCACACCATTCATGCAATTATATTTGTACATAGGGTAATGATGTTTATCTCTTTTCACTAGCTTTCCTTCCCTGGCCATCTCCCCTACCATCACTTCCCTCTACACAATCCAAAGTTCTTCCAAATTTCTCTTACCCCTCACCCACCCTCCCCATTATGTATCATTATTCACTTATCAGAGAAAATATTGGCCTTTTGTTTTTTGGCATTGACTTATTTCACTTAAGAAGATATTCTCCAACTCCACCCATTTACCTGCAAATACCATTATTTCAGTTTTCTTTATGGCTGAGTAATACTCCATTTTGTATATATACCACAGTTTCTTTATCCATTCATCTATTGAAGGGCATCGAGTTTGGTTCCAAAGTCTAGCTATTGTGCATTGAGCTGCTATAAACATTAATGTGGTCGCATCACTATAGTATGCTGATTTTAAGCCCTTTGTGTATAAACCAAAGAGTGGGATAACTAGGTCAAAGGGTGGGTCCATTCCAAGGTTTTTGAGGAACCTCCATTCTACTTTCCATAATCATTGCACCATTTTGCATTCCCACCAGCAATGTATGAGTGTGCCTTTTTCCCCATGTCATTGTCAACACCTATCATTGCTTATATTCTTGATAATATACATTCTAATTGGAGTGAGGTGAAATCTAAGTGTAGTTTTGATTTGAATTTCTCTAATTGCTGGAGATGTTGAATACTTTTCATATATTTGTTGATTTCTTATAGATCTTTTCTGCAAAGTGTCTGCTCAGATCTTTAGCCCATTTATTGATTGGGTACTTTGTATTTTTGGTGTAAAGTTTTTTAAGTTCTTTATAAATTTTGGATATTAGTGCTCTATCTGAAGTGCTTGTGGAAAGGATTTTCTCCCACTCTGTCAGCTCTCTCTTCACATGATTGTTTCCCCTGCTGATAGAAAGATTTTTCAGTTTGAATCCATCCCATTTATTGATTCTTGCTCTCATTTGTTGTGCTCTGGGAGTCTTGATAAGGAAGTCTGGTCCTAAGCCCACCTGATGAAGATTTGAACCTACTTTTTCTTCTATTAAGTGCAGGGTCTTTTTCTAATTCCTAGGTCCTTGATCCATTTTGAGTTGAGTTTTGTACAGGGTGAGAGATATGGGCTTAGTTTCATTTTGTTGCATATGGATTTCCAGTTTTCCCAGCACCATTTGTTGAAGAGGCTATCTTTTCTCCATTATATGCTTTTGGCAACTTTGCCTCATATGAGACACCTGTATTTATGTGGGTTTGTCTCTGTCTCTTCTATTCTGTACCATCACATCAATAGATGAATCATATGATGTTTTCAAGAGGTGCAGAAAAAGCATTTGACAAAATACAGCACCACTTCAATGCTGAAAACATTAGAAAAAACAGGGATAGTAGGAACATACTTCAACATTGTGAAACCTATCTATGCTAAGCCCAAGGCCGGCATCATCCTAAATGGAGAAAAATTGGAAGTTTTCCCTTTAAAAACTGGAACAAGACAGGGATGCCCTCTTTCACCACTTCTATTCAACATTTTCCATGAAACACTAGCCTACCAAAGAAATTAAATGGATACAAATAGGAAAAGAAGAACTCACTACCATCACTATCTCTGGAGGACATGATTATATATTTAGAGGATCCAAAAAATTCCACCAAAACCCTTCTAGAACTAATAAATTAATTCAGCAAAGTTGCAGGATATAAAAACATGCATAAATCTAATGCATTTCTTTTCATAAGTGATGAACCCTCTGAGAAGAAATTAGGAATACTACTCCATTCACAATAGCCTTAAAAAATAAAATACTTGGGAATCAATCTAACAAAAGAGGTGAAAGACCTCTACAAAGAAAACTACAGATCTCTAAAGAAAGAAATTAAAGACAACCTTAGGTGATGGAAAAATCTGCCATGTTCTTGGATAGGGAGAATTGATATTGTCAAAATTGTTATACTACCAGTAATGCCATACAGATTCAATACAATTCCAAATAAAATTCCAATGATGTAACTCATAGAAATAGAGAAAGCAGTCATGAAATTCATTTGGAAGAATAAGAGACCCAGAATAGTCAAAGCAATCCTTAGCTGTAAGAGTGATGCAGGATGTATCAATAGCAGAGCTTAAAGTATACTACAAAGCAATAGTAACAAAAATAGCATGGTATTGTCACCAAAAAGAATAAATCTTAAATAAAACTAAAAGAAACATCAATAAAATACAAATCATAACAGAAAAAATCATAAAGCAGAACTCATGTGTATATACACCCTCAATAAAGCATGAATACTCATGTGCAAACACACATTCTCAAAAAAGTTTATTCATGCATGCCAACACATACACACACTCACACACAAAAGGAAACCCGAAAAAAAAAAAAAAACAGAAATAAATGGTTGTTGGCAGGGATAGAAGCCAAAAGTAAAAATGGAAAAGTGATGATCAAGAAAAGAGAAGGTTAGAATGTAAGATAATTAAAGAGAGTAAGAAGAGAAACAGAATGCAATGATCCAGTTATTACACAATTTTTCATGAATTTAAAAAATTCAAAAAATTTAAAAATAACAAAAGCAATAACTTAAGCCAAGGAGAAAGTCATCCTTTGTAATATGAGTTATTTGGAGAGCTGAAAAATTAGAAACACTGGACTGAGCATCACCCTGTCTACCTAGCAAGAATCTGCTTCACCATTGAAGCAAGAATGATTTGGGAAAATGGATTATTAACTGAGTAATCCTGCGTTCAATCTGTACCTCCACTACAAACAAAATGAATACAAAACATAATTGTTATCATAAAGCTACTACAGAAGAAAAAACATTAAATGGATGGGGAAAGAAGATAGACAGGACTAGTAATAGGAGAGAGAAGAAAGGGGTAAAGAGTATAATCAAAATAGAGAAAGGTAGTGTGATCATCTTTAATTTGTATAATATACTATCAATTAAAAGGCATAAAAATTAAATAAGGAATATAATTTCCAATAGAGTTGAGGACTTTATGAAATCAATACATAAATCATAACAATATAATAAAAAAGAGTAGTATGAGGGTAAAAAATATTTCTCATTGAAGTTTCTAAAATAGAGTGAATTCTTGCTGAGACTCCCTGGTTTGGATTACATCTGATATTGGGAGGTGTAGCAGATATTCAGACCTCTACAGTGTAACCTCATAATGTCTGCAGGTGTGGCAGCGGCATCTTCACTGGTTCACTCAGCAATATACTTATTATTAGATGTTTACAAGTCAGATTTTTGCTTCAAAGGCTTCCCCTACACTCATGTTCTTCTGTTTCTGACATGCCAATCTTTACCTATCTTGCTCTGGTATGAGCTTATGTGGCTACGGAGATTTTATGGTGTTCTTGGCTACCTAAAAATTCTTAGAATGGTTTGATAGAGATTCCCACTTGTCTTCAGCCTTGGAAATGGCTTGTCCCAGGAGGGAACTGTAAATACCAATCATTTTCCTTCTTGGGGGTGGTTATGCTGGGTCTGAGAGATCCATCTATTTGAATCACCTCAGCTGAGGAGGGTGCCTTGTTCTCTTCCTGAAGGTAGTTTCTGGGGATGAGTGAATTCCATTAGGTGTAATGGGTGCTCAATTTCTCATTTCCCCAGGTCAAAAAGCCTAAAGATTTGACCCTGACAGCCTTGCTTTCTATTTCTTTGGAGTTGCAAGTTGTTGCTCAACACTACAGGGCATTCTGTAAACAGAGTATGAACTTTCATGACCTCGTTACTTGGCAGATATTGTTTTCTCTCCTTTCACTATCACCTCCAAATTTTTCTGTGGAGAAATCCAAGTTTCTACAAGTGTCTTCTTAAAACTGGCAATTTTCAGATACTCAAATGATATCTAATTCATGCCTCACTTTTATGTTCAGAATGCATAAGTAAATTTTCTATATCACTTTACTATACCTCAGGTTTTCTTATGTAAAAGGAAGTTTAAAACTGGAACCTAATTTATTGGGTAGTTATGAAGCTTAAAAGAGAAATGGAGGTAAAATGTTTAGAAACATGTTTGATAAATACTGAACTTTTAGTATGTAATCAATATTATGGATATGTATTACTTTAAGAAACCTATACATTTAAGTTGTATTTATAAATATGCATATGCAAATTTTCATCTCTGAATTACCCACTGAAAAATGCAAATAGGTATCAATTCAACAGAATTATGCATTAATATATAGACACTTCTGTTCAAAAATATCTACTTATTTATGAATAAACACATTATTTTCCACCCAAAAATCTTAACATCAAGAAAAACCATATTCAAATTCTGTGTTTATTCATATTGCTATATTTGCATAAGCAATAAGCTTTATTTCTTCATAAGTATCCCCCACCAATTGCTACTTATTTAGAGGCCTCAACAACATTATTACACAGGTATTCTATAGTTTATCCATAGTCATGTAATGTACTTTGATACCTGGGTCTTCAAAATATTTGATTTTCAGGCTGTGTCATCATTATCATTTCAATCAATCATCTGCAGGTTGATCACTGAGCAGATATATGTCTTTGCAATAATTGTTGAGTTCAACACAATAACTGAATAGAATTGAGCATTCAATGGACAAGTGACTGATAATTGACATTGTAGTGTTTAGGAAGGAAAACATGTATTTTGATTTTGGCCACCTTTGGTGTACTATAAAGAAATTTTCTTTGTCCCAATTTTAGATAATCTTTTGAAGAGTGGTTATAATTTACTTTTTCTCCTTTTTTGTTTTTAGCTTACTGATTGTTTCTTATAATTAAGTTTATTTCATTTGCAGTGTAGTACTCTTCAAAGTTCAAATACATTTTCAAGATGTATTGTATAGAAATGATTGTCACCAAGCTAAACAAAGACAAGAGTGTTGTAATTGCATCACTCATTTAATGTAACAAGTTTTAGATCACAGAATTGTATAACAAATAAATGTAGTTTATGATGTAAGTTGCCAATGAAATATAGCTAGCCAGAAGACTAATTTGTTTGCATTAGTTGGTAGGGTCAACTGTTTTAAAAATGCAGATTGACGAACTATTGGTAGATTGCATTACACTATTTAAATAAATAGTGGCAATTTGTCAATGTCATCTTAGCTTCTATATTTTCTTTGAAATACCAGGAAACAGTAATTCTGACTAAACTGACCTTTTCTTTTTTAAAATGTGAAGAACTGGATCTTTTTATTCTTAGTAGATAATGCTTACATGTCTTGATTAAATTATTACATTAAGTATCTTTTGTAGAAAGTGGAATAAAACAGGAATTTTGGAAGAAATGAAGAGTTTATTGATGAAATACAAACTATATTTAATACTGAAATGATAGATTATATAGTAAAACCTAACAACTGGATTTAAAAAAATGAGTAATTTTAATAACTGATGTGGTATCACTCTGAAAGGAACTCTAATCAAGACTACATATACCTTACAAGTCCACATTAATTTTTCTGGCCAAAGTGCTTTTTTGTTTTGCTTTCTTTATGTTATTCATTATTTTCAAAGAATTATACCATAGATAATATTTATGAGAATATTAGTCAACTTTTTTGGTTGACTTATTAAAACCATTCCAAAAAATATCATTACATTAAAAAAGAATTAAAAGAATATGGGTTACTGACAAGATAAATTAAAAAGTGTGAGATTCTTCAATATGGAAAGATGGTTAATGATAAGGGATGTGATCAAAGTTCACAAAATCACAAAAGGAACATGGAAAACAAACATTATTTCCCCAATCAAATCCTGCTTAAGTGGTATAAAAGGTCTTCCTTTGCTACTTGGAAATGGGATACCTAGGAAAATGAAAATGAACTTTATCTAATTTTTTAGGTATGAGATCCATTGTATTGAGGGGTCATCATAGGTTGAAAAAATCATAACAAAAATAATTTTTATGTGGTTAAGTAGTGATTGAGAGAGTATACCCAGGAGCCAGGAATTAGTTTGAAGGCCTGATTTTATTTTTGTATTCAACATATATCTTCTGGATGTGGGAAAATAAGTAATACATCTGGTATCCACTTTCATGGAGATTATTATCCAAGAGATGAGAGACACAATGAAGGTCACCCAATTAATATAAATTAATAGTTTTCACGTTGTTTAAAGTCTTTTGAAGGAAATAGTATGATTATGAATGTGAAACAACTGTGATGAGATTGTGCTGAGTTCTGGGGTTGATCCAAGAAAATATTCTCTGTGAAAATGTTTACACTATGACTTAAAAATTAACTAGAAGTAAATCTAAGCAAGTATGCAGGGAAAGCATGGCAGGCATAAGAGAGTATGTGTGAAGTTTTTAAAACAGGAAGGAAATGAATTTTGTGGGCAATATGAAGATGGCCATTGTAACATGAATTTAGTACAAAATGGGATTAGTGACCTGAAAGGAGGATGTGAAAGTGGTCGAGGTGTATTTGAATAGGTTACATAATAATTTAAATTTTTTAAATTAGTGAATACTGGGTATAATAACAATACTGATGTTTTATAGCCTTTTGTGTAAATCATATGAGATCTGATTGTGTGAATCAGACAAGCGTACATAAAGCGCTTATTAGAGTGTCTCACAAACATATGCTCAAAAAGTGTTAGGTTTATCTATTAGGATATTCGAGAAGCAATGTAGCCTAATGTTTAGGTCTTATGGCAATGCTCAACTGGGCAAATTATTTAACCTCTTGTAAATTTAGTTTCTGATCTGTAAAACATAGTAACAGTATCGTATCTGCTTCATAGACGGTTGTCGAGCTCAACTGATATGAATAATTTGACACATAAGCAAATATCAAATAAATGTTAACCATTATATGAAATGAGTAGCTATCTGATGGTTTTTAAGGACCATTACTAACTTTGAGATTGTCGTCATAGAGAACTTTAGCCTTAAACACCATATCGCCTGGCACTTGGAGCTTGAGAGTAGTCATGGGTCTAATGTATGTGGCTTTTTATCAAAAGTGAGGAAGTATGTTGGAAGCTCACAGACTAATGACATTGATAATTGTAGCAGAAGCTCTCTTCTCATTCATCTATCCATGCATTCACTGATTCACCATTACTGAGTACCTACTATGTGAAAACAGGTATGCTAACTTCTGGGAATACTGAAACAAATAATATTGTAGTTTTGCCTTGAAGCAGTTCATGTTCTAGAAGTCTTCACACTGTATAGTGCAGTAAATGAGTTAGCAGATAGCTTTACCTGGGAACATGGACAGGTAAGTTTTTATTGAACTGGTGGTGATTTTCATTCTAATCCAAAATACAGGGAGACAAGTTTTGTGTATGGTATTCCTTGTTTTACCTAAATTTCAAGCTTAAACTCTAGTGAAGTTTCAGGTGTCATTCAGGGAACTCAAGTGTGACTGAAAGAGGAGCTCATAGCCATTTTCTACTAGCATGTATGTGGCTCTCAGGAGCGGAGTGCCCTAAATAATTAACTTTTTTAACTGGGTGATCCCAAGTGTGTTATTCATCTTCCTTTATTTTGGAAAATGAAGGTATTAATATTTTATATGGCTACTGTTATTATTGAATGATATAATAGTTCTTATCCACAATGAATATTGAGATTCTTTACAAAAATGTCAGTGACTGCTACTCATTCTCAAAGATTTTATTTAATTTTCTGCATGGAGTTTGAATATTTTGTAAAAACATTTTCTTAATTCAACTAGGAAATCAGTGTTCAGAACCTGAAATAACACAAAGAAATGTGGCACCCATTAAATAAATTAATGTGTTAGGTGCCAATATTGCCATTATTTTTTTTTTGTTTTGATCAGTTTTGCTTGGGCCTTATCAACTGTACTGCTCCTTCTAAAAGGATGGACTGTTTCCCTATCTTGATTTTCTATAACATATATTCAGTTCTACTCAACTATTTTATTTTTTATTTTTTATTGTTTTTGGAACTGGGGATTGAACTCAGGGGCACTAGGCCACTGAGCCACATCCCCAGCCCTATTTTGTATTTTATTTAGAGACAGGGTCTCACTGAGTTGCTTAGGGCCTCAAGAAGTTGCTGAGGTGAGGCTGGCTTTGAACTCGCGATCCTCCTGCCTCAGCCTCCCGAGTCACTGGGATTACAGGGGTGCGCCACCGCACCTGGCTCTATTTTGGTTTTTATCTTTATTAGTTATTCATATTTAATTTGCTCTGACTTAATTTTCTATAATTCCTCCTTTCTAATATATAAATTTAAGGGCAAAAATTTCCTTGAAAGCATAACTTTAGATGTATTCATACATTTTTATTACAATTATCCTGTCAATCTCAAAATATTCCTCAATTTTCTGTGCAATTTTTTACTTGGTCTGTGTATTACTGAGATGTACAATGTTTCAATTATGGTGATTTACTTATAATCTATTTTTTCTTATTGATTTCTGTATTAATTATTCTGTGGTTAAAAACCATTTTGTATAATTTCTGTAGTTTGAAATGGATTGACGCTTGCTTTAATATTCAGAATGTGGTTACTATTAATATTTATTGGGTACACAGTTTTCTTATATTCAATCAAATATTTGATCACATTGTTCACACCTCCCCCATATTTAATTTTTAATCTGCCAATTATATCAGAAACTGAGACAAATGTGTTAAATTGTATATATATTACATTTTTATTTTACACATTTACATTTTTTCCTATATGTCCTTTTTATTCTTTTGTTTTTTATTTGTTCCTGTTAGTTATACATGATAGTAGAATGTATTTTGACATATTATGCTACATATATATGTATGTACTGGGAATTGATCCCAGTGGTGTTTCATCACTTAGCCACATCCACAGCCCTCTTTTAAAAGAAAAAAAATATTTAGTGACAGGATCTCATTACATACTTAACTCAATGAGGTACGTGCTGTTTCTAGTCTCATTTTACAAATAAAAAAATATAGTTTAATTTTATTCCTACAAACTTAAAGTGGTCAATATAAAGTTAAACCACAGTATTTCTTATTTCAGTATTTTGTATTTCAGTATTTATTTCTTATTTCAGTATTAACAACCTTATGTTACCTTATGAAATTTAGTAAATTAGTATAGATTTTAATGGCAAGCACACCTGATTAGAAAGTAATCTACACCTCATTAAGAGTTTTACAAAATCGGGTTTTTTTTTTTTTTTTTTTTTTGCATCTGAGCTAGTTTTTCTCTTACTATCTCTTTGGTTCTCAAAATTTAGTTCGTTTTATATCTTTCATGAGGTTTTCTATAAGGCCAACTCAGGCAAAGTATTTAGAAATAAAATTGGAGAAAAGAATAGAGGCAATGCAGCACAGAAAAATATCAAAGGAGGCAAATATTTTGGTTTGCCTCTGACTGCAGTATTTCTAATTTAAAATCTTTAGCAAATAACTTCTGCATAAATCTCCTTATCTGTAAAATGGTAAAGAAAAAGGAACAGTTACCAGGATGATTGAATTCATTAATACACAACACAAGTTTCAAGAAGAGTTCCTGACTGAGAAAAGTGTTCACTAATATTGTTTTCCTTATTATTTTCTTTCCCATGGGGTTCTTTGAGATTAAGAACTTTAGGAGCAATATGTGTGCTTAATTCATGTACATATTTCCAACAATTAATTTATTTATTGGACCTAAGTGAACATTCATTGATTTTGGTTGAAGGCTATGATATAGAGCAGGAATAAACAGATCATTAAAACATATCTAGATTGAAAAAGAGAATGGGTCTGTAATAAGGTTTATTTTATATTTCACTAAATAATAATTTATGCCAGAAACTCAAGTAAAGCATTACTAAAAATTATAAATTTTGACCTTGAATATTTTCTAAGAATTTCCACATCCATTATCACTTCAATCCTCAGTAAAATCTTGTGTGGAAAGTGTAGAAGTAGTTATTAGATACATTCTGTGTATGAGAGAAATTGAGGAACATAGCAGTTTTATGATTTTCCCTTCAGAATACATTGTAGCAAAGCAAAACTTGGAACCAGATATTATTTCCCATTCACTCCTTACAGTTAATACCTCATCAAATTTTACAAATTTTTTAAAAAAATCAAATGATGTATCTCTTAGATGCTACATTCTGCAGTCTTATCTTTTTATATTTTTTAAAATGAGGAATACATGACATGGAGTAAAATTCACCCTTTATGTTATGCAGTTGTATTAATTTTGACAAATGTGTCAAGAAAGAGAGTCTTTTTGAAATCACACACACATACATAAACACACATACATACACAGAGTCCCACATACTGCTACTTCATAGTCAATACTCTCTTCTCTCCCATTCATATAAGTAGAATCAGTGCATAGTCTTTTCAGTATAACTTCTTTCACTCACTATAATGCATATGAAATTCATTCATGCTGCTGTGTGTATCAGCAACTAATGTACTTTATTGTCAGTGAAGTGTCTTTTCAGGTGCTACCCCCTTTTTAAAATTGGATTTTTTTCATATTATTGACCTTAGAGTATTATTTATATATTCTGGATAAAAGTATTTTGTCAAATATATTGTTTGCTAATGTTTTCATCTCAACTATGACTTGTTTTTTCATTCTCTTAATGGCATATTTTTCAGAAAATGTAATTTGTTTTGTTAAGTCCATTTGATCTTTTTTTTTTCTTTTATGGATGATTCTAAATTTCTGTACAAGCATCTTTGACTAATTCAAGGTCAAAATTATGTACTCCTATGCAGCTTTTTAAACTAGTAAATATGTTAGGTCAACAAGAATTTCTGTTCTTTCACTTTATTCAACAGTTATCCTAGTTAGGTTATATCATTTCATAAGATCTGAAAAAATTAACCACTCATATTGGATTGAATTAAATGGCAAAAAGAATGAATTATCTATTTATAACTATTTCACAATCTCCATATGAATCTGTTGCAGAGGTCTCTGTCAGGTAAATTTTACTAGGATAGTCAAAAAGTTTATGAAGTCATTTAAAATAATCTAGTAAGTTTATTCAGTTGTTTGAGTAGTTTGTTTCAAGCAATGTCTACATGCATACTTTCATTTGATTTCTAGTCAACATGAATGACTGAATAAATATTTAGATAGAAACCAAATTAAAATATTTAACTTTATAGCTGTAAGTAAACACAATACATATCTTATAATAACTTAGTTTTATGTGATTTTTGGTTGTCTATTTAAATATCAAAAGATATAGGCTTGGCTCACTAAACATATTTTTTCTGTGTTTCTGCAAAGTTATCCTTTCTTGTCCCTAATGCTTACCGTCTCCACTTACCTTAGGCTACATACAGAGTGAGTGATTGAAAGCAGAGTAAACAGCATTCATGGGTAACTGAGTTCAAAGCATGTGGAGGTTGGAACAGGGAAATTAATCCCTAGCTATATAACTCTATTTCTCCACCTCTGACCAGAGAATGAACCTCCTTTATCAAGGGTGGTCATCCACTTCCAAAACAGAAAGCTTTGTGACATTTGTAACTGGGGCAGCAAATTAGGGAGGGGTTACCTTCTTCATCAGCATGATCATTCCAATCAGCTCTGGAGATCAATACAGTGTCGACAGATGTCCCAGCTAGATCAAGTGCACATCCAGGCAGTCTTTCAGAAGACTGAAATCATCAGTTCTATCAATTCCATAATGAATTTGTGATCTGTGATATGTGTTACATTACCTTAGCATGAACGACATAATTATGGTTGGACTTAACAAAGAACATGTAAAGTATCTGGCAAAAGAAAAACAAATAACTAAGTAAAAAAAGTCAAAGAATTTTGAGTGTTTGACACCCAGTGAAATTTTTCAGTCAGAAAAAGAAACTTTAGTTGTTATGGTTGCTCATTTGAGGAAAACTTTAAATCTCTGTGAATATTATGCTTACAACGTGAGGAGTTCCACTCCTTTTTCCTAGAATACTTAAATATCAGAGAAAAATGTCACTTGGTGACCAACCTCACAACTTAAGTTTTTTTAAAATACAGAAACTAAGACATTGAGGAGGAATTGCCTTATCTCAATCTGTAATTAGAATGATAAAGCCAGGTCTAAAACCTAGCCCTTTCCCATGTTTATTGTATGTACTTCTACCTTTGTCATCCTGCCTTACTACTGCTATGAAATATCATAAGTTATTGAACTTAATAAATGCTGGCTGAGTAACTAACACTTTTAAATGTAACTTCAATGTATCTTGAAGTGAAAGAGATACATGTTTCAGAAAAATCTATCCTATATATATATATATATATTTTTTTTTTTTTTTTTTTT
>JAJEJO010001426.1:338917-366568 GCA_020662805.1 Glaucomys volans
TGCTCATAGACATAGCAAAGTGCTTAATGACTGAGTTAAAATTACATTTCTGCCTTTCTGGAACACAGTACAGCGTGACATTGTGCATCATCCATTGAAACATAAATTATGGCAAAGATTTTACTAAGGAAAACCAACTTTGTGTTGTTAAATTGAATTATTTCAGACAAGATCTCTTAAATGATGCAGCAGCAAAGAAGCAGAAAATCAGATTATAAGGACCAACTCATCCTAGACACAAATAGCATATTTCTGCTTCTAATAGAATGTAAATATCTAGTCTAATGTTTTTCAATGTGTCTTCTACAAAAGAGTAGTTCTGTGGAAAATTAATTATTTTTGGAGTGGGAAATTTTTTTATATCTCAAATAAATAGTGGAAACATTAGGTTATACAAAGCTAATAAGGATTTCTTATCACAACATCTCTCAAAAAATGTTTCCTAAAGCAGCTACAGTCTAGGGAATAGGAGAACCTATTATGGTATGGATTGTGATTATTAACTATTATGAAAAATTGTGGAGAACTTTAAACAAGGAAATGAAATAATTTCAGGGAGACAAATTAAGAGAATATTAGAACATTTTAAAGCATGAGTGAATGGTGGTGGGGACAATGGAATAGAAGTGTTAAGAAGTGGTCAAACATTAGGTATTTATTGAAGCAATGTCTAGCAAAATTCCCTAAGAAAAAGGTATAGGCTATGATTGCCTAAAACACAAAGATTCATTAGACTTTATACTTAAGCTATTGGTAGATAGTGATGTTGTTGGTACAGAGATGACTGGAATAGGTATGTGAGAATTTTTATTAGAAGGGAGAATCAGAATCAACATCTTATATTTGGACATACTAAATTTGAGATTCCTATTAGACATCCAGGTACTAATGCCAAATAGATAGTCGGAAATATAATTCTGAAAGTCAGAGAAGACTTGAAGTTGGAAATATATATTCTGGATTAATTCATGTATAAGTAGACTTTAAAAGATATGTTATTAGAATGAATCACCTAAGGAGAGTGTACAAAAACAAAGTAGATTAAAAACACTAATCCTTGAAATACTCCACCATTCAGAAATCATGGGGGTGAGGATGTGTCAATAAAAGTATACTGAATAGAGTGGTCAATAAAATCATACAAAGACAAAGAAAGTTTACTGTCTCAAACCCTAGTCAAAGTATTTTTTTAAAGAGAACCATTTGATCCTTTATCCAAATGTTACTGAAACATTCATGAACATAAGGACTGAGACTTGATCATTTATAATTTGTAATTCCTTGGTTTTTGAGAATTCCAGTCTTGATAAGAGAACAAAATCCTGATTATAGGATATTAGAGATGCAAAGGTGAGGGAAATGAGACTGTGAATACAATCCACAAATTTAATAAATTTTTCTGTAAAAAGAGAGACATCAGATTAGAAGGAGCCGAGTGCTATGGTAAAATTTGCAGCATTTTTGTTTGCTTATGAAAAATATTATCTAGTGAGCGGATAAGTGATGCAGAAGGAATAAAACAAGAACTGACATCCTTGAATTGTGCAAAGTAGAAGGGTTGACTTTAGGTAGGAACCTAGGTTAATCCTAGCTACTAGCAAGTGACACAGAGCAAATGTCTACATATGCAAGTAAGTAGGTATACCTAAAGGTAAAAGGTTAGTGCTCTTTCGATATCTTGTAGCTCCTCAGAATTAGAGGTCATCAGTTAGAAATGGGAGAAGAGGAGGATGTATTGGAAGCTGAACAATAAGAAAATGTGAAAGGGCCATCTTTGGAGTGGGAGAGTATGTTTTCTTGGGCAGGACTTGGCACAGTACAGCTTGTGGACCAATCGGGCCACTGCCCATTCTGTAAAAGTTTTATGGGCAATCAGAGGTTGTTTTACAAAGCAAAGTTGGATATTTTTAACAGAGACTATTGACTTATAACACTTAAAATATTTATTATTAGATCCTAAACAGTATTTGCTAACTCCTAGACTAGTGATATATAGTTGAATATTTAAGTAATTCTTCCACTTGTAATCAAAAGTAGTTGAACTTACAGAAGCAGAAAGAGAATGAAGGTTTCCTGGGCTAAGTGGAGGGATTGATGGGAATTTGCTAGAGCACAATGGGTATTGTGTTTTAGTCACAAAGTATGTAAAAGTACTAGAAATGTGTTGATCATCAGTGTGCATGCAGTTAACAGTACTGAGATACACATTTTTAAATTGATAAGAGGGTAGATGTCATGTTATATATATTTTTACCACAAATAAAATATATTTTTTAAATACCCACAAAAGCTCAGTGCAGCTAAATGGGATTAGATGTCCACCTTTGATTTAAGAATTTCACAGAGGGCATAAGTGTAGGTAAACTGAAAATATTGCTTGAAATTTGATAAAGTATATATAGGACAAGGAACAGGGAAGTTATATATGAAGTTATATATGAAGCGAATAAATAGATTTTTGGTGGCAAAATGTTAAAAAGCTTAGAGTCCATGGTATTGGAATGGGAGTATTACTCTTAGAAGGGACCACTTTTTTGATGCTTCAAAAATCACACTGCACAGAGATAAATTTTATAGGCATTGTTAATGAATAGATAATTGAATAAAGATTATATGGATATTAGAGACAAGTAGCATTTCTCTTTATTTTTAAATAATGCTTTAAAGTTATATATATTTATGTTGCACAATGTGATGTTTTATTATATTTCTGCATTGAGTAATGTTCAAATCAGGATAAGCACATCTTTATCCTCAAAACTTACCATTTTTTTGCATAAAAATATTTGAGATTCATCCTTTCTCCATGTATATACATGTATATAATTATCTATAACAGATACATGTATATTTATGTAGAGCTACTCTACTATGCAAGAGGAAACTTAAATGGAATTCTAATATTGAATCATATGGTTCTGTCCTCAGTTCTGTACCATTTGACATTGTTTCCAAATACTTTAAGACAAATCTAAGGTCACATAAAACTAAAGGATTCAGTTCAGTGTTCTTCTGGAATCACCTGGTAACAAACTCAGTGTGAAGAAAATAATATCATTTTCAATTACATGTGTACTTCTGAAAAGACAGTATTTGTTATCTTTTCATAAAAATAAGGTATATATGATAACATATGCTGATTGAGAAAAATTAGTTTAGAAGACTGTATGGATGCTATCACTGCAATTATTTAATTTACATTTAAGTGATTAAACTAAGAACACTAACACCTTGAAAAGTTATAAAATAATATTATTTTAAAGTTTTATCTATGCAAAATGCGTTCTGTGGGCTTCTTTCATGGAGGATTTGTTTTTCCACATACCAAATGTTATTTGAAAATCCTGTTTACTTATTCCTACTGATACAACTATCTGTTATTCTCAGTAGTATGAAGAGGAAATGACTCATAGAACAAATTAAAATTGGAGTTCAGTGGGGAGACTTTAATCATTCCATGAACTTCCTCTATAGTATTCTAAATTCTGTATTTTTGTGTTATCAAAAAGTCTATGGATTTTATAAGAATCTTAGATGACACTTATCCACCTCTCACACAAAAATATTTTAAAAGTTAATGCTCTAAACATATTGGTAGTTATCAGTTCGTGGACTTTTGTCTAGTGCTCAAAATTTTCCAGACACTGAACCCCATATGACAGCACTTATTTGTAGATTAGGAAGATCATAGATTTAATGCATGTATTTAGCGTAATTTGAGTACTTTTATGAAAAATTCAGTTTATTTTCAAAGTGTATATATGACTTTTTGTGGAAGAGTTCTGATGGTCTGTGAAATATCTTTTGTAAGTTACTTTTTATATTATGTAATGTCATTTCTAAATGCAGAAAATATTGTATTTCCAGGAATGCAAAAAAAAAAAGAAACAGCTGTTATGCATTCCTTTGTGATACCATCATGATCTTAAGACATCAAGATTAAATCAGAATGTGTTTCCTTGACAATCTGTCCTATATTTGTTGTATTTATCAATTTAGGAACTATTTTAGAAAAAGGGAGAGAGAAAATTTTAACTTCTGCTATAGGAATAACAGTGTATCCTGCAATATATCTCATATGGAGCAGGAAAGAGAAGATGCAAGGGGCAAAAGGGAAAAGGGCAGGAGTTCTGGAAGTTATTATACTGTACTTTGTTTTACAAGAAAGTAATCTCAAGTTACCAAGGAAGACTGTTGATAAAACCTGGAGGAAGGGGACACCCCTTTTACAACTAAATTGGTTCAATCAATCCTGGCATTCATCAGGGTGACAGATGTCACAGCCATATCACACACATATCCCAGGAGTGATTGGGTTTTCTTCCCATACAAAGACAGCTTTCAGTCCCAGCCAGCTGACTATACTAGAGATGTTTAATAAGTCCTGGAAGGAGCATCCCTGTTAGATTTATAATCAATTCCAACCATATACTGCACGTTCCTAGTGCTTTAATTGACTACTGTTAAGAGTTTTAAGTTTTATTTTCAGTGAAACATTTTTAGTAAGTTCATGTGGCTTGGTGGGTGATTTATGGAGAAAGTTAGCTGAAATTATTTTATCTTTTAAACCTTAATACCTGCTCAAGTTGCCTAGTGTTTTACATTGTAACTCTCAGCAAGCTATTCTTCAGAGTTTCTATTTCCAAAAAGGTAATGCTAATCACAGTCTTTTAAATTTCACTTTAATTATATTAAATTTGAGTTCAATATAATTATGTTCCTATAAATCCAACCTAATTTTCAAAATTAAAAAGAGTTAATTTAGTAATTGTAACATAATACTAAAAGCAGCAAAAAATTATAATAATATGTAGATTATAGGGATAACTTCCAAAAGATTACAAGGTATGGCTTATTTATAAATGAGTTGTGGAGAGCAAAATGTAAACTTGACCTTAACTTCCACTTCACTGCTTTAGCAACCACCCATTACATTTATATGTACTTTTGTAATTAAAACAGTACATTATCTCCTCCTAAGAAGCCCATTGAAGAAGCAGAGTAAGGTGTAAATGTCCTTAAGGTCAATTCCATCATGGTTTCTGGAAAATAAAAAGTACCCAGTAAATATTTGCTAAACCACTAAGTAGGTAACAATAATAAGATGTACACTTCGTGTCTTTGCAGAAGGATATCTTGAAAGCTATTGATTCCAATTCAGTTTCTTTCTTTAGTATGTTTATAGCAATGTGAAATAAATTCCATTAGAACAAAAATGATGTCTACTACCTGGGTGTTTCTCCAACAGATTCCATGACTGTACACTGAATAGGATGAATACTCAGTAAACCTTTGATGATTTTATTTAAGATAGTTTATGAAGACAACACACTTTCATGTGGTTTTTCAATGTACATAAGAAGTTAAAACTTGCAAAGAGTAAGAAAAATGTGAAAAATGTGTTTATGAATTAGGGTCATTCAATTCTTGAATCAAGAGTTAAAATTATTTCCTCTCCTTAACAAGTAAACATCTGTCATCTTTGCTCTTTAACTGGCTTTGAATAACAAAGAAACCTTACAATGCAATGTCATAGACAATGATCTTTATTATGGCCTATAATTTTTGGTATTGCCTATAATTAATAGCAGTATTTAGATAAAAATTTCAAAATCTTAATTTTGTCATTCATCATCTATTTCAGACATTTCCATATTAAAACACACATTTAATTGTGTATGAATACTGATATGTGGTGTTGTTAAAAGTAGAACTCTCTAAATACCAAGCTGATACAGCAAAGTAACTCCAAAACAGGCTTTTTACATAATCCATTGAATTCTGATGTTGAGACTGTTTAGTGTAAATACATATTAAGTTTCACAGTAGAAGCAAGGACTGCTTTTCTTAATGTTACTCTTACAATAAATCAGTTGAATCCAAAATAAATTAAAAGGATGGTGTTTTCTTAACAAGCTGCTTTGTAAATTCATCCATATGTAAAAATGCAACTGCCATTGTGGTGAAGAGTATGCGTCATTATTTTCTCCTCTTTGGGCTCTAAGAGGAAGGAGGGGATAAAAATCTTTATTGTGTTAAAAAAAAAACCCTTTGCACTTTGACATAAGTCCTTCAAGCCAAACTTTTTGATTGAAACAAACTTAAACCATATTCCATTTCACAAAAGCAAAATGTGCTGAACATGTGGTTTTTAAAATAGAAGCATGTGCATCAACTGTTCTACATGAAGATTCTTTCTGAGCACGGTCTCTGGGGAAAGTTCATTACCCAAAGCCAGGGAGCACAGGAAAAGGGTGAAATAAACGGAGATCAAGCTTTCTCAAAGTCGATGGTCCAGGCAAAGGCATAAGTGATATTTAATATGCACGCCCAGGGGCTCCTGTTGAGTGCCCTGTTTGGTAACCCGGATCAGGATGCTTGTTTAGTGGATAAAAGTGTAACTTTAGAAATTGGCAGGAACTCTTGTGCTTGGCCACCTGTATTCTCAGCCAGAGATGGTAGAAGGGATTTTAAACAAGCACTATTTCAAACTTTGTTCTATTTTGCTTTCTTAAAACTTCCAATTTCAAAAGAGCTATTTATAAAAGTGACACTTTAAAAATGTGTTGACAACACCCAGTAGTCACTTTGAAAAAGTTCATATATTGTCTTTCCATTGCTAAGAGAATGTTTATAAAGATGTAAATACAAACTGAGAGAAAAGTACACATTATCTTTGCTTCAATAGCTGATGTGAATTGCCATATGAATGGATATCATTGTTGCAGACTTGTGACTTTCAATACTGCTATTTGCATCTAAAATAAATACTGTGAACTATGAAAGTAGTCTGTAAAGTCAATCAACAGTGGATATTAGCACTTCAAGGAAGTTACCCTTTCAGCCTGGAAAAAAAAAAAAAGGATTATTCTGTTAATTTTGACCTAAGAATGTAATAACATCTTCCTAGATCTCATTATTTCCTGTTCCCATTTAAGGCCATCTGGGGCCCAGTATGATGAGAGCGTGGTGCAAATTTATGACCCCATAGATCTAGCAATAGCTCTTTGGATATTAATTTGACTTAGTAGATTTACTGCTAATCCAAGAGTGTGGGCCAAATTCTGCCTGACACATCTCTACTGTGGGTCTCTGAAAATTGTAGCAAGTTGAGCTTTTGAAGGGCTGATCGCAGCTTTTATGCTCTAGGCTTAGTCTGCATTGCATTTTGCCATCAAGTATATACTTCTTCAGATCTGTATTTCCTCTACATTGTGTAATGACAGCCTCCCTGACAAACATACACACACACTCCATGGCAATGACCATTGTCATTAATAAACATGAATAGGGCATGTATTCTTTTCTAAACTAAGCAAAATTTTAGTCAATTTTGTGTGTAAAGGTAGAATAAGTTATATTTATCAGTTAAATGAGACACAAAACTCTTTAGACAAACAGAAAAGGAAACATGGAAAAAATCTTAGATAACACACTACACCTGGGTATTACCTATCCTAAAAGATAATTTGGTACATTTGTTTTTTTCTTTACACATCTTTATTGGTGCATTATAGTACTACATAATGATGAGATTTGTTGTTATATATTTATACATGCATGATAATTTTGTTTTATTACAAACTATACCCTCACTTTATTCCAAATAAAACTGTGCAATCTCAAGAAACAATATTTCAATAAAAACAATGGAAGTGTGCGTTGTTATGTAATAAATTTTTAGTGCCTAGGTAGAAATCTAAAAAAAAGATAAGTATGGTATAAAGAAAGCATTTGTACTTTTGATACTTGTCAAAGGTTTATCCATGAGGAAACTATCTTGAAACAATGTTTTGCATCATTACAATTAAATCACATTCAACTGCAAATTTGTATACTGGCAACCATTATTTGAGAATACTATTTGGAGTTCCTGATTTTTTTTTTAAATTAGTGTGACCCTGTTATGAAAATATATGTGACACTATATTCCTCTGTGATGTGATAAGGTGCATTTTACAATATAAAAATATGGAAAAATAGGAAGAGAAATAATGTTAGTAACCACTAAATATGGCATATAAAATGATTCAGAAATTATGTGTGCCATTTAAAATTGGATGATAATAAGTCTCGTAAATATAATCTGGTCAGCAACTTATCTGACAAATGAATCTTGTGCTAATATAAATAATGATATCATGATTTGAATCCTCTACAATGTGCCATGCTTTTAACATACATTATGACTTATCTTCACAAAAGAGGATGAAATAAGTATTCTTATCTCCATTTGCCATATAAGGAAATTAAGCTCAGAGAAAACAAGTAACTTATTGAGGGTTCAAGGTGGAAAAATTTAAACCTAGATATATCTCTTTCTAAAATTCTATGTTTTTGTCTTTGGCACTTGTGTCCCTCAATAAATAAATGTTGAATTCCTAACCCATATTACTGGGGAATTTTACCTTAATTGGTAATACGATCACTGTGGATGTAATTTGGTAAGATGTGGTTATATTGGTATAAGGTCTATTTTTAATTCAACATGACTAGTGTTGAGAACACCATGTGAATAAGGAGAGAATGAAGTAATGAAGCTACAATTGAAGTGGAATCGAGCATTGTGACTGTCACCAGAACCTAGGACAAAGGCATAGAATGGATCCTCCCTCAGAGTCCTCTGAAGAAACCAACCTTGCTAAGATGTTAATTTAAGACATCTAGTCTCTAAACCTGTGAGAGAATACATTTCTTTTGTTTGAAAATATAATGACTACAGTGTGTTCTGCAACATGATTGTACTGTCATTTATTTTTTAAATCTCTGAATTTGATAATTTTATATTGTTTCTAAATATTTTGCAATTATAAATGAAGCTGTATTAATTACCATTATGTTCAAATATTTGGGAACAGTTGATAATTTCCATAGAATGAATCCTAAAAGTAGAATTCCTGAGTGGTTATAAAGTTCTTACTACAAATTCCTTTGTAGAAAAGTTGTACCGATTTGATTTGTCTTTAGAAGTGTGTGATGCCTTTTACTCCAACATTATTACACTAGGTATTACTTTAAAAGTATTTCCTCATTCAATATTCAAATCCCTTTGAATTAATATCAATGCCTACAGTTTTATAATCATGAATTGATACATAGGCTAAGTGGACTCCTTGAAAGTGTCCAACTTTTAAATGACAGAACTCAGTTTTGAATCCACATTTTTCAGCTGCAAGAGACCAAGTTATTAGCCTTCTTTCAGTACATACATGATGCTATAACAAAATATCTAAGAATGAGCAATTTAGAAACAACATGAATTTGTTTCTCACAGTTATGTAGTTCTCATCAAAGAAGAAAAATGACCCTCCAAAAAAGAGAAAGACGTTCCTTTCCCTCTCTGTCAACCACTGCTCTTCTAACTTAACTCTACAAAAAGTCTTTAAGAATGTAAGTGAAGTAATCGTATCCATAGAGACTGGGAAATACAATATCAAGTCACCAGTGGATTCAGTGTCTGGTGAAAACCTAGTTTATGCTCCCAAGATATCGTCTTGAATTCTGTATCTTCATATGATAGAATGAACAGAAGATTAAACAAATGACAAATCTGTGTTCTCACATGGGAGAATAGATGAAAAGGTAAAAAGGAAGACCTGTTTTACTCCAGCTTTGTTATAAGGTACTAACACTATGAATGTTTTGTAAGGTACTAGCATTATTTATTGAGGAAGAATTCTCATGTCCTAATAACCTCTTGAATGCTTTAACTGTTAATACTGAAGTATGGAAGATTTGGCTTTAAAATGATTTTGACAGCAACACAAAACATTCAAACCATTGCACACTATATTATAATATGCTATGTTGCCAATATGTCACCACTCTATGTTCTTGATATGGTACTGTACTGCCTCGTTCAATTTTGGCACATTTCCTAGCAAAAGTATTTTAAAATGGACACGAACAATTGAAGTACCTTGACCCCCAACTCTTATTCTATAAAAAAAACTCAAGTCATGATGAATGAAACATCTAAATATTTAAGACTTGAAGTTCTGAAACTACAAGAAAATGTAGGGGCACACTTCAAGACATGGTACAGACAATGATTTTCTGGTTAGGGCATTGAAAGCACAAGAAATATCTTCTATGCAACAAAGGAAACAATAAAAGAGAAAAGAGACTACCCATAGAATAGGAGAACATATTTGCCAACTATCTATCTGATAGAAGGTTATATATAAGGAACTCAATAAACTTAACAAAAACAAAGCAATCCAATTAAAATGGGAAATTATCTGAATAGACACTTTGCAAAAGGACGAATACATGAAACATGCTCAATATCATTAGTCATCAGGGAAATGCAGACCAAAACTACAATAAGTAACCAGGCCAACTCAGATATAATGGCTATTATATATAAAATGCTAGAAAGGATATGGAGAGAAAGAAACAATATATAGTGTTAGTAGGAAATGTAAGTTAGCACTGCTATTATGGAGAATGGTATGGAATTTCCTCAAAAAACTAGAAATACATACACTGTATGATCCAGACAATCATCTCTGAATACACATCTAAAGCAAATGAAATCTGCATACCAAAGAGATACCTGTATGCCCATGTTTATTTCAGCATTATTCATAACAGCTTAAGATATGAAATTACCCTTGGTACCCATCAACTGAGGAAAGGATAAAAGAAATGTGGTATATATACACAATGAAGTATTATTCAGCCAAAAAGAAGAACACAATCTTGTCTTTTGTGGCAAAGGATGTAACTGGAATACATTATATTAAGTGAAATTTTATAGATACACAAAGATAAGCATTGCACATTGTCTCTCATGTAGAAGTTTAAAAAGTTGATGAAAACAGAATAGTGAATGGAAGAATGGGAAAGATGCTTGGAGTTGAAAGAGGGTTTTGATCAGTGCATGTTATATATATATTATTAATAATATGTTAATATATATTATTAATAAGTATTTTATATAGATATATGTGGAAATACCACACTGAATTCCATTAATATGTATAATCAATGTGTTTTAGCAAAAAATTTTAAAATGAACCAAGAAAGTACCAATGACAAATACTGTAACAGATTTTTCTCAGCAATAGAAACTAAATAAAACTGAGAAACTATTATAATTTTCATGATAAATATTTGCCTGTGAATTCAAAATTTATGATGTAATGAATAGATTCACATGGCTTGGGACTGTTTATATAATCATTATTCATGAACTAAGTGCTAAATAAATGTTTGTTAAACTGAATCAAGTAACTGCCATGAAATTGAGAAAGTAAAAATATAAATGAACAACACAATTTTAAATAGATATATTTATTTGAGTGTGAATTGGGTATAAATCATAATTTCAATACTAATGAAAACATTGGAATTAGAAATTATGTAACTCTTCTGAATTTTAGTTTCTTCACTGATAAAATGACATTATCACCTACACCAGAATCATTATAAAATTTACTTGAAACAATATGTATAAAGCCCCAAGAACATTGTATGATGAAGTGCTATGAACATAGCAAAAATAATTGCCTTTGCTACTTGTAAGCTTTTAGATTTTCCTATACTTGAAAAATCTCCCATCTCTTAGTTTATGTAGAAGGAAATTTCAGATTGAATCTCATGACAGAAATGTTATATGTGTCTTTTTAATATAAATAAAAAAGAGAAAAAGGAAAGAGGGAGTAAGGAAAGAAAGGAGAATGGAAGAAAGAAAAAGAGTGTATTAGTAAACAGTTCTTCACTGTGACCATAATACCTGGCCAGAACAACCTCGAGGATGACAAATTTATTTTTAGTTGATCAAACAAAATATTCAGTCCATGGTTGGCCAATCCCATTACTCTGGGCACAAGATGAGGCAGAACATCATGGAGAATGGGCATGGCAGAGGTAAAGCTGCACAGTTCACAGTAGTGAAGAAGGAGAGAGAGAGAGAGAGAGAGAGAGAGAGAGAGAGAGAGAGAGAGAGAGAGAGAGAGAGAGATTGGAGCTATGGAGAGAGTAAACAAAAGGAGGCAGGCATAAAATATAAACCCTGGTGACTTAACATCCTCCAGCCAGCTATGTCCTAACTGCTTACAGTTACTACCCAATCCAGTTAGTCCATTTGACCTATTAATAGAGCAAATAAATCATTCCACTAATTAGCTTATAGTTTCCATCATCTAATCATTTAACTGAGGCCATTCCTGCATTATTTCATGAGCTTTTGGGGAATGTCTCATATTCAAATCATAACATTTCACCCCAGGCCCCCAAAAGCTCATGCCTATCTCACAATGAAAAATACTCTTAGTCTATTTCCAAGAGACTCCATAGTGTTAAGAATTACAGCATCATTCAAAAACTTCCAGTCCAGAAGCTTTAGATTACAAAGATGGAAATGAGAGGGGGAGGAGTGGAGTACATAGGGTAATGATGTCTGTCTCATTCCACCATCTTTCAAACCCTGACCCCTTCCCCCTCTCATTTCCCTCTTCATAATCTAAAGTTTGAGAAACAATTCAAAACCCTTCAGAGTGATACTAGCTATGTAGAATGAGTTTGGAAGAGTTCCCTCCTTTTCTATTTCATGGAATACTTCGAGGAGTACTGGTATTAGTTCGTTTTAAAGGTATTGTAGAGTTTAGCTGAGAATCCATCTGGTCCTGGGCTTCTCCTGGTTGGTAGGCTTTTGATGGCTTCTTCTATTTCGGTGCTTGAAATTGATCTGTTTAAGTTGTATATGTCCTCCTGGTTCAGTTTGGGAGGATCATATGTCTCTAAAAATTTGTCAATGTCTTTGATATTTTCTATTCTTTTGGAGTATAGATTTTCAAACTAGCTTCTAATTATGTTTTGTATTTCAATGGTGTCTGTTGTGACTTTTCCATTTTCACCATGAATTCTAGTAATTTGAGTTTTTTCTCTCTTTTTCTTCATTAGTGTGGTAAGGGTTTATCAATTTTGTTTACTTTATCAAAGAACCAACTTTTTGTCTTGTCAATTTTTTGAATTGTTCCTCTCATTTCAATTTCATTGATTTCAGCTCTGATTTAATTATTTCCTGTCTTCTACTACATTTGGTGTTGATCTGTTCTTCTTTTTCTAGGGCTTTGAGATGTAATGTTAGGTCCTTTAGTTGTTGACTTTTTATTTTTTTATTGTATGAGCTCAATGAAATGAACTTTCCTCATAGTACTGCTTTCAGAGTGTCCCAGAGATTTTGGTATGTTGTGCCATTGTTCTTGTTTACCACTTAGAATATTTTTATTTCCTCCCTGATGTCTTCTGTATCATTGTATCATTCCATACCATATTATTTAGTCTCCAGGTGTAGGACTAGATTTTATTTTTATTTTATCATTGATTTCTAATCACAATTACATTATGGTCTGATAGAATACAAGGAAGTATCTCTATTATTTTGTATTTATTAATGACTTCTTCATGGCATAGTATATGGTCTGTTTTGAAGAAGTATCCATGAGCTGCTGAGAAGAAAGCATATTCACTTGGTGATGGATGAAATACTCTATACATGTCCATTAAGTCCATATCATTGATTGTATTATTTAGTTCTATAGTTTCTTTGTTCAGTTTTTGTTTGGAGGATCTATCCAGTGGTGAGAGTGATGTGTTAAAGTCACCCACTATTGCGTTTTGGTCTATTTGATTCTTAAAATTGAGAAGGGTTTGTTTGATGTACATAGATGCTCCATTGTTTGGGGCATAAATATTTAAAATCCTTATGTCTTGCTGGTTTATGTTTCCCTGAATCAGTATGAAATGTCTTTCTTTATCCCTTCTGACTAACTTAGGTTTGAAGTCAGCTTTATCTGATAGGAGGATCGAGACCCCTAATTTTTTACAGAGTCCATGTGTATGGTATGTTCTTCCCCATCCTTTCACCTTTAGTCTGTGAATGTCCTTTTCCATGAGATGAGTCTCTTGAGGGCAGCATATTGTTGGGTCTTTCTTTTTAATCCAATCTGCCAGTCTATGTCTTTTGATTAATGAGTTTAGGCCATTAACATTCAGGGTTATTATTGTGATATGATTTGAATTCTTAGTCATTTTGGTTTACTTTTGCTTTTTACCTTGACTTGGCTTCTCCTTTGACTGGCTTTCCTTTAGGGTAGTTCCTCCCTTTGCTGACTTGTATTGTTGTTTCTCATTTCCTCTTCATGAAATATTTTGTTGAGAATGGTCTCTAGTGCAGGCTTTGTATTTGTGAATTCTTTCAGCTTTTGTTTATCATGGAAGGATTTTATTTCACCATCAAATCTGAAGGTTAGTTTTGCTGGGTATGAGATTCTTCATTTGCATCCATGTTCTTTGAGGGCTTGAAATATATTGTTCCAGGCCCTTCTTACTTTTAGGGTATGGGCTGAGAAATCTGCTGATCTGTATTTGTTTCCCCTTATATGTAATCTGATGCCTACTTTTATTGTAGCTATTTCTATCTTTAGAGTGTTCCTTGGTAGTTAATAAATTATTAGTGTATTTTGATTGTTTGTATCAGGAATTGAACTCAGGAATGCTCAACCATTGAGCCATATCCCTGGTCCCTTTAAAATATATTTTACTTGGATACAAGTTCTCAATAAGTTATTGAGGGCTTTCCTAAGTTGCTGAGGCTAGCTTTGAACTTGCAATACTATTGCCTTAACCTCCAAAGCAAATTGTTTCTTTTTATTTACCTATTTGTTAATTTGTTGTAATTAGTTATACATGAGAGTAGAATGCATTTTGACACATTGTATACAAATAGTGTACAACTTCTCAACAATTCCTCTGGCTGTACATTTTTCAGAATCACACTGATAGTATAATCATACATGTATGTAGGTTAAAAATATCTGCTTTATTCCACTATCTTTTCTATACCACACCCCTTCCCCTCTCCTCACTCTACTCTGCATAATCCAAAGTTCTCTCATCCTTCCGTACCTTCCCCCAGTTGTGGATCAGCATCTGCTTATAAGAGAAAACACTCAGCCTTTGTTTTTGGGGGGTTTGACTTATTTCACTTAGCATGATATTCTCTAGCTCCATTCATTTACCTGCAAATGCCATAATTTCATTACTGTTTAAGGCTAAATAATATTCCATTGTGTATATATATGACATTTTTTATCCATTCATGTTGATGGAAATCTGTGTGGGTTTCATAGTTTTCCTTTGTGAATTGAGCTGCTGTAAATATTGATTTGACTGTGGCACTGTAGTATGCTGATTTTAATTCCTTTAATATAAACCAAGGAGTGGGATAGTTGGGCCAAATGGTGGTTCTATTGCAAGGTTTCTAATAAATCTCCACACTGCTTTCCATAGTGGTTGCACCAATTTTCAGTCCCACCAGCAGTATATGAGTGTATCTTTTTCCCCACATCCTTGCCAATATTCATTGTTGCTTGTATTCTTGATAATTGCTACTCTGACTAGAGTGGGATGAAATCTTAGAATAGTTTTGATTTGCATTTGTCTAATTACTAGAGATGATGAGCATTTTTTCATATGTTGATCAATTGCATTTCTACTTCTGTGAAGTGTCTGTTCAGTTCCTTAGCCCATTTATTGCATTGGGTTATTATTTTTTTTATGTTAACTTTTTTGAATTCTTTATATATACTGGAGATTAATACTCTATCTGAGTTGCATGTGGTAAAGATTTTCTCCCATTCTGTAGGCTCTCTCTTTACATTATTTATTGTTTCCTTTGGAGAGAAGAAGCTTTTTAGTTTGAATCCATCCCATTTGTTGAAAAACACTTTAGAAAATGGAATGATCCCCCATGCTCTTTGATAGGCAGAATTAATATTGTCAAAATATTCAAAATGGCCATACTACCAAAAGTGTTATACAGATTTATTGCAATACCTATTAAAATCCTAATGGCAATCTCCATAATATTAGAAAAAGCAATCATGAATTTCATTTGGAAAAATAAGAGACCCAGAATAGATAAAGCAATCCTTAGCAAGAAAAGTGAAGCAGAAGGCCTCACAATACCAGAACTTAAACTATACTACAGAGCAACAGTAACAAAACCAGCATGGTATTGGCACCAAAATAGACAAATATACAAAAGTACGGAACAGAAGACAGTGACAAACCCACATAAATACAGGTATCTCATACTAGACAAAGGAGCCAAAAACATACAATGGAGAAAAGGTGGCCTATTCAACAAATGGTGCTGAGAAAGTTGGAAATCCATATGTAGCAAAATGAAACTAAACCTGTGCCATGTAGACTAATGGACATTTACTTTTTATTTTGGGATAAAATATAATGACATTTTATTATCTTGCTGCTTAAATTATTGCATCTTTGGCCATTGAGAGCCCTTTCAATTAGCCCCTTTGTCCTTTTAATATGTTCCCATCATGAATCTGTATATCATCTACCTACCTGTGAATCATCTAATTACCATCTATCAACATTTTCTTATTGTCATCCACTTTAAGTTTCTCTAGGCTCTTCTTCTATATGTTCTGTCTAGATGAAGATGCTAATTCAAGCATTTCCTCAAGAAACCCATGGTCCATTAATTGAAAAGATTGTATTAGGAAACAATATATTTTGTTATTTGTGCTTATGTTTACTGGAGTTCAGATTCTTCTAGGCCTTCTCATCTGACAGCAAGAAAATGCATACATGTACTAACCTATATATGTACATTTATCTGTTAATATTTATATGTATACACATCTGTATCTATATTAAATTAAACATGAATTCATCTTATATCTAGTATTCTTAGTCATTACCACATAGACTGTTCTAGCAATCTTCACTTTGTGTGAACTTTTCTTTCCCCACTGTGATAGAAATAGATACTATCATACACTAAAAATTTATGTTATTATTCAATTGTTGTACAGATGTGTAGTAGTTTAACAATTGTTAACTCAAAACACATTGAAATTTATTCAGTAAGGTTCATTTGTATTTTCCTTTATGTATAACATTAGTCTGCAATAAATTACAAAATTACTTATGCTAACATCATTTTCCACCATTCCTTTCATTCGGGATCTTATATCCAGTTTTAATATAGTTAGATAAGTTTTTCTATAATTTCTATTCAATTTTATGATGTATCAGAAAAGTTTTGTTTATTTCTTCAATTTTTAGAATATTCATAGTCACACTTTATGCTATAAC
This sequence comes from Glaucomys volans, assembly GCA_020662805.1. Taxonomy (NCBI): domain Eukaryota; kingdom Metazoa; phylum Chordata; class Mammalia; order Rodentia; family Sciuridae; genus Glaucomys; species Glaucomys volans. The sequence goes on from JAJEJO010001426.1 coordinate 356,054, forward strand.
TTCTACAGGTTCTGACAGATGCATGGTGTCATGTGTCCTCCACTAAAAATTCCATAAGGAATAATTGCACTTTCTTAAAAGTTGTACACATATTTGACCTATTTAACCATCACACCTTCCACAACTTTTGACAATATCAAATTCAGTTTGTTTCTTCATGGTTTCCCATATCTCAGAATGTCATATGAATGGAATCATGTAGTAAGTAGCCTTTCAGTTTGAATTCTTCACTTAATAATATGCATATTTTCCACATCATCATCAATTTATGGATATAGTACAGATTACTTCCTTAATTACCTGCAGAAAAGTATCTTATTTGCTGCTGTTAATGACAAATAAAGTTGCTCTCAGAATTTGTGGGCAAATATTTGATTGGAATAAATTTTCAAATAATTTGAATAAATAACTAATATGATTACTGGATCACGTGGTTAGTAATAATTAGTTTAATAAAAAAATTGATGAACTGGAATTGAGTGATTTGGAATGATGGAATAACAAGATCAGCAGATCCTCTCCTTTGTAAAACCATTTACCTGTGAAAACTATAGTAAAATTTGTGGAACTTGGCCTAAGGGAATGCAGTGAAAATAGAAACATTTACTAATGACTATCACTGAGATATTAGTAAGAACCTAACAAGTGTATTGGCCTCTGTCTTGCAAGTTGTGCCCTGAGTGTGTGCAGCAAATATGACTGCTTATTATTTTCCCCAAGCTTCCTATATGGCCTGCAATTTTATCTTGGAGAGGAAGATTGCTGTCGCTTCTCATCCTCTCCAGCCCTGTATTGCCATATATCTATTCCAGGAAATCACATATAGCTGGATTTCCCTTCATCCAATATTTCATATGGTAGAAGCTGTAATCTTGGTGCTGATGTTCATGATGCCTGTGGCTCTAAATATCAATGTCACAGGATTAAGTTTCCAAGCCAAGGAGATAATGTGCTGCCTTGTTCCCCAATTACCCACTTATAAGATGGAAATATTATTCTGGGAAAAGGAGGCTGCTGCCACCACCTATTGTGAAGCCTCCCAAAGGATTTTCCATGAGTAAAGAAAATCTGTATGTATGAAGAGGTTTGAAGTTCTGTATGATAAAAATGCCGCTTTTGGAATTTAGTGAAATCTTTGCTGAGTATGATAAAATTAGTGGAGATTATTATACAGAAAAAAAAACAATGTCTAGTATTTCTGACATAGACAAAGTTTCAGATATTCCAAAGATTAACAAACAGAATCAGATGAAAACAAACATAAGAAGAGCTTCTCAGGTACATAGGCAATTGTAGGAAAGCTCTACATATTTTCTAGCCTGTGCCTACTTAGATACAATCACACCAAATGAGGAAGAAACTTGAAGGCATACCCAAAGTCATGAGCAACTCATCCAAACAAGGCTGAAACATCACTGGAAAACATATTTAGACATAACCCTTAGTATAATCTTAGTGTATTTGAACAATAAACTACTCAGAAACAGACATGACTTGTAGATTGCCAATCTTAAATGTAATTGCACAATAATCCCTGAAACTATGGAAGACTGGTCTAAGCTATCCTTCAATCAAAAGTGATCAGAGAATGTGCAGTGATGTTACTGGTACCTGGTTGAATAAAAATCTTTTTCAATGTGGACTAAACAGATTTCATCATTAATTGTCTTATGAAAAATCAGGGGTCATCCCTAGATTGAAAAGCTAAAAATAAGAGCAATAATTAAAACATCTGAGCCAGAACAAGATTTTTTTTTTTTTTTTTTTGGTACTGGGGATTGAACCCAGGGGCACTCCACCACTGAGCCACATCACCAGCCCTATTTTATATTTTATTTAGAGACAGGGTGTCATTGAGTTGCTTAGGGCCTCGCTAAGTTGCTGAGGCTGGCTTTGAACTCACGATCCTCCTGCATCAGCCTCCCAAGTGCTGGGATTACAGGCATGCGCCACCATGCCCGGCCAGAACAAGATTTTGAACACTGAGAGAGAGAAAAAAGATTTCACATAATCAGTTTAGTCATGTCAAAACACAAATAAATAAATTATCCCGCAGAAATAACAGTACTTTTGGAAGAGGGAAAATAGGTATCCATAACTGCTATAATAGATTACTCAAATGTTGAATTTCCAAACAAAATGTCAAGATTAATTAAAAAAACAAATTGATGCCTGTTCACAGGAAAAAATAGGTAGTAGAACCTGCTCTTAATTGGAACTAGATAATAAACTTGGTAAACACTGAAAATTGGCCATTTTAAATATGTTCTAATAACTAAAAGACTGTTTAAATAACTAAGTGAAAGTATGATGACATAAAAAAAGAATATAAATACAGGAGCAATATTTGAAATAATGAAAGGAAAAATCTTGAGATGAATATACAATAAGTGAAATAAAAATCTCACTACAGATTGGTACTAGCAAGAGAAAATATCAAGAACATTAAGATGAGATGATAGAAATGATATAGTCTAAGGAAGAAAAAGTAAAAGAACAAATAAAATAATCTCCAAGATGTTGGGAAACATCAGTAACCAAAACAAGATAAATGTAATTAAAGTACAAGAAGGAGCAGAGAAAATGTGCTTAAAATTTTCAAAAATGTCAATCAATGTAATACAACAATTGAAATATATAAAATCAGGGCATTTAAATACATAAAGCAATCCTGAAAAGATCAGAATAGAGAAAAAGAGAGCAAAATAATGACAGCAGAGAATTTAAATGTCTCACTTTCAAATCTGGACCTCTCATCTATACAAAAAATCAGCATAGACACAATGAACTTGAATTACACTTTACATGAAATATTCATGATGGAGATACATAGAATATTCATCCAACAGCAACAGAACACAAATTCCAGTGCATGTGAAACACTATGATGTATTATATGTAAGGCTACAAGACAAGTCTTAATAAATTTAAGAAAATGAAAATAATATCATGTATATTTTCCAAACAAGGCAATGAAATAAGTAATAAATAGAAAAAATCATGAAAAATGGCAGATATGTGGAAATTAAAAAATTTGTTCCTAAAAATCTAATGTGTTGAAGAAGAAATTAACTAAAATTTTAACAATGTTTTGAGAAAAATTAAAATTAAAATGTAACATAACAAAACTTATGGATGCAGCAAAAAATAGTAAGAGAGCAACTTAGAGCAATGAATACCCACATCAAAGGAGAAATATCTCTAGTAAATATTACAGCTCCAAGAGCTAAAAAATAGAACAAACTATCTGCAAATCAGCAAAAGGAAACAAATAATAAAGGTCAAGGCAGAAATAAATTAAATATACACTAGAAAGATCATAAAAATATCAGTGAAACTATTAGTTGTGTGGGAAACTGAATGAAATTGAAAAAAACAACTGAGTTACACAAAGAAAAAAAGAGAGTAAACTCAAATAATTAAAATCAGGAGAAGAGGAAACGTTACATCTAGTAATACAGAAATGCAATGTGTCATAGAAGACTATTAGGAACAATTGTATAATAATAATTTAGACAATCTAGAGGACATGAACACATTCCTAGAAACATATAATCTACACAGACTAAACCATTAAAGACTTGGAAATCTGAACAGATAAATAACAGGAGATTAAATCTGTAATTAAAAACCTTACCCCAAGGAAAAGTCCAAGATGAGATGCCTTCCAAGTTGAATTATAACATACGAGGAACCATTACAAATTATATTCAAATTCCTTCAGCATATGACAGGAAAATAATATAGTATTCCTCATTCTATTAGGATGACATCAAAGTCATACAAAGGCACTATAAGAAAACTGCAGGCAAATATCACAAATGAAAATAGATGCAAAAATAATCAATAATAGCAATCCACATTCAGCAGTGACATTAAAAGGGTTTGCTGTGACCTGCACATCTAAACATGAGAACCTGGTGAGGAGCAATTGAGGATTAAGTAAAAGACACACACATACACACACGCACACACACACACACACACACACACACACACACAGAGAGCTGGGATCTGGTGGAACACTACACTCTGAGGGAGAAACAGTGACACCAAGCTGGTCCAGCAAGTTTATTATATATAGGTTCTCCTAATCAGGAAGTTAAAGATTATAGAGGCATTATTCTTTGTGCTCTAGAATGTTATAGGACTAGAAAATTCTTGTTGCTATTTCACTGTTGCAATGCTTGGGGGCTTCCTGTGGCACCCAGGAAGCATATTATTCAGAGTTTCTACTAAGCCAGCAGGCTTGAAAGTTTCTGTACTGATGAAATATTGTGGTTATTGCTATGCTCAGAATCCTCTATCCACCATGAGTTGGCATCTGAGATCTAGACCAAAATGGTTTTGCACAGAGCCTTTTATGGTCAGGGCATCACCATAGAAAACTGGGCTATCTTGACCCACAGTTTTTATACAGGAAGTTCCCAGCATTTGCAGGTGCAACACAGCCATGAGACAAACAAGGGCTCTGATGCAGATCACCACACTCCACAGGGGTTGTGAGTCATGATAAAATGATATTTATTTCTATAATTTCACAGTTTGTTCAGCAGCTGCAAATCAACAAATAGGATTCATTATGTTAATATAATGAAAGTCAAACCCATATAATATTTCAATAGATTAAGAAAAAGCATTTGTCTAATTTTAATATTCTTCCTTTATTAAGAAATTCCTGAACAAATTAGGTATAGAAGGCATATATGTTGACTTTATAATAAAGGTTAGAAAATTCAAGGTCAGAGCTAACATCCTTCTCAACAGTAAAGAGTTGAAATCTTTTCCTCCATAATTAGGAACAAGACAAGTATGTTCACTCTTAGTCTTCTGTTTAACATATTACTGGGAATCCTTGAAACTTAAGCAGCAGAAAGAAATAAAAGGCACCCAAATAGGAAATGATAAATTAAAATAGTGTGTTTGCTGAAGAGACGGTCTTATATGTACAAAATACTAAAGACTCCATCAAAAAACTGTTGAAACTGTTATATATCAGTAAAGTTATAGTATATAAAATCAACATAAGAAATAGTAATATATTATATATTAACAGTGATCTATCAGAAACAATTTCATTTTGATAGTATAAAATACCTAAAAGTAAATTTAAACAAGGGAGTAAAATATCTGTATACTGAGAAATGTCAAACATTCATGAAAGAAATTAAAGATGACAGAAAAATGGAAACTACTACATGTTATTTGACTTGAACATTTAATATTGTTTTAACATTCATGCTACCAAAAGTAATCTACAGATTTAATGTAGTCCTTATCAAATTCTAGTGTCATGTTTTACAGAATTAGAAAAATAAATTTGGCAAAAATTCCTCAAAATTATGTATAATTTAATGCATCAGCAAAAATATGGAAAAAATAAAACACAAAGTAAAAATTCATATGTAAACAAAAGATACTAACCAGTCAAAACAATCTTGACTAAAAACAACAAAACTGGAAACATCACACTACTTGATGTCAAAATATATTACAAGGCTATGGTAGTCAAAAACATCATGGTACTGGAACCAAGTCGTGATTACCAATGGAATAAGATATAGAGTGTGTGGTGAAGTGGGGGACACAAAAATCTATGATCAATTCTCTGTTGATAAAAGCTACAAAGAATATGAATTAGGAGAAGTTTTTAAAATAAATTATATTGTATAAGCTGGTTATCCAAATACAAATTTGAAATAGATACTTATCTTACCACTTACATAACATCTTAAAATAAGGACTGAAATGTAATCATTGAAGCTATAAAATACTGGAAGTAAAACTGGCATAAAACTTCATGCCTTGGGTCTGGACAGAGGTTATTTAGTTATGAACAAGATAACCACATATGTGGATCAAGACAAACAATGAAAGACAAACTTTAAAAAGTATGGTACTTCACTAGACTAAAAAGATTTTATACAACCAGAGAACAGGTAATATGAAAACATGGTCTACAGGTTGAAAGAAAATATTTTCAAAATATACATTGAATAGCAGGCTAATATCAAAAACATAAAAGCAATTAAAAATAATCAATACCAATTTAAAAAGCCTACTGTAATACACAAAGTGGGCATCAAATTAGTGAATCAGAAGATCCCACAGTGTCATAGAAGCTTCCATTGAGTGAGTCAAAACAAAAGTTTTATAGCAGCAAACTGAGGTTGGAAAATGGTGGGAAAAATCTGGGAGGGAATTCAGTGACATAGAAGAGCTATCCACTCTCATACACAATAAAGCAAATTTCAAGCAAAATTATTCAGGAAAGCCAAACAAGGTCACTCTTCATATTGGAAAAAGGAAAATTCCAATAGGAAGCGACAATAAGAGTAAACATTTATGCTCCAAATGTTAGTGCAACTAATTCTACTATTTTCTTTTTAACAAAGAATCAGACATATCCCTACAAAATGATACTATTTTGAACATACCTCTGCCACTAATAGGTCATTCAGACATAAAATGAGTAAAGACATTTCACACTTAAATATACTATAAATCAAATAGACCTAGGAGACATTTAGAGAATATTATATCTAACATTGTATCTAACAACATCCATTATTTCTCAGATGCTTATGCAACCATTGACAAAATGAACATATTTTAGGCCACAAAGTAAGCTTTGTAAAATGGAAATTAATCAGCATAATGCTGTGAATTGTATCAGATCATAATTGAATAATATTAGAAATTTACAGCATGAGAAAACTATGGAAACCATATAACAACTTGGCACCTGAACAGTATACCTTTGAATGATAAATACCTCATAAGAGAAATGAGGGAAAACATTTTAAAAATTGTAAGAATTAAATGAAAATAGTGATATAGTGTAGAATAATTTCTGGAACTCTCTGAAGGTGGATCTGAGAGGAAAGATTATAGCACAGAGTGCTTCCATAAAAAATGAATATTCATAGTAAACAGTTGGTTACATATCAAGGCCTAAAAAGCAGAAACTAATTTCAAAAGCAGTAGAAATATTTAAGAACAGAGTCAAATTAATAAAATTGAGAATTAAAAGCAATACAAAGAATGCAGCAAGAGATTTTATTGAAAAATTAAACAAGATTAATTGATAAACTCTTATACAAAAATTAAAAAAACAGTAAAAATACCTACATCAACAAAATTAAAGATGAATAAGGCTATATTACCACAGATATTTCTGAAATTCAAGGAATCACTGGAGAATATATTGAAAATGTATTATAATAAATTGGAAAATGTAGACTATATTGACAAATACCTAGACATTTGTGACCTACAGCAATTAAGATAAGAGGATATAACAAACCTAAAACAGACAAATTACAAGCAAAATTATTGAAGCAGTAATAAAAAGATTTCCAAAAAAAGAAAACCCAGGACTGGATAGATTGTCAGCTAAATTCTAGCATAACATTAAAAAAGAAATAATGATGATCTTCCTCAATGTATTATCTTAAATAAAAAGCGGAATAAAGGAGGGAAAGTGGAATATTAAGGAAGGGTGCACTCACTGCCAATTTCTTAGCTCAAGATTTAAAAAGCAGGAACACTGTTACTCAGTGAGGTGAGTAGCAAAAGACATACACTACGATTCAAAAGTGAAGAGTAAAATAGTCATAGAGACACAGAAATAATGCCTGAGAGTCATTCCATCTTGACTGGTTGTGGTATCAACACCACCAGCCCACTGCTAAAGGTAGGGGAACACAGGCAGAGAGGGAGGAAAGTATAGTGAATAAAATTGGTTTTATCCGTTGTGAAATAAAGAGGGAGGTTGATCTTAATTAACTAAGAAATGTTGGAAAGATTAAGTTGTTGAACAATGGATTAAGAGTCCAGGAGGAATCAGAGACATGGCAGAAAGAAGTATTTTTAAATGACCATGTAGCAATAAGCAGAGGTATGAGACTGGGAACTCATAAAGGATATTGCCAACCTGACTCAGTAGTCACCTATTGTTGGAGGCCAGAGTGTGCCTGATTCTTCATTATAGAAACAGATGTTGAGAGGACTGTGCCTAGGGCAAGCTACACTGAAGAATCTGAGGAGAGAGATTCATCTTTGTTGCTGGGGTTCCATAAAGCAACTGGGAACCTACAAGGAATGAGTCAAGAAGGCATTCCGCACTCCAGGACTGACCCTGGGTAATTCACATCTATTGTGGTGGAATACATGAAACCTGTGCAGATTTATACTCCTCATCCTAAAAGTAAATTTTGAGCACACCCCTGAGATCCAGAAATACAGCAGATATCTATATCTCCTCAGCAGCTGGGATGTGGATCAAGTCTCAAATAACCACTGACAGAGTTTCAAAGGTCAGCCAAAACTAAGGCCCAACTGCTGGAAATTTCAATTTAGAAATCTGCACCCAACTTACTATGGGAGTACATAATCTGTCAGCACTCCCTAGTTTATCTCATACAATATTGTGAGACAGGAAACTGAGCACTACTACAACAAGCTTTGGTTGCTACCCCAACAGCTGGCAGTTTTGTCAGAAACACAAAACTTAGCCCTTGACCTAAGTGTTACAGAATCCTAAAATAAATACGAAGAGTGTCACAACAGCATAAGTAATGAAAATTAATCTTTACCACCAGAATTGACCCCTTCAACAGAAAATGGCACTTTATTTCTCATTAAGAATTTTTTCCCATTTGATCTCTTTTATTTCCTCTTTCTTAATTTTATTTTTAAATGTAATTTAATTACTTTTAACTTAATTTTTAAATCCTTTTTCATTCTGCATGAATGTATGAGTGTGTGCACACTCTCACTGTATAGATAGGTTTGAAATATATATATATAAAACCATATATGAAATATATCTGGAATATGTATGTAATATGTATACATGTACATATGTCATCATATAATTTCATGAATATATATTTGTCTAACTTGTGAATATATATTCATATCATTTTACTTTTATTTTAATTGACTTCTTCATATTTTTACTAAATGGTCTTGGTTTGACATTGGTAGGGTTAAAATTTAATATAATATTGAGTTGTTTTGAAAGATCTCATATTTGATTGTGTTCACATCTTGGTTTTTGTTTCTTTAAATACCCCTTCTTTACAGTCTTCCCTCCTAACAGCCAAATTTTTCTGTTCATTATTTCTCTATTTTATAACTTTTTTTTTGCTCCTTCTTCTCTATAGACATCATAAGCCTTCTATCCCCTGTGTCTATTCTGCTCAACTTTTAAATATTCCAAACTTTCCTTTGTCTTCTTATTAAATCTTAATCCATGAAATTTAAAGGAAACACTGCCAAATGCATTCTTTCAAGCCAATATAAAAACAAAGACGAATCAAGGAAATGCAATGACAGAATAATATATCTGAAGAACATGTGTGCAAAAAATTCTTAATAAAATAATAGCAAAACACATTCAAAAACACATAAAAAAGATAATACACCATGACTGAATGGGTTTCCTCAGAGGTTCACAAGGTTGATTCAATATATGCAAAATAATATATGTAGTTCTCCACAAAATTAGAATTAAGAACAAGAGTCATATGCTCATTTTCTTACATACAAAAAATTAAACCATAGTACAGAAAAGGCTTTGGTAAAGGCCGGCACTCATTTGTGTTAATAATGCTGAAGTTTCTGAGATTAGAAGGAAGACAAACATAAAGTCAACATTATACTAAATGAAGAAAAATAGGAAATATCTTTGATGAAATTAGGACTGAATCAAGCATTTCCACTCTTACCATTCCTATTAAATTTTTTTCCTTGAATTTTAGCCAAAATAATCAGGCAAGAGAATAAAATTAAATGGATAAAAATTGAAAATAAGAAATTAAATGATCTGTTTTCTGATGACATGATCCTATATCTAGAAGACCCAAAAACTCTACCAGAAGTCTCTTCCAGCTAATAAATGAATTCCACAAAGTAGCATGATACAAGTTAAATTTCACTAATCAATAGATTTCCTATACTCCAATTGTGATTCTGCTGATAAATAAATAAGAAAAACTATCCCACTAACAATAGCCAACAAAAATTAAAATTCTTGAGGATTAATCTAATTAAAGCTTTGAAAAAACTGTATAATGAAAATGATAGGGAGATCCAAGATGGCGGACTAGAGGAAGGCTGCATTCCTACTTGCTCCGTGGATTCCTACTTGCTCGGGATTCAAACAGCAGGAATATGACTCTCAACGAGATTTTACATTCAAAGCACATAGAAGGGGTCACCAGGTGCCGATCCAGAACCAACTCAGCCGGGCTGGGCTCGGCCCGCCGCGGGCAGCTACCATCCGGAAGCGCCAGACCCTGCAGCTGCTTCGGAGCCACCAACCTGGGTCTGCGCCAGCCAGCAAGTGAGTGCGGGTCCCCAGTAGCGCTTTGGAGTCACTGGCCGCGGCTCCGGCACCAGCCGGCAGCCTCCCAGGCAGAGACCGAGCATCTCAGGCTACCTGGGGCATCCAGCGGCGTTCGGGGAGATCCGGCCAGGAAACTCTGGGATCGCGGACTCTGGCGGGGA
>JAJEJO010001427.1:0-31228 GCA_020662805.1 Glaucomys volans
TTTTTTTTTTTTTTGCAACTATTTTTTTTTTTATTGGTTCTTTTTAATTATACATGGCAGTAGAACCCATTTTGATACAATTATACAGCAGGGAATAGATCCTTTTTTCACAATGTAGATTCACACAATTCATATAATCTTACATATACATAGGGTAATACTGTCTCAGTCAACTATCTTTCCTTCCCCCACTCCCTCCCATCCCATTTTCCTCTACACCATCCATACTTCCTCCATTCTTTTCTTATCCCTGGCACACCCCTCTGCCCCCCGCCTGCCCCCTGTTATGTATCAGCATCCACTGATCAGAGAAAACATTTGGCCTTTGGTTTTTTGAGCTTGGCTTATTTCACTTAGCATGATATTCTCCAACTCCACCCATTTACCAGCAAATGCCATAATTTTATTCTTCTTTATGGCTGAGTAATATTTCATTGTGTATATGTACCACAGTTTCTTTATCCATTCTTCAATTGAAAGGCATCTAGGTTGGTTCCACAGTCTAGCTATTGTGAATTGAGCAGCTATTAACATAGATGTGGCTGCGTCCCTATACTTTGCTGATTTTAAGACCTTTGGGTATAATCCAAAGAGTGGGATGTTTGGGTCAAATGGTGGTTTCATTCCAAGTTTCTTGAGTAATCTCCATACTGCTTTCCAGAGTGGCTACACCAATTTTCAACTCCACCAGCAATGTATGAGTGTGCCTTTTTCCCCACATCCAGACCAACACTTACTATTGCTTGTATTCCTGATACTAGCCATTCTAATTGGAGTTAGGTGAAATCTTAGGGTGGTTTTAATTTGCATTTCTCTAATTACTAGAGATGACAAGCACTTTTTCATGTATTTGTAGATCACCTGTATATAATCTGTAAAGTGTCTGCCCCGTTCCTTAGCCCATTTATTGATTGGGTTCTTTGTATTTTTGGTGGAAAGTTTTTTAAGTTCCTTATAAATTTTGGAGATCACTGCTCTGTCTGAAGTGTGTGTGGAAAAGATTTTTTCCCACTCTGTAGGCTCTCTTTTCACATTATTGATTGTTTCTTTTGCTGAGAAAAAGCTTTTTAGTTTGAATCCGTCCCTTTTATTGATTCTTTCTTTTATTTCTCGCGCTCTGGTGGTCATGTTGAGAAATTCTGGTCCTAAGCCAACATGAAGAAGATTTGGGCCGACAATTTATTCTATTTGGTGAAGGGTCTCAGGTCTAATTCCTAGCTCCTTGATCCATTTTGAGTTGAGTTTTGTACAAGGTGAGAGATAGGGGTTTAATTTCGTTTTATTGAATATGGATTTCCAGTTTTGCGAGCACCATTTGTTGAAGAGGCTATCTTTTCTCCATTGCATGTTTTTGGCACCTTTGTCTAGTATGAGATAACTGTACTTATGTGGGTTTGTCTCTGTGTCTTCTATTCTGTACCATTGGTCTACCTATCTATTAAAGGTTTTTTTGAGGCTGGGCAAAGTGGCTCATACCTGTAATCCCAGTGGCTTTGGAGGCTAAGGCAGGAGGATTGCAAGTTATTTGCTAGCCTCAGCAACTTAGTGATGCACTAAGCAAATCGTTGAGACCCTGTCTCTAAATAAAATATAAAAAGGGGGGATGTAGGTCAGTGGCTGATCACTCCTGGGTTCAATCTCCATGGGTAATATGTATAGACTGCTTAATGAATGAAAAGGAAACCCCTTTTTCTATATAGTTCAGCATTTACTCAAAATTTTATATTTGTAATGCTGTCCTCTTACATTATTAAGAAATTTGTATGTGAATATGGTTGGTTGATATAACTATTCAATTAAAAACCTGGAATGAATGTAGATTTTAGAGTGTGTTATTGGCCCTTTCATAAGCAGTTATCATTTACAAGTATCAAAATAGTCTTCTCCACAAATGTCATTGCTGATTTTGACAGAGTGAGCTGGTGGAGGCTGTACGTACCATACTTAAAACTGGAATTCAAGGATTCCTTCTCTGTACACTGTGGGCACTGTTTTTCTTTACAGTAGTGTTTTGGGAGGTTTCCATGTTATTTCTCGTGGTGATGATGCTGTAGTTCTTGACCCTTAATGTCTATATTTTCTCCTTTAGTGAACTTTGAAGATAGGGTAGTATGATCTTAAGTGTATTATCAGCTAAACATTGTTAGTGTTTGAATCAAATTCCAATCTCATCTTTCTTTTTTATAATTTCTATTTCTGACTTCTCAGCTGTGTTCATATAGTGTTATAATGGTAAATTAAAATTAAAAAATGGCCTAAAATTTCTATGAAATCACTTAACACATTTTTTACTCTCAATTTCTTTGTATAGAATCATATGTAAATTTAGTTCTAGTCAAAGAATGGATACTGCCATGTTCTAAAATACAAAGTTTTAATATATCATACAGTGTAAACAGTTTTGTGTATGTCTGTATATGTTTAATTTCCATTACATTAACCAATTTCCACTTAATGCTTTGTACCATTATATTTGTTTTTAGACATTTAGATTTCTTTCTTGGCGGGGGGAAACTCTTACAAAAAGCATGCTGCAACTGGGCATGATGGCGCGTGCTGTAATCCAAGTGACTTGGGAGGCTGAGTCAGGAGGGTCTTGAGTTCAAAGCCAGCTTCAGCAACTTAGGGAGGCCCTAAGCAACTCAGTGAGACCCTGTCTCTAAATAAAATACAAAATAGGACTGGGGATGTGGCTCAGAGGTCGAGTGCCCCTGAGTTCAATCCCTGGTTCCAAAAAAAAAAAAGCATGCTGCATTTTTTTTTTCTTTTGGAATTGCTCCTTCTATATCATAAATGCCATGATGAGATCAGCACCTTTCTTTTGCTCTGTTACAGTGCTGATTTTATGGGTCTTGCTTAGCATGGCAAGCTAGCAAGTTAGGACTGAACTCGGGCTGCTTTAACATTGTCTTTGGTTGTGATGTTAGCGGGTCTAATAGCATGATGCCAGTTCAGAAATGAGAGAGGAGGGTGTAAAATACCTATCTATTGTTTGCTATTACAAGGCTCCAGAAGAATGATTTAAATAGAAACATTTGTTGTCACCTACAGAAGAGCCCTATCCTCAGATGACATTTACTCATTGATTTGGTCGATCCATCAAACAGTTAATGCGTATGTATTGTATTATCTCGCACTCTACTACCTGGGAGTTGCTTTGGGGAAGGAGTAAACCTTTGTCCCCTTGTCACCCTGTCCCCAACCAATCTGGCACCTTAATGGCATTGGTTCATAGATTATTGGCCCTGTTTCAGAGAGTTTTTTGATAATTTTAATGTAAGATTTATGGAAACATTATAGCCCTTTACCTTTGATATCTAGATTATATCCTGTTAATGCTAAATTGAACCTTCAACAATTGTTGTGATTTTGAATTATGTTTGGAAGATAGATGAAGATTCCAAGAGTGCATATTTGAAACATTTGAAAAATTAATCTGGGTGTGGTGTTATATACCTGTAATCCCAGCAACTGGGGAGGCTAAGGTAGGATCTCAAGTTTGAGGCCAACCTGGGCAATTTAGTGAGACTGTTTCAATATAAAAAATAAAAATGGTTGGACTATGGTTGTAATTCAGGTAGTGTAATTCAGGTAGTGGGTTTAATCCCCAGCACCACAAAAACACGCATGTGTGCATACACACACACGCGTCCCCAGCACCACAAAAGCACAGATGTGCGCGCACACACTCGCGCGCGCACACACACACACATATTTGCTACTATATATTTGCAAAAGCTCTTAGTTTTGTACTTATGGCCATGAAAAGGCATTGGACCTATGTGCTTGCTGTTGACAGTGGTCTCTGTGGTAATTCTGTTTTTTAAATTACGTAGGGTAGAAAAGCTTTTGGTCTTTGAATTTAAAAGATCTTTCAAAATGATATGGTTAATGTTATCATTTCCTTTAAGGTTTTTAAAATTTAATAAGTTGTTTTATAATTAGCATGAAAATATACATGAGTTTTTAATATTCATCCAAATGGGCAAGGGATCTAAAAGATTAAGGAATGAACATACAGATTGTAGGGAACGAAAACTGAATAAACTCATGACTTTATATTAACGTATTTGCAGTAAAGCAATATTTAGCATATGAGAAATTGATTTTAGAGACATGAAATATCAAAAGAATCTTAAATACTCTTCTACAATGAAATTCTGTGATCTGGACCCTGTAAATCTGTAATAATGCAATTCTAGTAAATTGAATCTATTTTAAGCCTTTTACGAGTTTTTGAGTGTTCATCAGGTCATTTAGCCCTTTTAAAAAAATGCTGTTGACTAAAATATATGTAACAAGCAAGTAAAATGTTAATTGGGAGGCTGATACACAAATTGGGCTGAAATACTGCTCTACTTGTCACCATACCTCCCTAGAATAAACTGCCTTTTGATGACCGGGACGAATTGAGTGAAATCGTAACGGACAGATACGGGGCAGACAATTTCTTTAAAATGTTAAGACACATCAGGGGAATGGAATTCTTTTCTGCTTATAACTTGAATTTGCTGCTGTTTTTTCCTTTTAGCCCGGCCTCTTTCCTCTTACAGCCAGCTTCATCATCAGATAGAAACAGTGTCACACTCTTTGAAAAGGTATATTCTAAATTTTCAGTTGATCCTGACTGTACTAAATTATGTTATTTTTGTTGCTATAACAGTTTTATTAAATTCTATTAATTTCTAGTTTCTCAGTGTTTGCATATTTTACATCCTTTCTGTTTAAATATTCTTTTGCTAAGTGGGACTGTTGGAATTATTTAACACTGTTAGTAAACATATAATTTTGTAACAATATGCATTTTTAAATGTTTTTTAGTTGTAGATGGACACAACACCTTTATTTTATTTTATTTATTTGTATGTGGTGCTGAGGATTGAACCCAGTGCCTCACACATGCTACGTGAGTGCTCTACCACTGAGCCACAATCCCAGCCTTTTATAACAATATTGACAAGCTTTTTTAGGTTCATGATTATGCATGAACCTTTAATGAAAAAAGCTTCAATACATCTAAAAAGAACAAATTTTTTAAAAAAGCTTCAAGATCAGCCATGATTAAGTTTTAATGTTACTTGTCTCTTTTCTTTAGGATATGAAGATGGAAATTCTCAATGAGAAAAATGAAACTATATCTAAGAAAATACCAGAATTTAAAGTGGAACATTCTTCATTATCAGATATTGCAAAGAATATAGAGACTAGGGCATTTGAAGGGTCTCTGACCCCCCAAAAAAGTGATCCCTTCCAAAAAGAGCAAGATCATCTGGTAGAAGAGGTTAGAAAGAGACTGTTGATAAATATGCTTAAATATCTTTTTTTCCCCTCAATGATGTTGAAATTATTGGGTAACTGGGGTAAGTTGGGGGAAGGGTGGTCATAGATAATAAAAACCCTGGTTTATGCAAAATTGGCACTATCATTAAGTAGAAGTAGATTGCTTATAAATGTACTGAGATTACATGCATGTTTTAGAATTTTCCATTCTATAAATATCATCCAAAAGTATAAAAATGCCAGGATGGTGATTAAACCTGTAATTCTAGTGACTTGGGAGGCTGAGGCAGGAGGATCCCAAGTTCAAAGCCAGTGTCAGCAACTTAGTAATGCCCTGTCTCAAAAAATAAAAAGGACTGGGGCTGTGTTGCTCAGTGGTTGATTGCCCCTGGGTTCAATCCTCAGTACAAACCAAACCATATCAAACCAAAAAAAGTATAAAAATAGTACTTCTTTCGTATTTTAGGGACTAACCATTACATAAATTGTTATTTAAATATTTTGTTAATGTTGCCTGTTTCTTGGCTCCCTCTTTTTTTTGAATATTAAAACAAAGAATATTTAAATTTTTTTTTCTGTTTGTGTCCTAAATCTTTTGAAAGTGATTATGTGAATTGCTGTTCACGAACTCAGTTTTCTTAGCTAACCCTACCCCTTCATGCTATTCTGCTTTTCACTAGTAATTGAACACATCATACCTCCATTGCTCAGTACTACAGAACTCAGCTTACACAAACTACTTGCCATTCATTCATTCATTTATTTTTTAAAAATATTTTTTAGTTGTAGATGGACACAATATCTTCATAATTACTTATTTTTTTATGCGGTGCTGAGGATTGAACCTAGTGCCTCACATGTGAGAGGCAAACGATCTACCCAGCCAATGTTAATGCTGTTTTTGGTACATGTTTTCCATAATATCTCTTAGCATTATTTGAATTGGGTTAAGCAACCAGAAAATAATCAGGTGCTTTTTATTCCTGTGCAATGTAAAAAAAAAAAAAATGACTTATTTATTAATATATTTAATTATCAGAGTTCCCTCCTTTATCCCAGTCCTCATCAGACTTAAATGAGCATTGTTTCAAATAAGAGAACTGGATGCCAGGCATTTTATTTGTAATATGAATAGGAGTTGCGTAGTGCATAAATACTTCAAAGTAGCTGAAGTGCTTGTTTCTTTTTATTGACTTTGCACTAAAGAAAAGATAGATTTATTTTGTTTTTCATTCCTAATTGTGTAAGGAAAAGCACACTTTCTGGTTACTAGAATTTAGATTGGCAGTAGAATGATTAGATTGGCAGTGTAATAGAAGAGGAAAGCCTTAAAATTTTATAAAAATGTGCAAGTACTGTGAAATTAATTTTCTTAATGGCATTTGTGATAAGGGATATTTAGAGTTTTATTTCCAAGAAGCCCTCTGTTTTATTGAGCCAATTTGATTATGGTTTCAGGAAGTTATTTTTTAGTGATCCCAAGGGGTAGAGATTTTAATTTGCATGCTTTTTGTTTTTCAGTTTTATTGATATTTAGTTAATAGAGAGTGCTATTTCATACATTTTCTTTATTTTAGAATGTATCCCTTTTTTCTACTAATTTGGATGTGATAATGAGGTTTTTGGAAAGGAAGTATATAGTCAGA
The DNA here is from genome assembly GCA_020662805.1 of Glaucomys volans. Classification (NCBI taxonomy): domain Eukaryota; kingdom Metazoa; phylum Chordata; class Mammalia; order Rodentia; family Sciuridae; genus Glaucomys; species Glaucomys volans. The sequence goes on from JAJEJO010001427.1 coordinate 6,927, forward strand.
ATGTACTTTTGTTAATAGAGATATATTGTGCAAATAGAAAGAAGAGTCTGTTTGCTTTAAAAATCATTTGAGTGGATATAGAATAGTCAAATCCAAAGATGTGGCAGATAGTAGCTCTGATTACTGGACACTACTAATAAATCTTTCCAAGTACATGTCTCTTTACCTACACTTTTTTTATAGTGGGTTATCCGTTTATGATAATGAAAAAATTGTTTTGTGTTTTATTTCACTGTAGATGATCTATATAGAGTACCTTGAAATTTCATGGGTTTTTTTTTGTGTGGTACCTAGGATTAAACCCAGGGGTCCTCTACCACTGAGCTAACTTCCCAGTCCTTTTAACTTAATGCAATTTTTTATTTTGAGACAATCTCCTTGAGTTGCTGATAGGCTTGAATTGTAGTCCTTTGATCTCAGACTCCTGAGTAGCTGGGATTACAGGTGTGTGCCATTGCACCTGCCTCATCATTACTTATTTTTATGCCATCTGTTTTGGATGGAGCTGCTGACTGTGAAGTGCTTATTCTTTTTAATTTTTGTTTATTTTTCAATACTGAGGATTGAACCCAGTGGCACTCTACCACTGATAGACAACCCCTGTCCTTTTTATTTTTTGAGACAGGGTCTCTCAATTGTCCAGGATGGCCTGGAAATTGAAATCCTCCTGCCTCAGCTTTTCTAGAGGAGTAGCAGTGTAGCAGGGATTGCACTTATGTTTTACTATTCTTAAGAAGTTTTTGTTGTTTTGACCTGTGGGCTTGGCTGTTTTCTGTTGTAGGTTGCCCGAGCAGTTTTATCTGATTCACCACAGCTCTCTGAAGGAAAAGAAGTAAAATTAGAGGAACTAATTGATTCTCTAGTTTCTAACCCCTTCTTAACAAGGAAACAAATTCCCCGAACTCCAGAAAACTTAAGTAAGTTAATAATGCTTTCTATTTCATTTCCTCTTTCTTATATATTACCACTCTGAGACCTATGGTCTTTTGGAAACATTTTAAAACTCTCTTCTTTTATCTTTCAACTTAGTTGTCAAATGGTGGTTTATTTGTTGGATGTAAGGTCATTTTGTTGAAGTATTCATTGTGGGTAGTTGCACTTGTATAGCAGTCTTTCATCAGTATTATTCTGTGATGTTAATGTACTTATACAGAAGTAAAATTTGCCATGATAATACCACAATTTTGTTTTTGTTGTGTTACTTGGATTTTTTTTCTGGAAAGTATTTTACTTAACCACTTTTTAGAATGTCTCCTGCATTCAGATCTGAATGCATTTTTAGAAAGTATAGAGGCTGTTTTTTCCCAGTCAGCAACCATGCACATTAGGCAAAAACTGTACAGATCTTTACTTCTTCCCAAATAGTACCAGATCCTTTTTTTCCCTATAATATATAATTTGTAGGCAGAGGTCTTCATTAATTAATTAACTAATTTATTGTTGAGACTTGCTGTCTTGCCTGAGCTGGCCTCAAACTTGTGATCCTCCAACCTCAATCTTCTGAGTAGCTGGAGGGACTATAGGGATTATATGTGCCATTACACCCAGCTGACAAAGTTCTGATACTGGATAATCATCTTGGTTAAATAATTAAATACAATTTCTCTTTTGTGCCCCATTTAATTCAGGTTCAACTGAACCACAGCTTAGATTGGTTGTTAGCAAACTACATTCTGTGAATCAAATCTGATCCTGCACTGTGTTCTAATTAAAAAAAAAAAAGGAACACAACTTGCTCAGTTGTTGACTATTTTTTTTTTAAGATTCACTGTGATATATTCATATATGAACATAGGAAAGATATGCCAGATTCATTCCACTGTCTTTCCTTTTCCTGTCCCCCTTCCCTTGACACATTGTTTATAGCTACTTTCAGTTGCAGAGTTGAACTGTTTTGACTGATCAGATGGCTGCAAAGCTTAAAATGTTACTCTTTGATCCTTTATAGAAAAATTTACACCCTGGCCTAGATGGAGAAGAAAATGTCTTTTTAATGCCTGTTATTAATGTGTCTTGTAAAAACTATATGCACATTTAAGGAATGTCTTTTCTTACATGTCTTTACTTGTGTTTCATCAGTTGGAGATGGAGTTATTTGATGTTGTTGGGATTTGGTATTTTGTGGAATCTTGGCATCCAACCAGCATACTTATGGAACATATTCTGAATCAGTAGCTTTATTTTTATCACTAGAAATAAAGTGTTTAATTGCATCCTCTATGTTTGTCAGCATTAGTAAATTGTGTTTTTCCTCTCTGTTAATTAGTAACTGAAATTAGGAGCTCATGGAGAAAAGCAATTGAAGTGGAAGAAAATAGAAGTACAGAACCAATTCAAGTGGATACTGAACATGAAGAAGTATTGTCAGGATCCCTACCTCTGTTGCATAATCAAGAATTTAGCATGGCTAGTTTTTTCTCAGATTTTGACCAATCTCATTTGACTGAAGACAAAGTTTCATGTTGCCTTAAGGGTACGCCTCAGAAACATGTGACTAGTCATAAAGCTGAATACTCAGTAGAAGATCAATCAGATTTGTTAAATAAGAAAATAATTTGTAAGCAAGATTTAGAATGTACAACTTTACCAACCAAGCTTTCAAAACCCAGCCAAATAGAGATATTCTCCCCTAATGTGGGCAATAGAATAGATGCGATAGGTAGAAAAGAAGAGGAGTATATTAAAATACTGGATTGCTCACAAGCTTCTTATAATGAAGCTTCCACGTGTAAAACTATGTTATGGAACTCTTTTCAGATATCAAGTGGAATTAGTTCCAAGAGTCTTAAGGATACAGATTTTGGCATATTACTTGAAACTCTTCCAGAAGAAGTTGGTCACCTAAGTCTTAATAGTTCTGGTAGTACAGAGACCAGTTTTAAACTGGAACCAAATAGTCCTATGTACAGTGGCATTTTTCCAGATAATGTGGGAGGACAGACTACTTCAGAATCAGACTTAAATTTACAGGCTATTAGTAGTAGTTATGGGGCTCTGAAGAAATCTCTTTCCAAGAAAAAGGAAGAATCTTACCTCTTTAATCCTGAAGCACTTGAAAGACACAAACCAGAATCGAGCCCTTCACCCAAAAATATGGAAACAGATAATATGCCTAATTTTTTGGACAACGATGATTTACTCATTGACTATACAGAACCATCTTTACGCATGTCCCTTGGTGAAAGAAAACGGTCTCTATCACCACTAATTAAGTTTTCTCCTGTGGAGCAAAAATTGAAGAGCACAGTACCATGTAGTCTTGGAGAACTTCTACCTAATGTAAAAGGTAAGATTTAACTAGACCTTTATCACCTATTGAAGTTTTCTTTCAACTTTTTATAAAAATCATACATAGTGAATGCTGCATAATCTTGATTGTTAATTTGATAAAATATGCTCCTTTTTCTTTAATTTGGAGTTGAAGGAGTGAACCCTCACTTTAGGTACTTTCAGAATCTCTCCTGATGTGTATATTCTTTACAATTGGTTTGGGTCAAAGATAGGAAAAAATTCCCAAGTCTCAAAACTTAACTGTTTTTGTAATTTAACAGATTTACTGAAAGTAAATCTCTTTGAAATCTTCTTGTCTAATGGAAAATAGTTTATTTATTTTTTCATTTCATTTGTTTGTTTGTTTTGTGGTGCTGGGGATTGAACCCAGGGTCTTATGCATGTGAGGCAAGCACTCTACCAAACTGAGCTATATCTCCAACCCTATTTATTTTTTTGTACCTAGAATTGAACCTAGGGGTTCTTAACTACTGAACCACATACCCAGCCCTTTTTAGTTTTTATTTTGAGACAGGGTCTCCCTAAGTTACTTAGGGCCTCACTAATTTGGTTAGGCTGCCTTTGAACTTGTGATCCCTCTGCCTTAGCCTCCTGAACTACAGGAATTACAGGCACATGCCACTGCACCCAGCTGGAAAGTGGTTTTAAAAATACTGAAAAACACTATTTTTTTGTATGGGGATTGAACTCAGGAGCATTTAACTGCAGAGTCACATCCCCAGCCCCTTTTTATATTTTACTGAGAGACAGGGTCTTGCTAAGTGGCTGTGGCTGACTCTGAACTTAGAATTCTCCTGCTTCAGCCTCTCAGGCCAATGGGATTTACAGGTGTGCACCACTGTGCCCGGCTGAGAAACAGTTTTAAGTATCACTATTGTAATGGTATAATATTTGGGATTTGCTGTGAAATAAATTTGGTGATGGGAATGGGAAGTGGAAACAAAACAAGGTTGGTCAGTATATTACTTTTCTATGGATGCTGGGACTGTAGCTGAGTAGTAGAGCACTTGCCTAGCATATGTGAGGTCTGGGTTCAATCCTCACTTTTGCTGAGGCTGGCTTTGAATTCATGATGTTCCTGCCTCAGCTTCCCTAGCTGCTGGGATTACAGGCATGCACCACCACACCCAGCTTATTTTTTGAGACAGGATGTCACTAAGATGTTCATTGGAGTTTGTTAAATTGCTGAGGCTGGCCTTGAACTTGAAATCCTCTTGCCTCAGCCTCCTGAGTTGCTTGGATTATAGGCCTGTGCCATTGCACCTGGCTGTCTCCATCTTTTCATAGCTTTCTTCCTTTATGTCTGTCTCTCCTTCTACAGACATAATAATTTCAGTTAATTTATGGCCCACCCTACTCTAGTATGAACTCACTTTAGCTAATTGTATCTCTGAAGAACTTTTTTTCCAAATGTCACATTCTGAAGGTTACTTGAGTTAGAATTTCACATACCTTTTGAGGGGCACAATTCAACCCATAATGGTTAGCATTAATCATTATTGAAGCCTGGTAGATGATATGTTGGATTAATCATAATTCTCTTCACTTGTGTATGCTTGAAAAGTTTCATCATAAAGAGTTTAAAAATATTGCTCTTATACCCCGTTAGAACAGATTTGAATCTGGTGATAAAGATTCATTTACACATCACTCTGATTTGCCCCTGATAATTAAACACTGGTAATTTCGAAAAGTATCCTAGGAGAAATGTATTGATTTCTAGAGGTGAGATGCTTCAATGAAAAAAAAAAAAAAGTATTTTTATCATAGTTTATTTCCATAAAAGTGAACCTTTGTTAAATTAAGAAATGTGCAATCCATGCACAGTGGCGCATGCCTATAATCCCAGAGGTTCTGGAGGCTGAGGCTGGAGGACTTTGAATTCAAAGCTAACTTTAGCAATTTAGTGAGGCCCTAAGCAACTTCCAAGACACTGTCTCAAAAACAAAAAGGGCTGAGGATGTGGCTTAGTGGTTTAGTGCCTTGGGTTCAATCCCCAGTACTGAAAAAAAAGAAAAACAACAATAAAACAAAAAACAAAACAAAAACAAAAAGAAATTTGCTACTACTTGACATCTTTTCAGTTTCTTTTTCTTTGTAATGTTTGTTTATCCCTTTCTTTTTTAAAATCAATTTTGCAGAAGAAGAAATCTTGAATAAGAGCCTTGATGTGAAGGAATCTGACTTGACAAAATGAAGCCGTATCCAGATAATTTAACAATGATGCACTAATGAAGCTCTGTCACAAAATAGAAACTGATATATAACTTAAATACAGGTTGGAAATGTAACACTCTTTTTCAAGGTCTAAAAAATCCTAAATGCCTTTTAGCCTCTTATAGTGTTTTTAGGTAAGGAAAGTATGTTTGAATTTCTTTGTAGGAAATAAGATGAAATGTGACATGTTTGGAAAGCAGGTGTTAAGTTGATTGCTTGAATAATCTTGTAAGCATTAATGAAAAAAGTAGTAATTGAACTTACTGTTATAATTTTTGTTAATTAAAATAAGGAGGAGTAGTTTTTGATGTACTTTCATTAAGTGGTTAATATAGCCACTGAATATATTCATATCTCCTTTTTATAGAAATGAACCACTTTTATTGGTTCTTTATGGAACGTTCTGGTACTAACTGCCCCCCAAAAAACAGTGATAAAAGTAGTGCCTTGAGGTGGGTAGTGAAGATGACAAGTTTTAAGATTTCAAAAACTGTAAACAGGCTTCATAATTATTGAAGTAGATTGATCCTGAGAAATGATGTTTGATGGAATCAGGTACATATGATAAGTGAAGGATGGGCAGAATACATTTAGAAAAAAGGAAAAAGATGGAAGAAAATGTCTGGACACTTAAGGAACACAAGTGGATTATAAATCCATTCACTGGGTTGTATTTATATTTAGTCTATTTATTTTTAGTCTAAATTTAGACTGAGAATTTAATCTTAGTTTATATTTTAACAAAAATATAAATTAAAAAATTCATTAGTTTTATTGTTGGTTTTTCTGGGGGGAGGGGAGGGAGATACTGTTTTTGTGCTAGTTTTGATTATTTTACTTTATTGCTTAAAAATCATTAAAATTCCCCAGTGCCTACAGAATAGTTCAAAAATAAACCAAAAAACAGTGCCTATAAAATAGTTGCAAAATAACCCGAGAAAACTGAACTTGTCTTTTTTTTTTTTTTTTCTTCTTTTTTGGTACTGGGGATTGAACCCAGGGGCACTTCACCACTGAGCCACATCCCCAGCCCTATTTTGTATTTTATTTAGAGACAGGGTCTCACTGAGTTGCTTAGGGCCTCGTTAAGTTGCTGAGACTGGCTTTGAACTTGAGATCCTCCTGCCTCAGCCTCCCAAGTGCTGGGATTATAGGCGTGGTCCACCGTGCCCAGCTGAACTTGTCTTAAAATAACTGGTAACTCCATTCAGTCTTTGGCCTCATTCTGTCAGGTCACATGACCTAGAAATGAGCTTGTCTCTAGCCTTCAAGTGAATGCATGCCATCAACTCATGAACTAGAAGGAATGGAACAGATACTGGAAGGGTGATCATCTTCAGTATTTTCTGTAGAGTCCTGACTCATAACCATCAAAATTTTGTCCACCAGCCCCCAAGAAACTGACAGAAGGAAAGTTGGAGGGAAGAATTTTGGAAGTAGGTGGGCTGTTTAATAGTTGATCTCCATTTATCTTGGACTGCTGTTCTTTTTGTCTTGTCTTAATTTGAAGAAGTCTTTTTGTGAGAATAGAGAGGAAAAAGCATACATAAAAGTACCTTCTTTGCAGTGGACAAGAAAAAGAAAAGCTCCTCTAAGGTGCTCTCTTTATTAAAACAACAAATTAGGAACTCTGCAGATCTAGTAAAAAATGGGAGATCACAGTGGAAAGGGGACTTAAGGAAATCTATGTAGGAGATCTTCTGTGCCTTTAAATTTGAACTTTGTTCAAGTGTAACTAGTGAACTGTTTTTATTTTTATTTTTGCTACTGGGGATTGAACCCAGGGACACTTAACTACTGAGCCACATCCCCAGTCTGTTTTTATCTTTTGAAACAGGATCTCATGCCTAAGTTCCTTAGGACCTCATTAAATTGCTGAGGCTGGCTTTGAACTTTCAATCTTTCTGCTTCAGCCTCCTGAGCTGCTGGGTTTATAGATGTGTACCGCCATGCCTGGCTTGATGGGTTTTTAAAGTAAGGAAGTGACAAGGAGCTGACATGACCATTCTCCACTCTGCTTTGAGAAAATTCTCTCTCTGTACTTTTAAGTTGGCATCCTAAATTAGGGAGGAGTTAGAACTATTATTAGCCAAGGCCATTGCTAGACACTTAATATGTATTATTTCTTTTCAGGTTTTGGGAGGGGCTACTGGGCATTGAACTCAGGGGCTCTCAACCACTGAGCCACATCCCCCAGCCCTATTATGTATTTTATTTAGAGGCTTAGCACCTCACTTTTGCTGAGGCTGGCTTTGAACTTGAGATCCTCCTGCCTCAGCCTCCTGAGTTGTTGGGATTACAGGCAAGTGCCACCGCACCTGGCTTCATTTTATTTTTAGAACTGTGTTAGATAGCAATTTTTGACTATTTTACAGATAATTGTACTGAAGCCAGGGAGCTTAAATGACTTGTCTGAGATGGGACTTGAGGACCAGCTGTGTTGGGATCTTCTGAGATACATCTTAAATAATTCAGGTCTAAAATAGGAATGAGAAACTGCAATTTAAATGTCTTCCTCTGGTAATTCACAGGTTCAGTAAAAAACTTGAGAACGTCTGCTAAGACATAGTATTGTATTTAGCTCTGAGGTACCTTTGAGAAGCAGGCACGCTATTATGTATATACTGCTGTAAAGAGAGCTAGCTGATCAGAAAGGTTGAGTTCAATGAAGTGCAGGAGGTCCTTAATTACCAAGAATCAAAAGATCAAATGGTCTGGATGTTGTGAACTTATAAAAATCATATTGAGTTTTACCTGCAATAGGCTGAAAGTTTTTGACATTCTTGTCCTTGCTGTGCCAATACCATAAAATCTCAAATCCTTCATTTCTTTAAAATCACTGTATTTGCTTGCAATTTCTTGCCTTCAGCTTCTTCCCTATCTAGTTCTCCTTTTGATCATTAGGAACTGTTTTGGTTACATCATTTCCGTGCTTAAGAGCCCACTAATATTTCATTGCTAATTCTGTAAGAGTTCAAATGTAAGGGCATGTAAGATTTCTTACACAAATTTCTTCTAGTTCCTGTTCCACTGTAATCTTCCATTTTTTACTGAAATGCCTCAGTGAGCATGGGTCTTTAGAAATCTTGGCTCACTTCTTCTGCAGCTGGAGTACCTACCTTCTCCTTCTACATCTACCTTGTAGCCTATTAAAGCTACAGCTCACTTAAGGTTCAGAACAAATCTTATTTCCACCTTGAAGGCTTGGCTTAATTTGTCCTTTCCATCTCCACATACCTATCCCTTCTCTGAAATCTATGGTTTAGTATTTCATTTAATTGTATATTACCTTTATCATGGTTGTATGTGCTTTCATTATAGCAATTATATATATACGTACATACCTATATGTATATGTGTGTGGGGTGTGTATATGCATCCACAGGCATACATATACTCCAAGGACTATGTGTCATCATTAGCAAATTTTAAGTATTAAAATTGTTTTGCCTTTTTTTTTTTTTTGGTACTGGGGATTGAACTCAGGGGCACTCGACCGCTGAGCCACATCCCCAGCCCTATTTTGTATTTTATTTAGAGACAGGGTCTCACTGAGTTGCTTAGGGCCTCGCTAAGTTGCTGAGGCTGGCTTTGAACTCGAGATCCTCCTGCCTCAGCCTCCCAAATGCTGGGATTACAGGCGTGTGCCACCACGCCCGGCTGTGTTGCCTTTTACACTAAGGAGTAAAAGTAATGGTAAAGAGGGCTTATGGTTACAGGTGTATTTTTTCTCATTATCAGTTTATAGAATGTACCTGTTCACTTTTTGCAAGATATATAGATATCTAAACTGACTTCATTAAGTTTAAACGTTAGATAATATATTCTAATTATTATTATTGTTTTTTGTGTGGAAATGGGGTTCAAACCCAGGGACTTGCACATGCTAACAAGCACTGTACCACTGAGCTACACCATTAACCCCTAATTACTTTAAATGTTTAAAGAGGACAAACATCTAAAGTTGCTAAACATGAAAAAGTTAACACAGAATAAATAATTGAAGAGGGATTTAGCTGAAGACAAAACAAGAAAATATTTTGAAACTTTTTTTTTCTTATCCAGAAAGTATGAAGTCAGTTTTATCTGAAAACAAATTCTTCAGACTTATATGAAAAAAAACAACAAAAAACAAACCTATTTTTTGCTTACTGTGAATGTACTAAAATTTAAAAAAAAAGTTTATGGAATGTAAAAGTATTTGCTACAGTCAAATTCTTTTGCACAAAATTCAGCTACATAGTTGCTCTAAAGATAACTTTTTCCTTATGCACTGTAAACTGGCAAAACCATACCCTCAGTTAAGAGTATTTGTGAGTCTTGTTTTGGACTACTTGTAAATATGTTCTATACTCTGTTGTCTTTTAATAAATATTCAATATTATACCATCTGTCTGGAATTTCCTATATAATATCAAAAAGAATCATGCCTTGCAAACTGTAAAATGACTATTTATAAAAGTAACATTAATAACTTGATCAACAAAATAGAGAGGATGAAAATAGAGAGTAATGATTCAGGTTGAGAATATTTGTTACTGCCATCTCAGTTACCAGATCTACTACATAAAGGTTTTTTGTTTGTTTTGGTACCAGGGATTGAACCCAGGAGTCCTTAACCACTGAGCCACATCCCCAACCTTTTAATTTTTTTTATTATGAGACAGGGTCTAAGTTGCTGAGGCTGGCTTTGAATTTTTGGTCCTCCTGCTTCAGCCTCCTGAGCTGCTGGGATTACAGGCATGGGCCAACATGCCTGTAATCTCGGTATTTAAAAATGATTTTAAAAAGTATATCTACAACATTAGTTTTCTCATGCGCTCTTGTTATTGCCAATGGCTGTAATTAGGTGATTTTTATATCCGAGATCTTAGCTTCTTGCTATTCATGGGTTGGAACCCTGGTGCTACAGGGTCTAATACATGTTAAGTAACTTCATAAAAAGTCTTGGAAATTCTAAAGCCCTATTACATATATTCTTTATGAAGCTAGCTATTGCCCCATGTAAAATGAGGAGGCTTGGAGTTGATCAGTGGTCTTTTGGCTCCAAAATACTTAAGATTTCATGTAAAATCTATAAAACATGCCATTAGTAAACTGGAATGGGACTTTTTAGGTCTATTTTCTGATTCTAGCAGAACACATTGCCTATCCAAATTAGGAACCTCTATCTTTCCCTGAAAGCAGGCAATTTAAGAATCTTTAATCGTTATCCAGTAAATTCAAATGGGAATGTGATTTTGCTTGTGAGTAAAACTATTCCTTGAGAGAAGTTACTTAACTTCAGCATGCAAATTGAGAATTATATGAAGTAATGATCACCTGGAAAGCAAGGATGTTTAACTTCTGTCAGTGAAAGTGGTGGGGTGTAATGGTTGGGGTGGGAGAGTCTCAAGACCTTGGTTAAGGTCATATCAGCTTTCTTATCTGCTAAAATTGAGATAATGGTAATATCTCATAGGCTGTGAGGATAAAATAAGGTAAATGCCCATCAAATATTAATACCTGGCATTTAGGCTCAAATGTTTAGCTAGACTTCACAGTAATTTGGGGAGGAATGGCTTAGGTAGTAATGGTAGCAAGCACAATTGTACCAAGTATGTTAGGCACCATTTTGAATGCTTTGTTTTTTAAATTTAACCCTTTCCTATAAAAGTGGTATTGTCAACATTTCGTGAGGAAACAAGCACAGTGAAATTATGGATCTTACCTAAGTTCCTGGAGCTAGTATGTGAAAGGACCTGAATACTAATTTAGGTGGTTTAGCCCCAGAGTCCATATTCTATTGGTAACAAATATCAGTAAAACAAATGGGAGCTAATATCACAAAATTAAGTTTTCCAGTTAAGCAATACTTGTGGGCAGTCAGAATCTTTAGTTACTAAGCACCTTCAAATTATTTCAAGTAAGACCATGTTTTAAATTGCTAAATTAATGTTTATTCATGATTGAAGCCAAGAAGAATTTATAAATGCATTTTAATACCTTGCTGATAAAATAGGAACATTCCATCTTTGCAATCTGATAATACAGGATATTGGTAAAGGCTTTGATGCGCTTATCTATTATAACCAGGTATCAGAACATACACAAACCACCTACTTTAGTGTTACACTGTACCAACTTTTCTTAAAGGCCAGCTTGAAGCTCTACTGGATAGCTGAGTAAATAGCGTCCAATGTTTAAAGACTAGGGAAGGGGGAAGAGATGGAGTAGTTAAGCAGCACACATTTCAAAGCCCACTTTCAAGCACACGACATTATGAATATTAAAAACAAAGGATGCAAAAAAAAGGTAATTCAGCATTTTCATAAAGAGCATTTGGCAATATTCAACGCATGAGGAGACTGTGCTTGGGGCCATCCACTCTCTCTAGCTTCTCAAAGTGTTTCCTGGCATTGCGAATGTTGATCAGTGTAGCTGCAGAGGGGATAGAAGGATCCGACATAACCACCATCACATATGTGTTTGATGTGAAGATGTCGATGAAAGCAGCGAAGTTAGAATTCCTAACTTCCATGCTCTGGAAAGACGCGGCCAATTTACTGCAGCTCAGCTTGAACTGCTTGATGATGTTGCTGATCTTCTCAAACCGGTGGACGTCACGCTGCTCTTTGCACTGGTAATGGGAAATCACCAAGAACGTAGCTCTCTCGAACAGCAGAACTTCATCAGCCTCAATAATTTGGGCAAAATTCCTTAGGTTCATTTCCAGCTGCTGAACGTTGGGAATAAGCTGATAGACGATACTGGACCAGGCTTTGTAGAGCGTTTCATCCCAGATGGATGTTCGAAAACAAGCGCACTCCAGTGGGCGAGATAAACGCCTCAGGTCTTCTTCTCGCTCTTTAAAAATCAGGTCACGCTGATCCTCCTGAACTAGATCCATTTTGTGCACCAGGCAGAAGATTTTGGCATCAGGTGAGTTCTGGAGGATGGCCTCCAGACAAGACTGATAATAATGCATGTCCTTTTCCAGTTCGCGGCTCTCTACATCAAACACGTAAATCAAAACCTCGACATTACGAAAGATGTTATCTCGCTGGCTGGTGAAGTAATTTTCCATAAAGGTGTCCTGACCGCCACAGTCCCACAGGTTCAGCACCAGGTTCCCCAAGAATCGGACGTGAGAGTGCTCCACATCAATGGTGGCACCCAGGCGCCTGGTATCGCGAGCGATGTAATTTGCAAAGATAATGGACCTCATGCTGGTCTTCCCCGACCCGCTTTTCCCCATCAACAGCACCTTTTTCTTCATGGCTGTATTTGGCATCACCCGCCGGAGGAGCCGCTGCGGACTGGGCCTGAGGGCGCGGCCTAACTGCAGCACCGAGGAAGGGTTAGGGATGGGGTTCCGCAGGCTGGGCTACCGCTCGCACCGATGTACAGCTGCGCAGTAGGGGAAGCCAAGAGCGCGAGCTCGGGGCTGGGAAGGCTGCAGCAGGGTTACCTCGTCCTTAAAGGAGAGCGTCTAGGACGAGCAGCTGCAAGCGCTGGAGAAAAGCGCTCGTCTTCCAGAGAGGAGACGCAGCGTCCCAGCCACCACCCACTTCCCGCGGAGGTATCGCGAGAGTTCCGCTCTCCTGCCACCACCCACTTCCGGCGTTCGTATCGCGAGAACCCTGCGCTTCGCGGATTCTCCTAGTGAAACTGTTCTATAAAATGAAACCCAACAAGGATGACGGGAGAGATAAAATGGAAGGGAAAACTAAGGCTTCTGTCTTGTTCTATTTAAGCTGGGTTTAGGGTTGCAAGAAGTACGTTTGTGATCGGTGGAAAGAATGCTGCCCCCTGGTGGCTTAAAATCCCCTCAATTCCATTCACGATCACCTCGCTTTAAAGCGAGATGTGCTGTGGGCATTGGCAGCAGACAGGTGAAGTAGAGGGAAGGCCTAACTTCTCAGATCACCTGGGCAGGGAGCTGAATAGTTGAGGAAGGAGATTTCGAGAAATTAAACGATTTCTCAGTGCTAACAGCTAGATGGTATATACTGGGAGACATCCCGACTCCTAGTTAGTGCTTTTTCCACTTCCAGGCAAGTTTCTTTCTCACATCTGATTTTCCTGTAATCTCAGACAAAGCTCGAGGAAATTGTCATGTGGAACACTATGTACTACCTCCATTCTTACAATAACCGTGTGAATAAATAGCTCTGTTTTCAAGTTGGAAAATCAAAGCTTAGAGAGGTCAAATAACTCCAAATTACACAGATATTAAATGAAATGGAATTTGGATTAATATAGTCTGGCTGCAGAGTTTGCTTGCCTAACAATAGGCCACATTGCCTTCCTAAAAATGAGATTCTGCTTTTGGTCTTTATGTAGATAAATGAATCAGTGTCATTCAGTATTATTCAAAGAATGAATCAGTACCATCAGAATACTGAAACCTCTTAAGTTAGCATACTCTATACCAACCATAAAGCCCTTTTCAGATTGTATTCTATACTGTATAAGTATAGGTATGCCATTCATGGAGTCATTCAAAAAATATTTGAGTGCTTACTATGTGTAGGACACTCAGTTAATGTGTGCAGGAAAAGAAGTTGGAAATCGTCCTTGATTTTGTTGTGTAAATAAACACCCTATTTGCAGGTGATGCAAATATGGTGCGTGAAGAATCTCCTCTCAATACATGTAAATTCAGTTTCACCTCCTGGGTGACAGTTCTTCCAGAGCTTTTGAATCTACTGCATAGGTGCTCTGAATTTTCTCTGTCATTCTGGGGTTTCTCTTCTGTTCTAAGTTGGGTGCCCTTTTTCCTTGATCCCATGTCTTACTCACATTTGGCTCATTAACTCATTTGGTGGAATACCTTTTCCAATAGTTTCCTGATAAAAAGCATGAAGGCAGGCTGGGCACCATAGTGCATGCTTGTAATCTCAGCCACTCAGGAGGCTGAAGCAGGAGAATTGCAAGTTTGAGGCCAGCCTCTGCAATTTAGCAAGACCCTGTCTCAAAAACACAAAAAGAAGCCCGTGGCAGTGGTGCACGCCTGTAATCCCAGCGACTCCGGAGGCTGAGGCAGGAGGATCATGAGTTCAAAGCCAGCCTCAGCAATTTAGCAAGGCCCTAAGCAACTCAGTGAGACCCTGTCTCTAAATAAAATACAAAATAGGGCTGGGGACATGGCTCAGTGGCCGGGCCCCCCGAGTTCAATCCCCGGTTTAAAAAAAAAAAAAAAAAAAAAAGAGCTAGGATTAAAGCTCTGTAGTAAATTCAACCCCCAGTTCCTGGGCAGGGTGGGGGGACACATGAGGGCAGTGCAAATTTCAAGATATTGCCTGTCTGAAAATGTCTTTGCTCTTACCCTCACACTTGATTGGACATAATTTCCCCCCTGTGTCTTGGAGACATTACTCCAATGTCTTTCAGCTTCTAAGTCTGATGCCTGCTTGTTTGTATTTGACCTGGTTTTTTGTATTTCCTCTCTAAAAACTTGTTCAGTTTTCTTATTATCTGGTGTCCTGAAAATGACAGCTGTAATTGTGAAGCCCTAATTTTCATTGTGTTGGCCCTCTGATGTGTGGGACTGGGGAAGGAATCTAATTCTTCTTACACATTATCAATCAGTTGTCTTGTTTATACTGCAAGTTTTACCCCACTGATGTCGTCAATTCTTGAATCATTAGGAGATTTTGTGGTAAAAACTCTTCCTTTTTCCGCTAATGGCTAAAGATTCAGCTTTCTTAAGTTAATAAGTAAGTTATTCTTGTGTTTTTCTGCTTCAAAAAATTTGATTTTATTATTTTGAAATCCCATCTTTGTATTTAACCTTCTTAACCCATTACTCTTACTTGAGTGGGATATAGGAGAAAGATAAATACATGTGTTTGCTCTGCCACTTTATTTGAAAATAAGAGAAATCCTGAGATAAAATATTCAAAACAATAATAAGTTTATAGTGATATTGAAAGGGATTTTATGCAAGGATTTTTTTTTCAGTACTGGGAATGGAACTCAGGGTCTCATGCATGCTAGGCAAGTGTTCTACCACTTTCTGTATCCCGAGGCCAAGGAATTTTTAAAGAAAAAAGCTTTATTGGGTATAATTTACATAAGTGTAGAATTCCACCATCACAGTTAGGTTTTAGGATATTTCTATCGTCCCCCAAATTCCCCTTTCCCAATTTGCATTCAATCTCTGCTCTGACCCCAAGACCCAGGGAGCTGCTAATCTGCTTTCTACTCTGTAGATTTGCCCCTTCCAGAAATTTTATACAAATGGTTGTATTTTGGCTTCTTTATCTCAGCATGACGTTTTTGAGGTGCATCCATACTGCAGCATGTATTAATTCCTTTTTGTTGAATAATATTCCATTGTATAACTGTAAAATACCATATTTTGTCAATTCACCAGATTATGGAAATTAGGATTGTTTCAACTTTTAGGCTATTATGAATAATGCTGCTCTGAAACATTTATATTCAAGTTTTTGTGTGGATATAATACTAATTTTTCTTTGATAAATACCTAGGAGTGAGTGGAATGGATTGGTCATAGAGGAAATATATGTTTAACTTTTTAGGAAATAGCTGAAGTGTTTTCTAAAATGGTTGTATCATTTTACACTTCGACTAGCAATCTATGAAGACTCCACTTTTTCACATTCTGGGCAAAAAGTTTGGATTATAGTTATTCTGGTTATAATTTGCATATCTCTAGTGATTATTGAGTTATGCATAGTGTTGGGGTCTTGAGGACCACCCTCAGATTTGATGCCTTGCTGAGAGGACTCACAGAACTCAGCATACAGACATATTTACAGCTACAATTTACAATAATGAAAGGACTCACAGTGAAATTAGCAAAGGAAAAAGCACATGGGGAAACAAATGTTAGGGGGAAATCAGGTGATAGCTTCCAAGATTCCTCCCAGGGGTGTACCACAAGATTGCTTAATTCATCCAACAAATGTGCAATCTTGTCTGCTAAGAAACCTCATTAGTTCCCAGGGGTTTTACTGGGGGACAGTTATAGAGGCACACTTTGCTTATCATGTACCTAAATTCCAGATTCCTAGAAGGAAAGCAGGTGTTCAACATGAACTACGATGTAGTTCATTGTAGGCATAGTGAGCTCTTCCTGCAGAGACAGAACTCTCCCCACATTCAAGTTCTTAGCTGAGGAACAATCTTGTAAGCAGGTGTTCCAAGCATAGCAGTTTCAGGATTGCTATGTTAAATCTTTACTGCACAAGTATTTTTTCATGTGCTTATTAGGCGTCCATCTATTTTTTTTGATGAAGTATCTATTAAAACCTTTTGCCCTTAGGTTGTGTTATTATTATGAATTGAAGAGTTCTTTATATTTTCTGGATATGTGTCTTTTATCAGATAACCGAGTGGCAAGTATTTTTTTTAACTGTTCTTGACTTCTCATTCTCTAAACGATATCTTTTAAAGAGTATGTTGAGTTTTAATTAAGACTGATATATTTATTTTTTATGGATCATGATTTTGGTATACATATAAGACTTTTTTTAACTTAGTTTCACAAGTTTTTATTAAAGGCTTTCTTTTAGAAAGCAGTTTTAGTTTCAGGTTTTATATTAAGTTAATATAAAATGATGAGCTAATTTGTGTATGATGTGATATCAACGTATAAGTTCTTTTTAATTTTTGTGAATCAAAAATTGTGAATAAAATTGTGTTATTTGACTTTTGGATTATTTGTTGCTAGTATACAGAAATACAATTATTTTTGTATATTGATTTTTTTTGTATATTGATCTTGCATCCTGCAACCTTGCTTAACTCACGTTTTTTAGTATTTTTTCAAAAATAGATTTCTTAGAAACTTCTACATAAAGAATCATGTCATATGCAAATAAAGATAGTTATATTTCTTCTTTTCCAACCTGGTGCCTTTAATTTCTTTTTTTTTTTTAAATTTCACTGTTGAGAATCTTTATGGGATGTCAAATATAGAAAGGAAGAGAAGACATTTAGTCTTGGTTCTTCATTCACATCAGGGGAAAAGCATTCAGTCTTTTACCTCTAAACATGGTAGTTGTAGCTTTTTTGATGCTGTCCTTTAGCAAGTTGTGGAAATTCCCTTTTCCTAATTTGTTGAGAATTTTTGTGAAGAATGAGTATTAGGTTTTGTAAAATGCTATTTCTGAATCTATTGAGATTCAGTAGTCCTTATTGCTTAGTCTCCTGATGTAGTGTATTACATTAATTAGTTTGCCTATGTTAAAATCACTTTGTATTCTTGGGATAAACCTCTTTTGGTCATGATGTATAATCCTTTATATATGTTGCTGGCTTGAGTCTGCTAACTTTTATTTATTTATCCTCTTTTTTTCCTACTTTTAAAAATTGGGTCTTTATGGTTATATAGAGTGGTTGGGTTCATCCCAACAAACTCAGACATGCATGGGAGTTTTCTAACATTTTATTTTATTTTATTTTATTTTATTTTTATTTTATTTTTTTGAACCAGGGATTGAACTTAGGGACACTCGGCCACTGAGCCACATCCCCAGCCCTATTTTGTATTTTACTTAGAGACAGGGTCTCACTGAGTTGCTTAGGGCCTCGCTAAGTTGCTGAGGCTGGCTTTGAACTCCAGATCCTCCTAACTCAGCCTCCCAAGTCGCTTGGATTACAGGCATGCGCCACCACGCCCGGCGTTTTCTAACTTTTAAATAGGATTTTTACATTTATATTCATGAGAACTATCAGTCTATAATTTTCGTGTGACAGTATTTTTTTGCTTTGAAATCAAAGTATTAGTGTCCTCATAGAATGAATTGAGAAGTGTTTTTCTTTCCTTTCTCAGAGATTATGTATAATATTGGTACTTCTTTCTCAAATGTTTGATCAAATTTAGCAAGTCTCCCTACTTTTTCCTTCTTGACACTTTTCATTTATTAATGATACACTTGGGCACTATTTTTGTTTTCTGATCCTCTCTCTAGACAAGTTTCCATGTGGGCCTTGACTTTTGTTTCTATTAGTCAGCACAGTGCCTACTTCATCATGGGTGATCTAATATGTAGAATGAATGAATGATGGAGTGGTACAAGTATCACTTGTGTGTGGTGGTGGGCTAGACTTCTATTGATGTCAGTGAGGTTTAACTATCTTAAATAGTTAGGGATGCTAGAAAGACAATATTTTGCTAAAATGCTTTGTGCCCAAAGGAATGACTAAATTTTTTTTTTAAAACAATGTTCTAAAAAGAGCAGCTTTTTATATGGTATACAATAATGAATTTGGAGTTGTATGGGTTATAAGGCCACAGAAAAAAATTGTTCAGCTCCACTGAAAAATTTACTGAAAAAAATTTTTTGGAAAGTATTAAATAAGCAAAGATGGTTATATTAAGATGTGACTTTTTTTTTTTTTTTTCAGAGCTGAGGATTGAATCCAGGGTCTTGCGCATGCCAGGCAAAGGCTGTAGCACTGAGCCAAATCCCCAGACCTACTAGTTAAATAAAAAAAAAAAAAAATACTGCTAGTAGTGGTCACAAAGATCTCCAATTTACCCATTCATTCTTTTTGTCCTTTTCTTGGGAGAAGTTTTCAAAGAAAGACCAATATATATAAATCTAAGATCTAGTACTCATTAACTGTGTGATTCTTAGTTTACCTCCCAGCTTCAGTGTTTTTATTTGTAATGGGGGCTTGATGGGTTTATGCAGTTTTAAGAGATAGATGACACAGTTTATAGGAAAGAGTCCAGAAGTGTTTGCTGGACTAACAACTGACAATAGTTTATAGGCTGGGAAATTTGGGTAATAAGGTTAAGGAGGTGTTTAGATGGGTTAGTATAGTGTTGGCTGGAAGTAACAAAACTTGGGCAGTAAGTGTAACAAGGGGAAGGGAGGTTGTCCTACTGTCTAGGGCTAGCTCTGTAGATATGACATTGTTGGAGCTGTTAACCAGCATCTTCATCTTTCAAGATCTTCACCTACTATAGAGGGCATGTTTGCTTTTTAAACTAGAAAAACTTTTCAAAATTTTTATTGAGGGCATGGTTGTCGACAAGGCAACATCCACTAGGGTGGTTTGAATGCAAGGGAGCACAAGTGGGCTTCCTTCTGCTGGAAGATTTGTTGATAATATTTAGGCAGCTGTCAAGAGAAGGCTGCCATCCAGTACTGTAGTTCCTCTGTAAAGACCTCATGATGTCCCTGTAGCTGGAAATGGACAGCATGAACGCTTTACTTTGACTTCAGGAGCTCACCTCTCTGTCTGACTCCCCCTCTCCACCCTCCCCAGTTACTATACTTGCCTTTAGAGCTCTTGTCTCCTACCAGGAAGTCAAAGAGTGGCTCCACTATTCTTACAAATGATCAGTAAGCTTTGCTCCTGTCTGGATCTACCTTTTTGATTTTCTAGAGCTGGCTTTGGAAAGCTTTTCCTGTAAAAAGTCAGATAGTAAATAATTTAGCTTTTTTTTTTTTTTTTTTTTTTTTTTTTTTTGTGGTATTGGGATTGAACCCAGGGGCACTCCACCACTGAGCCACATCCCCAGCCCTATTTTGTATATTTGGAGACAGGATCTCACTGAGTTGCTGAGGCTGGCTTTGAACTTGCGATCCTCCTGCCTCAGCTTCCCAAGTGCTGGGATTACAGGCGTGCGGTACTGCACCCAGTATAATTTAGCTTTTGAAAATAATTTGACCAAGAGACAAAATTAGGAATATGTCCATTGAATTTTTAAGAAAATTCAAAACTTTATTTATAGACACTGAAATATGAATTTTGTATAAGTGTCATGTAATGTTAATGTTCCCACCATTTAAAAATGTAAAAACCATTCTTAGTTCACAGGCCATACAAAAACAGGTGATCTGCTGAATTTTTCCAGTAGGCATTAGTTTGCTAACCTCTGTTATAGAATCTACTGTGGAAGAAAAAGCAAAACAGCAAGAACAACAACAACAACAAAACCCTCCCAAATTCTTTTGAATATTAAGTGGTCTGCAGTCCAAGACATTTCCCTATTTATAAAACAAATGGAAAGAATTAGAAAGTGTGGCAAAGAAAATCAAGCATAAAGATTGTCAATACTTTAAGTTTCCATTTCTGTAAGCAAGAAACTTCAGTGTTTAAATCCAAATATCCTACCAGAGCATGTCTCTAGTGTCTCTTGAACTTGCATGATCATAATCACCTGGCTTCTTGTCATAACTAGATTCCCAGACTAAAGTTTTTATGCAGAACATCTCTGGACAGAAATCTGTAGTTCTCAGGACTAGGTAACCTGAAAAACACTATGCTAAGAAAAGGCAGGTCAGAGAGGGCAAACAATGCTAAAGTAGCAGTTAGTATAGTCTCTGCTCCGGCAGTATCAGCATTATTTGTGTACTTGTAAGAAATGAAAATTAGCCCCAGCCCCAGCC
The DNA here is from genome assembly GCA_020662805.1 of Glaucomys volans. Lineage (NCBI taxonomy): Eukaryota > Metazoa > Chordata > Mammalia > Rodentia > Sciuridae > Glaucomys > Glaucomys volans. Next base: position 27,794 of record JAJEJO010001427.1, read on the forward strand.
CTATTGAAGCAGAAACTTTGAGGGTGGAGCAGGTGATCTGGTTTTTATCAAGGCAGGTGGTTCCGATGCTCACTAAAATTTGAGAAGCACTGCTCCAAGGCATCATTATTAGCACCTGGAGAAGTGATTGTGCACCCCCCCTTCCCCATAAGCAATAAAGGCCTGGCACTCTTAAACTGCTTTGTTCTCAAGAGAAAGCATTCCTGATCCACACCTCAGTGGGAAGGCATAGATTTCCACAGGAAGATCTGGAAATGGTATTCAATGCTTGACCTTTGGCAATCCAGGGATGTGTTTCCATGAGAAGGGACACCATGCATTCTAGAGGTAGGAAAGTGTCACCCAGTGTGCTTGCCTTTTTTGCACATGAGATCATGGCACCTGCTGACTTTGGAATCCACGAGATTTCCAAATAATTAGTCATGTCCTCTATCTGTCTTCCAAGGTCCAGGGGGAAACCCCTGTCTTGGTCCTGTGAGGGGACCAAGAGCACTGGGAGCTTCCCGAGCTCACAAGCGGCTCTTGTGATGTCATTGCTGCCCCATGGTTCTCCCCTTCTGGCCCTGCAGACGTCACAGAGGACTCTGGGTCCTGGGCCCTGCGGCTTCCATGGGGCCCAGCCAGCCGCTGCAGGTGCGTGGGTGGATCCGGGAGGCAGAGGCAGGAGCAGCAGGCTGCAGGAGGTCGCCCAGGCTGGCGCACTGTCCATGCTCAGTGCTGCTCGCTCGTCCAAAGCCAGCTTCAGGAAGGGAACAGACGACAGAACTTTGCAAAAGGGTCGCTTAAGTCTTCTTTTGAGCAAATTTTTAGAACGTCTGTGAAAGTCCTGGAAACTTGGTCCGTCCCCCACCACTGGGTTGGGGTCCACCAGAAGGCTGCAGCTGGGCATGCTCTGACGGGACATCAGGGCATCCGTGATGGCCCCTATGACGAGGAAGTGCATCTGTGACCTGTGCTGCTGCGGGTAAGGTAGTTCTGTCCTGGGCAAGGCTGAGGGCGCCTGGATTTACCAAGCGAGGCCCCTTTCCTGGAAGGTATACACTGTGATAGGGCCTCACCTAAGCAGCAGTGTGAGGCCCTATCACAGTGTATTCGTCCACTTGTCCCCTTGATCAGGTTGCACTGATGTCAACCAGCATTTAATACACCGGAGCTGAATCAGTCCGTGCGGCTGTTTTCTGGGTCTTTTTCTTGTGTTCCTTCACTTTAGAACTTACTGAATGGTCAAGAGTGACTACATCCCTGAACAGTTTGTACTCCCTTCCCCCAGTCCAGAAAGTGTCAGACAAGAATAGAAAACACCTGGTCAGGTTGGAACCAGCAGCTTTACTTCTTACTTGTATTTTTTTTTTTTTTTCTCTTTTTGTGGTCCTGAGTCAATCGAACCCAGGGGCACTTCACCACTGAGTTACAGCCCCAGCCTTTTTAATTTTTTTATTTTGAGACAGGTTCTGGCTAAGTGGCTGAGGCTGGCTGTGAATTTGGGATCCTCCTCCTTCAGCCTCTCAAGTCCCAGCTTGTAATTCTTTAAGAAAGAGATGGGGGGCTGGGGTTGTGGCAGTGGTAGAGCGCTTGCCTAGCATTTGTGAAGCACTGGGTTAGATTCTCAGCACCACATACAAATAAGTAAATAAAGTTTCATCAACAACTAATAATTTTTTTTTTTTAAGAAAGAGATGGGGGTGGGAAAGAGAATTTGACGGGTAAGAGAATTCCTTTCATGTAACTAAATTTCTCAGAGAAATTGTTACTTTGGAAGAGAAATTTAAGGTATTTGTAAATCTTGTTTCTACATTGTATAAAGCTGAACAAGAATAAGGAAATTCTGCATAGTTTTGTCCTTGACCAGTCAGGTATCTCTCTGACAGTTTCCATTCAGGACCATGCAGAGGTGAAGCATGGCAGAAGCAGATGGTCCCAGGGAGAAATGGTGGGCTTTAGTGAAAGCTCTCTGTTTGACTAGTCTTCTGTATTTCACACAGTCTCTGAGATATTCCTCCTACTTACTTTCTAGGGCAACTGGGGAGTTTCTGGGCTGGGGCAGCAGAGGAGCAACAGATGAGGTGGGCTCTGGTGGAACAGTCTCCTGGGCTATCACTAACTGGGATTTTGGGTGGGCAACTGAGTTTATCCAGGTCATAATTTTCTTCTCTGTATCCATAGCCCACCTTGTAGGACTATGGTAAGGATTAAATGAGATAATCTATGTGACTACAGGCACGTGGATTGTGCTAGTATCCCAAAATCTGCAAAAAGGGCTTACCAATTGTATCATGTTACACAAAAAGGTATCAGTAGTAGGAATATTTAAACGATATTCTAAAAACTGGGTTGGGGTCTCTGGCATCAATGAATGGTTCTTATGTGGGTCAACTTTTTGTTGCTCTGACCAAAATATATGACAAGAACAACTTACAGGAGAAAAAGTTTTTGTTTTTCCCTTACAGTTTTAGAGATTCTGGGCCCAGGGTAAGGCAGAAGGGCATGGTGGAGAGTGAGAGGGATAAGGAGAAAAGCCAAGGACAAAATATCCTTAAGGCATATGCTCAGTGACTAACTTCCTCCAGCCTCACCCCACCTGCCTACAGTTATCACCCAGTACAGTAGTCCTTTCAAATGATTAATTTGCAGATTAAGTTACAGCTCTCATAACCTCATAATTTAATCTCTGAACATTCCTACATTCTCATTTTGGGGGGACATCTGTTATCCAAACCAGTTCTCAACCCTGGTTGCTCATTAGAATCTCCTGGGGAAGCTTCAAAGGTGTATCAGGTTCTCAGGCTGTTACATCAGTGTTCTCTAAGGACAGCCCCATGAGCAGACTGACTATTTTCTAAGACTGGAAACTACTGATTTCTATCACGTTCAAACACTGGTCTTGCTTTTAAGCTTTGTTAGATGGAACCATGCCAGTGTCTAGTCTAGGGCTGATTTTTCAAACTACTGAGGCAAAACCTACCTTTTAAAAAGACTTGCTTCCTATCCTGGCCCTTTATATTATCCTCCTGTCCATATTGTCCATCTCTGCACAGTATAACATTCAGGTAGGAAGGTAGGAATACTCCCTGAAGGTGGTGCAAAGAGCATACAATGAGACGGCTCTTCTAACTCCTGTCACAGGGGTATGACTTGTCTGGATGTTCTCTCTGTTTTTGATCCCCCTTCATCCCTGCAAAGGGGTCATTTTCTATCAGATGTGAAGTCTGTCTTGAGTTTCTTTCTTGTGCCTTCCCTCCTCCTATATCTACCCCCTTTACCTCATGGTTCCTGCAAAAGCCTCTGGTTCAACACATCCACCAGTCTCTCTTCTCTTCTGACTTCTAGTCTCATTTTCACCCAAAGTGCTTGTTGATCCATTTGAATTTTTCTTTTTTCTCCTTCCTTCCTTCCTTCCTTCCTTCCTTCCTTCCTTCCTTCCTTCCTTCCTTCCTT
>JAJEJO010001427.1:31238-70176 GCA_020662805.1 Glaucomys volans
CTTCCTTCCTTCCTTCCTTCCTTCCTTCCTTCCTTCCTTCCTTCCTTGGTACTGGGAACTGAACTCAGGGGCATGCAACCCCTGAGCCACATCCCCAGCCCTACTTTGTATTTTTATTTAGAAACAGTGTCTCACTGAGTTGCTTAGCCCCTTCCTTTTGCTGAGGCTGGCTTTGAACTCATGATCCTCCTGTCTCAGCCTCCCAAGCTGCTGGGATTACAGGTATGCATCACCATGCCCAGTGATCCATCTGAATTCTTCATAGCCTCAGCTTCAACCATCATCAAACATTCACCATTTCACCTTTCTCCTAGTATCTAGCCCTGAGTGGTGCCAGCAATCTTCCATTTGGCTTACATTTTGGAATCATTTCTAACACTCACTGATCCCCAATATTTATTCATTTCCCAAATCTAGTCTCCTCCTTCCATTGCAATGTTTAATTGGTTCCTTTTATTCCCAGTGTTCCTTCCCTCATTTGTGTTCTCCCCCCGCCCTCTCTGTGTTTGGAAATGGATCTGAATTTCATTTTTTAGTTTTCTCTCCTGTGATTGCCTAACACACACACTCAAAAAAACATTTCTTGAATTATATGGGGCTTCTTGGCATCCCTTAAGTAAAACTTTGGATCTGTTCTTTTTTCTTTACCCCTATCTTCCTTTCTCTGAAATGCATGTGTTCCCTGTTCCTGCCTCTGATATTTAAGGACCTGCTTCAGTTGCAAGTCTCCCATGAACCCAGCCCTGCAGCTCCGCATCAGAGAGGGGAGACACCCCACTCCCTGCATTCTGGTCTTCTGGTGTGTCTCTGCATGCTTCATCTCCCCTGTCCATGGTATACTTTGGGAAGGCAGTGAACATATTTCATGTGTGGCATTCTAACACTGCTATGCCATTCTAACACTGTTCTCTATAAAGTACACAATTCTATGGGACAACACTGCTCTTGTGTCCCATTGTTTGGAAGTCTTCATCTTCCCTACTCTGCTCCAATTAAATCTGCTTAAGGCTGTTTACAATGGAATGAGGAGTTCTGTAGATGTTTAGGCTCTGAGAATCTGGGAGTTTTGGCTTTTCCAACCTGAGGTTATAGGAAAAGGTGAGCAGAAATCTGGAAGACAGGCATGTGTGAGGAAGAACTCATTTGTCAGAGGAGAGGTGCCTTCAGTGGCAAGGGGAGATTTGGACTTCTGTGTCACTTGATCTCTCTGGGCTTCAGTTCCCTTATTTATTTTTTGTGTGCTTGAATTTGAACCCAAGGCCACTTACATGCTAGACAAGCACTCTGTCATTTTGCTATATTCCCCCCTCATTGCTATCCCTTCTCCCCCCATTTTGTTTTAAATCAAGGGATTGTGATGGGAAGGAGGGAAGTATACATTTATTCCCCCTGCTTCCCATGTCCTCCTCCTCTTGTTTGAGCCAAGAGTTTTTTTTTTTTTTTTTTTTTTTGTACTGGGGATTAAACCCAAGAGCATTCTATCTTTGAGCTACATCCCCAGTCCTTTTTATTTTGAGACAGTGTCTGGCTAAATTGCTGATGATGGATTCAACTTGTAATCTTCCTACCTCAGCCTCCAGAGAGTTGCTGGGATTGCAGAGGTAGGCCACCATGCCCAGCACAGAGAATTTTTGTTTTTAATGTGCTTCCAACTGTATCTGCTTCCCCTAGTGTTGGGGGTCAACTTTAACTTTTGAGAACATTGTAGTTTTTAGTGAAGAGGCTCTGGGGATGCTCGGAAGGCTGGATAAGAAGGCTTCCATCAGCAAGATCTGTGGGACAAGCCACCGATGGGCAGCTATCTAGGAGCAAGTTCTTATGTGGCCACAAGATGGCAGTCTTCTCCTAACCAACTCATTGATGGTTTCATCAGGCTAAGCTAAGTGGAAAACAAAACCTCTGGGGTTCTGGGTTTTCCCTGAGTTTTATTAATTTTTTTTTTAAATATAGATTTTAAGTTTTCTAAAGTGAGAAATTAGTTTAGGACGTAGCAGAGTTCAGGAAGGTGGTATTCCTTCAGGAGTAGATCACAGATTACAAAGTGTGGGTGTTTCAAACATTTGAACCTAAAGATTCTAACCACTCATAAAACTTCTTAGTGAACTTTACTGGTTTAAGAAAACCAGACATATATCACTGTATCAAGGTCCAGGCTCTCCCTGTACAACATTCTCCACTCCTTTCCTTGACAATCAAAATCTGGCAACTGGAATATTTCACCAAATGCTATACTATTCTGTTTTCAATACAATCATCAAATAAGCAAAAATATTCATAAGTTGTACAATATAATAAAGTCAGTAGTTTTGTATAAATCAACACACTGCTTAATTATCTTGATAACAGCTACACTAGTGGGGGTGGGGTATTAAGTGAACCCCACCTTTATTTAGAAGAGGATAAAGTTTCCAATTTCATCTGAGTATCCCTAGTGTTTCTGGTTATTGAAAGAAGTGCCATCCTTCATAGTTTTACAGAATTATACCACCTCACATTTCAAAATTTAAAAAGTATTTTCTCTTTTATTATTATCATTCTGAGGCATCCTTCAACATGGGAAGCATTGCTTAGTTTGGAAATTTGATTCCTGTTTTTCTTGAGGATGTTTTCAGTTGATTGAGCTGTTCTTTCAAACTGCTAAATCTGAAACTGGGGTGGGGGTGGCAGTAGAAGATAAAGTTAAATGTTAATTAGCTTTTTAAAGTTATAAGGGATTCTAGTGGTCTCTATCTCTTTAATCTTATGGATAAGGAAATTGAAGTTCTAGATTTGATTTTAATAAAAGACAACACATTTTGCTAAGCTTTATGTAAAATTCAGGTCAGTTAAATTTTATTCATCTTTTACAGTGTATCAGACAGAGCTAGATGTTATAATTCAGTCTGGTCTATTTTCTAGTCACACTGGGACATTTTTGACTATAGATTATAATATGAAGACTCCTGTCCAATTGAGAAATATTATCTGATATAAAAAAGGTATAATTCTAAAAGGCTTTTAGTAAAGTAATATAAATAGCAAATCTCTCTCCTGAGATTAAAATGTAGTAACACTATTTTTTCTAAAATTCTGGTAAAAAATGGTTGTTAATGAGGATATTGACATAGTTTGCTTTTATATCTGATGATTATATGGCTTACAGTGCACTATTTAAAAGATTTTGTCCAATCTTGCAGGAAATTCCAGGACTGGGTAATGTATCATGAAATATTTATGTAGCATTGGTAGTATGTGCAGCATTTCATAAAAGAGGTTGTCCCAGAGAGGACTCACAAATTGCTGCAAAGGATGTGGATTCAGCCCTTTCACAGAGCTTGGGGAGGAAGGTGATCTCTGGGGCAGTCATGTATCTGCAACTTAAATCAGTTATGTTAACCAGGGAGGAACTTGTTATTTTAATTTTGGAAAATATTTTCTTCACATTGATGGAAATTTCCTTAACCTTAGATTTTATTTTCTTTGAGTTTCTGTTGCAAATTAAGAGGAAGAAAAAAAATTGAGAACTTGGTTTGATATTACATGTTTCAAGGAGAATTCTTGTTTTTAATTTAAATAAAATTGACTTCATAAATTCTGATTAAGAACGACAAAAAGAAAAAAAAAAAAAAAGGACAAAGAACAGCCTTTCACAGATATTTGCTGGTGACTTTTTATCCTTAGCAGAATTCAGATTGAGATGCCAAGAAAAAACACAAAACTCTTTCACTTTAACATTGAATTATTTTTATTGTACATTTTACATTTTTTCATATTAAGCTACATTATATACTCTTGAATTATATCAAAAACAATTTTTAAGATTTAATTATTCGTCTATGCCTTTCATCTTAGAAAATAAGTCTGTATAAATTGTCAAATTTCAGATTAGAAATTAAGTATAATTTTGTAGTAATTCAAATTACAGCACTTAAACTGATCTCTTCAACCTTATACTCTGCAAATTGATCAGTTTAAAGTATCCTCAGTCTAATTCCATTCTGAGTAGGCAGTTTTAAATACCATTTCCTCCATTGATTATTAAAATATTGGACTGACCTTCAGGTGATTTATTGTTTCTTTGGGAAGATGACACATCTCATTGGGTGAAAAATAGCTTTCTAATGAGACCAATAAAATAACAGAAGATTTCAGGCGTGGGAGAGGTCACTTTGGGATGAGAGAGCAGGGAAGCCAGGGGAAGAGGAAGTGATTTGCTGGGATGATTAGGAAAGCAAAGCTGGAACCAGGATTTCAAATCCCAGTTTCAAATCCTGGTTCTGCCTGCCTGTGTGAGCTTGTGTCACTCACTCACTGTTTCTGTACAACAGGGTCACCATATTTTATTCTTGGTTGGGGTGAGGATTAGGTTGGGAGGAGCACAGGCCTGGATGTACAGATGTCCACATGAGCACTGGAATCTGCAGGGAGGGGGGAGACAGACCAGAGGTTCCATGGAGGCAAGTTGCAAAGGGGCCTCCTAAATGCTTCAGTGTGAACTTGGGCAGCAAAGAGTCACTGGTGGGTTTTGAGATGAGCAATAACATGTATTTAAAAAAAAAATGGTCTTTCTGGGCATGGTGGCACATGCCTGTAATCCCAGCCGCTTGGGAGGCTGAGTCAGGAGGATCGCGAGTTCAAAGCCAGCCTCAGCAACTTAGTGAGGCCCTAAGCAACTCAGTGAGACCCTGTCTCTAAACAAAATACAAAATAGGGCTGGGGATGTGGCTCAGTGGCCACTGAGTGTCCCTGAGTTCAATCCCTGGTTCCAAAATAAAATAAAATAAAATAAAATAAAATAAAATAAAATAAAAAGAGTTCAAAGCCAGCCTCAGCAAGTTAGTGAGGGCCTAAGCAACTTGAGAGACCCTGTCTATAAATAATTTTTTTTTTTTTTAAAGGGCTGGGGATGTGGCTCAGTTGTTAAGTAAGTGCTCCTGGGTTCAATCCCTGACACCAAAAAAAAAAAAAAAAGTCTTCTCCCTAAAAGAGCAGCATTTCCTTTTTTTTTTTTTTCCTATTAAAATAAACACCCCATGTGTGAATTGGACCAACTTTAAATCTGTTATTTTTAAATTTATTTTTATGTGGTAGTGAGGATTGAACCCAGTGCCTCACACATGCTAGGCAAGTGTGCTCCCACTGAGCCACATCCACAGCCCTGTTATTTTTGAGATCATCATTATTTTGTGTGTGTATGTGTGTGTGTGTGTGTCTGTGTGTGTGTATTTTTTTTGGTACCAGGGATTGAATCCAGGGGCACTTAACCACTGAGCCATATTCCCAGCCATTTTTATTTTTTATTTTGAGACAGGGCCTCACTAAGTTGCTGAGGTTGACTTTGAACTTGTGATCCTCCTGCCTCAGCCTTCCGAGCTACTGGGATTGCAGGTGTGTGCCACTGCACCTAGCTTAGATCTTCTACATGGATTTGTAGTTTGCTAATATTTCTGTGAAGACATTTCAGCTGCAATCCATTCTTGTCATTTTTCTTACTTTATTCAACAAGTAATGGAGTGATGATTTCCTACAGGAGGCAGCAGAGCACAGAGTGATGAACAGATGCAGGAGCCAGACTGCCTGGGTTCAAACTCCAGCCTTCCCACTGCCCAGCTGTGTCATGTTTACTTGTCAATGCAGTCTTCTACATGCCTTGGTGCCCTTCTCTGTAATATAGAGACAGTAGTGGAGTCTACCTGTTAGAGTTTTTGTGAGGGTTGAATCTGTATTAAGTTCACAAATAGAACAATGCCCTGTATACATAGTGAGGCACAGGAAAGTGTCGTATAAATAGAAGCAAAGGTGCCAGGCTGTTCTGGGCAACGAAGCCCTAGGAGAGGTGAGGTGAATAAGGCCTCTGTTCTCTGGGGAACTTGCGCTCTAGGGAAGAGAGTTAAGTTTAACAGGCAGGTAATGCAAGATGCTCCACAGAGAATTAAATCAGGGATGTACTAATGCACTTGTGCTTGGGAGCTGGATTAAATTTGCAGGATAGGGATGGTTTACAAAGATTTAATCTGCTCTTTATGTGCCACTGGCAGGCCCTCTGCCTTCCCTGGGATGCCTAAACTTGAGTCCAACAAGGATTATACTCTTCAAGTTCAGACTGACATTAACAAACATTAAGTGTTTATTCAGGTTAGAGCTTTTACACTTAAAAACAATCAGGATTAAAGACACCCTTACTGCATGGCACAGTCTGACATTCTGTTTTATCACCTTTTTTACTAGCTTGTTCAAAATAACTTTGATTGCTTCTCTAAAAGGAAAGGATAGTTTTTCTAAGTGGTGTCAAGTTAACCACTTAGCCAAATACATCCATATATTTTGAATATCCAGATATTTAAAGACCCCTCATTCTAATGTTAACAAATTGAGTTTGTAATGTAAGGGATCAGTTAAGTTTCTGTGTGTGCTGGTCAATTACTTAATTTTAGAAACATTATCCTTTACAGATGATTGTTTTAAAAAAAATCACAGTCTTTCTCTGTAACTATCCATTTTCTTTTTCAAGTGTGATACATTTCAGCTCTGTTCTCCAAATAAAAATCCACATCACATCTGTGAGCAAGAGCTCCAAATGGAAAGCAAAGAACTAATTGAAAAAATCTCATTCTTCTATCCTGCCTTAATTGGGAGGGCAGCCAAAGGGTTAGGGAAAGAACTGGGGGATAGTGAGTTGGAGCATCTGGATTTCAGTCCTGTGTTTGATGACTTTTAAGCCTTGTGAAGTGAAGAGGTCCTTTAACATCTCTGTGCTTTTAAAAATGACAATCCTCAGACAATGAGTAGCTCCTTTCTCTAGCTGTGTTTTTCTAGGCTCAGAATTTCCATATTAGGGCTATAAAGGTATCTGCAGAGGTCTTCTGGAGCCTCTGTTGATGACCTTAAAGAAGAGAGGATGAAGGAATGATACTTCACTGGGTTCAAGATGGACAGATATTTTCCTGACTTTTCCAGAAACTACTGAATGACTAGTAAGATGTGATTCTTTGAGCCTTATGAACTTTTGGGGCACATTTGACATGTTTTCATCAGAACATTCTAGTTTTCTCTTATCAGTCATCTGTGGGCATCCCAACCCAAGCCTCACACTTATTGCAGTTAACCCAGGAGGTAAATTGGATTTTAATGTACTGTTTCCAGATTCCAAGGAAAGAAGGCTCAATGATGTGGTTGTGTGAAAGGCCCAATGATGTTATGTGTGAAAGAAACCTATGATATGGTTCCTCTGGTATTCGGGGTCCTTCCTGTTTTCCAATTAGCTAAGCTTTGAGAGGCATGGGGTTGCATAATACAAGCCAGGTCACTGGAGGAGGGGACTGTTTTGTGTAATAGGGGTATGGGGAAAGGAAAGTGATTAGAAGAGGAAGCAATTGGCCTTCTGAGGACTCTTGCCAAAATATTCTTGTGGATAAAGTTAGTGAAAGATGGGTTGGATAATAGTCTAATTAGGTGGATTCCCAGCTCATTGAACAACAGGCCCAAAGAGTGTTGATTGACAGCTTTTTGCCAAGTTGGAACAATATCTTCAGAACCCTGCCATAGGCCTCTTTCATTAGCCTTGTCTTATTCAACATTTTTTGTCAAAACTTGGATGAGGACACAGAAGTAGTCCTTATCAAATGTACTGAAAACACCAAATGGGAAGAATGTAGCAAGTATGATAGATGACAGAATCAAGATTCAAAATTATCTTGACAGGTCGGAATGCTGGGTCAAACCAAACTGAAACTTAACAAGAGTGAACATGAAATTTTATGTAGGGGATGAAAAATCAATTACACATATTCATAATGGGGGAGGTTTGTCTTGGCCATAGTTTGTGAAAAGGTCTTTCGGTTTTTACTTAACCACAAGTTAATATGATCCATGATATGATGTGGCTATGAAGAAGCATTAACTTAGTTTCAGGTTAAAAGGGCACAGGGGGCCAGGTTAGCAGATGTAATTACTTCATTTAACTTTGGCCTGGTCAGACACTATTTTTTAAGGATACCAGCAGGTGACCAGGATGGCCAAGTTATAGGAAACACATTCTAGAATTGAGAAAACTTGAACTTGAGTAGATCAGGGCATGGATGGATGGCCAACTAGTGTTTGAAGGTTGCATTCTGCAGAGAAGGGCTTGAACTTGTCCTGGTGGTTCAGAGGGTAGAATGACCAGTGAGTAGGCACTGCAGGAACACTAAGTTGGGGTCAATACTATTGAAAAATTTTCAAAAAAAGTATAAGACTCAAAGTGGACTCTCTTTGACCCTTGAGCTGGGTGTGTGCCTGTTAGGATGCTGTGAAAAGGATTCCTGTGTTGGGCAGGAGGTTTGACAAAATGATCTCTTGGGTCCCTTTCAACACTGGAACACAGATTTCTGGAAAGAGAGAAGAGCATTTATTTTAATATGATGATTGAACTTGAAAGGCTACTACAGAGCAAAGAATGGTGAATGCATGTGCTATGAAGAATAAGCTGAGATCCATATGTGCTTGAAAAAACAAGTCAATTCAGAGGGCATCTATCTTTAAAGTTGAAAAGCACATGTTGAGACTTTAGCCTCTTGTCTCTAGCCACTATGGCATGTGCCTTTTCACTTGATGGTCTTGTTTTTCTGAGAGCCCTTCAATGACCTTTGGGTGGCATACCCAAAAAACAAAAACTTTACTCATTGCTTCTACAACTTTCTCTGATTTTTGTCTACATGTGGCAGTTCCTGTTAAGGAGGATCTTACAGGCCAGCTTGGGACTCTAACCACCATGTAAAGTGATACTTCAGTAGGAAACGTATTTCAAGTTTCAAGTGAATTTTTGAAAAGTGTTCCATTGCAAAGCTACAATGACCCACATGTTATGGTTTGGACGTGATGTGTTCCCCCAAAGCAGGAAGGTTCAGAGGAGAAATGATTGGGTTGTAAGAGTCTTAACCCAATCAGTGAATTAATTTTGGGTGGGATTAATTAATTGAAGTGGTAGGGTGTGACTGGAGGAGGTGGGAATTGGGGCTTGGCTATGGAGTATATATTTTGTATCTGGAGAGTGAAGTCTTTCTCTGCTTTCTGATCATTATGATATGAACTGCTTCCCTCCACCACCTTCTTCCACCATGATGTTTAGCCTCACCTTGAACCCCAAGGAATGGAGGTGGCCTTCTGTGGACTAAGACCTCTGAAACTGTGAGCCATCAAATAAACCATTCCTCCTCTATTATTGTGCTGGTCAGATCATTTAGTCACAGCAGGGAAAAAGTTGACTAAAACACCTATATTTCGCTCTTCCCTTTGAATGTCCCTTTTCACATCCACCTTGCAGCATTTTCTCAGTTGGGCTCTTGGAAACCTTCTGTGTTCCTTGCTGTCAACCACGGTAATTCCTGAAATTCTGACACCTCCATGAATCAAACCTTTGTTTCTCTTTCATTATCTAGTAATGGATTTTACTAAGATGCTTTCTTCCCTAAAGGAATTTGAAGCATCATAAATAACTTTAAATGATATAGTACAAAAACCAAACCAACCAAAGAATCATGGTGAATATTCCATGGCATCTATTGCAGTAGTGCACTGTATGCATGCTGTGGATCATAGTATGTATCCATTCAGAGTTTGGTTTGATGTTCTTATCTTTGGATAAGATAAGATATCTTTGGATCTAGCTTTGGAGCTAGGTGGGGTGTTTTTAAACAGTGATGCTCGTGCTGATGAAAACTCCTGGAATGGTTATATTATTCAGGACTCTTGGTTGAAGCCACTGAAATGAACGAAGTGTGGTTTAAGCAGGGTTAAACAAATGAAAGGTGATAGGGCAGTTTGTAGATTTGCAGGGAAGTCTGGAGAACTACAGTTGGAAGATAGGTGGGTATGGGAGAAGTCAGGAGGCAAGAGCCATAGCCCACATGCTTTAGAGACTGTCAGGGGAGCATGTTGCTGGTGCATGCTCTAGACTGGACATGCTGTTCTGCAACCACCACTGTGAACATGGCCCCTGCACTGCCAGTAACCCTTGCCCTTGTCATGAACTCTTCAACTTTACTCCTCTTCTTTATATTCTTACATCACTTGTTTTACATTAAAATTTCCAGAAGATAACTTCTGATTGGCTGGGACTTGTTCTCCTGCTTAGGCCTACTGCATGAAATGGGGTCTAGAGGGGTGTCTTACTTTTTGTTTTCTGTAGTGGGAGGTGGGACTGTTTCCCACGAGATTTAATGGGAATTTACCAAACATAGGAAGGGCCTCAGATGTAGGGCAGCTAAATATGGCTACATAAATGTTAATTGTTCATCTTTACATTTCTATATTCATTTATGAGAATAAAAGATTCAACTTAGGATAGAAAGGGATTCTTATCTGTGTCACACATGGACATTTTTGTCCTGGGCACCTGTCTTGTGCATTGTAGGATGTTTGGTAGTGCCCCTGGCCTCTGTCCACTAGATTCCAGTGGTATCCATCTGGCTGTTACAACCAAAAATGTTTACTGACATTGTCAGATGTCCTTTGAGGGCAAATTTGCCCCAGATTGAGAGTCATGGGCCCAGAGGAATCCCTAAGCCATGGTTTATGATTTAATAATAATGGTAATGATAATCACAGGGATGGAGCTCTTTGGAGTGAGGCAAGTGAGAGCACCCTTCACCTGCATGTGAATTTCTGAAACCCCAGCCTTAACTACCTGAAAATCAAATGGAGAGGTATTTGAAAGGCACAAATTTATGGGCCCTGTCTCCATCTACTTTGATTTAGTGTGTCTAAGACTCAGGAATCTTCAGTTTGAACAATTAATGTGTGTGATTGTGAAACTAGCCACAATGGACAGTACTTTAAGAAACATCGTAACTCAGTGGTAGAGTGTTTGTCTAGCGCGGGTAAGGCACTGGGTTCCATCCTCAGCACCACATTAAAAACATGAATAAAATAAAGACTTTGTGTCCATCTACTAGTCAAAATATTAAAAAAGAAACATTTCATTGAGTGAGGTAATAAAGTAACCTTAAGAACAAAAGGCATATGTTTCAGAGTAGAAGTGCAGTCTTAAGACTCTCTCATCTTTCCAGCCAATGGTTAAAAAACGTAAAGATGTTATCAGTTCTTAGAGTGCTTCAGCATAGGAGGTTTGGAACTGGCTTCTACAAGTAATACCAGTGTTCATTGCCCTTTGTCACCACCAGCAGAAGTGTTTTCTCTTGTTCTGAACTCTGACTTTTGCTTGTCAGTCCTTGAGAAAAACTTTTACTTCCCCACGCCCTAACAGCATTACCTCTCAGGAAGGTTTTATTGCTCTCTGACTCACTGGCCTATTTTGTGGTCTTGCTCACTGGCTTCCCAACCCCTGCAGGAGTGGAGAAGAGTGTCATCATTGCTGGCTTTTCTCCTGTGGGTGTCCATAGTGGGAGGTCTAATTGTGGATGGGAGGAAGATGTCTGGTGATACCTGTGACAAAGCCATGACCCTCTGAGTCTCTAAATGTCTCTCAGAGGTGGCCTTCCATATAAGCAAGGTCATTCCATCCACCCACAAAGCAACTTGTAATTTTTTTTTTTTTTTTTTTTTGGGAACCAGGGATTGAACTCAGGGACACTCGGCCACTGAGCCACATCCCCAGCCCTATTTTGTATTTCATTTAGAGACAGGGTCTCACTGAGTTGCTTAGGGCCTCTCTAAGTTGCTGAGGCTGGCTTTGAACTCACGATCCTCCTGCCTCAGCCTCCCAAGTCGTTTGGATTACAGGCATGTGCCACCACGCCTGGCTGCAACTTGTAATTTTTAAGCATGTCTGGAGTGTTATCTGAGCTACTTGGTTCTATGTTCTTGCTCTGGCTGGGACTAGTCACAGGGCTATTTATGCCAGCAATTTCCCTAAAATTCAGATCATGTGGGTTTGTCAATTTAAATAGTTGTTTGCCTTTGATAGTTCAATTATTATAAACTTGAGCCTTATGCAAGCCCTTGCCCTCCCAGCCATTCCCCATCATACACCTTATATTTTAGGTTCACTAAACTATGTTGCCCACACTAACACCCTGTCTGCTAACTACAACTCACTGACACCCTGTGTACTAATTATATGGACAAGCTGGATTCCCGATTCACCAAAATATATTAGCATACCCAGTTTACTTTTTCCCCCAAATCTGGAATTGGTTGCTAATATTGTGTAAAATCTCCTGAGTTTTAATCATCTGAACTTCCACACTTTCTTGATAGATCAAAAGATGTGCCAGGCATGGTGGTGGATGCCTGTAATTCCAGTGACTCTTGGAGGCTGAGGCAGGAAGATGACAAGTTCAAAGCCAGCCTCAGCAACTTAGTGAGCTTAGTGACCTACGCAACTCAGGGAGACCTGTCTCTAATAAAATACAACAAGGGAATGGGGATGTAGCTCAGTGGTTAAGCACCCCTGGATTCAATCCCCAGTACCAAAAAAGTCAAAAGATGTGGCAGCACTGTGACCATGTTCTGAATGGTAGTGGCCAGCTTTTGCCTTGAAATGGGTCCTGTTCTTCCCACAGTGTTTATGGGAAAAGGTAAGAGGAAAGACCATGAAACTTTATCCTCCTTTTTTTCCACAAGAGGGCAGTCTAATCTCTTAAAAGTTAAAGGGACTGGAATTGTATAAGGGCTAGCTTGGCTTTGACACCCAAGTATAAAGACCTGATTAGGTGCACACCTGCATTTTGCACCTGGATCAGAGTAGATGTGCTGTGTGCTCTTCTTTGTCACACTTTCGTTAAACACCTTTCCTTTGGCCTGGTCCCCTCCAAAATCTCTAAAAACCAGTTTGATGGAACTGCATGCCAAGGGGGCCCATTGGTTTTCCATTTTTGGAGCTGTGTTCTGGTGTTCTGCTATGGTGCTTCTTGTTGGCATAGAATTTTTAAAATTTTTTGTTTTTTGTAGTTGTAAATGGAAAGAATGCCTTTATTTTGTTATGTGGTGCTAAGGATTGAACCCAGTGCCTCACATGTGCTAGGCAAGCTGCTGTGCCACTGAGCCACGTCCCCAGTACCATTTATAATTTTTTTAAATTTGTAGATGGACACAATCCCTTTATTTTATTTATTTATTTTAATGTAGTGCTGAGGCTCAAACCCACTGCCTCACATGTACAAGGTGAGCTCTCTGCCACTGATATAACCCCAGTCCTAGAATCTTGATTTTTGTCACCACCCTTACAGTAGTCACCCCCCAAGCATGGCTTAATACCAGTCACGCTTACCGAGACCACTGTGCAAACCAAGATGCCTATTGGTTAATTTAGAGTGAGAAATACCTGCTGAGGGGGCCTAGAAACTCTTGTGTGCTAACCAGAGTATAGTTTCCTTTTAGAAAAATTAACAATAGAAGCTGAAATATTATCAGTTTTTGTGTCTAAGCCCTGAACAAGGCTACAATTTGTTGGAAGGTCCAGTTGTGGTGTTCTGAAGTCCTTCTGCATCAAGGGAATGGATGGGTGGAGTGCCTCTGACAGGTCCCCTCTTCCCAACAGTGCTGTGGGTGCCTTGCTAAAGCTGCCTCTGTGCTCACCTCCCACACCCTCTCTATATAGTCCAAGCCTGGGTTAACTCTCTTTAGATACACTGACATCAAAAATTAGATTATATGTGCTTGTAGCATTTCCACGATGAGACTTTTGTATCTCATCTATTACAAATTATTTTAATAATTTAGGCCTAATTTGGGAAGGTGAGTAGTGAAACTCCTTAACAAGTCTTAAGTATGCCAAAAGAGATCTCAAAGATTCAAGAAAATAAAACTATTTCTTCTGTAATCCAAATCATTCAGGAGGTTGAGCAGGAGGATCTCAAGTTTAAGGCTAGCCTGGGTAACTTAATGAGACCCTGTCTCAAAATAAAAAGGGCTGGGGATGTAGCTGAGTGGTCAAGCACTTGTTTAGCATGTGTGGGTCCTGGGATTCAATCCCTAGCACTGCAAAATAAAATAAAACTAGTTCTCGACTCCTAGGTGGTGCCAAGTATAGATGAATGAAAACAAAGACCCCAGGTTTTACTTTCTTTAGATCTCTTTTCTTTCTTGACTTTGGTCAAAACAAACATCTCTTTACTTAATTTTTTTCTGTTATTAAAAAACCATCCTTAATTCTGGAATGATTTGAAATGGTTTAATACAGAATGTGGAAATATGGGAAAGAAGTAAGAGGAGGAAAAAAAGGACCTAGAATGGTTCCTAAATGGAATACATTGAATCTTGGGTTATTTAACTGGCTTTGGTTGTTAAAAACTTGCAGTTTTTTTTTCTTATATCCATTTGGGTCGAATAACGGATCCATATTCCATTAGGTAAAGCAAATACTGAATTGGACACACACATTCCCCCTCCCCCCCAAACTTATGAATCTTGATTTTTGACCCTAGTTTCCACTAATTTGCCTGTAATCAGAAAGGATGTTGACTCAGCCTTGGTCTTACAATTTAGGACTTAGCTCTTGGGCCCACAAGGAACTTGAGTGCTTATTAAAAAAATTTAATAAATACTTATTCATGTGCCCCAGGTGTGTCTCCTTCATTCATGTTTTGTTAAGTTCATCCATGACCCTACAGTTCCCAGTACAAGAGCCAAAGTGGGACATGAGTGTTTTGTGACATTTGGGCTGTGCCCATCTCTCCCTCCCCATCAGAAAGAGTGGCTGTGGACTCAAATGCCTCATTAGGTAGTTTGATAGGATTTGGAGAAATGGGGTAGTTAGAAAATGAGTTATTTGGTACTAAAGTGCAGTCAAGCGTGTATTTAAAGGCCTTTTTAGTGCTCTGAACCTGGCTTAGGTTCATGGTGCTATTAGGATAAGTAGAAGACTTCTTATTTTTAGGGAGTTAAAATCTGGGCAACTGAAACTTTACTTAAAACAATTGGCAAAGCAGATACCATCATGTAGTGAAGAGGTTAGAGGCATGGGTTAGACAGACCTGATTTTTAAAAATCTTTCTGAGCCTTATATTTAAATTGGAGATATTGTAAAGATTATATGAGGTAATATATGTAAAGTACTTAGCTTAGAGTCTGGCATGTGGCTGAATGTTCAATATTTGGTAATAATAATAGTAATTGGGTCTAATAAAAGGTTTCCTTTATGCAGTCTTATGGAGAAAGGAAGTGTTTCCACCATCACTCCTCCTGTTACTCATGTTGAAAGAAAATTTTCTAAAATACCATTACATATCTCCTGATTTGTAATTTTTTTGTAGTTGTAGATGGACACATGCCTTTATTTTATTTGTTTTTATTTTTATGTGATGCTAAGGATAGAATCTAGTGCCTCACACGTGCTAGGCAAGCATTCTGCCTTTGAGCCACAACCCCAGTTCCCCTGATTTCTTTTTTTTTTTTTTAAATTTTTTAGTTGTAGATGGACACAATACCTTTATTTTATTTATTTTTATGCAGTGCTGAGGATCAAAACTAGTTCCTCACATGTGCTAGGCAAGTACCCTACTACTGAGCTACAACCTCAGCCCCCTGATTTCTTTGATAAGCATTCTTTTTCTAGTAATAGAGATATGGGCTCATTGATCCTGTCTTCTTAAAAACAGTATTTTCTCACCATCGATGTGCCTACCCGTAATTTTTTTTTTTAACTCCAATCTTGCCGGAGCAGTGGTGCACACCTATAATCCCAGTGACTCAGGAGGCTGAGGCAGGAGAATTGTAAGTTCAAGGCCAGCCTGGGCAACTCAGAGCCCATGTCTCAAAACAAAACAAAAACAAAAACAAAAACAAAAACAAAAACAAAAACAAAAACAAACCAAAAAGCAGAGCTGGGATGTATCTCAGTGGTAAAAGCACCTTTCCTTCAATCCTCGGTACAAAAAAAAAATACCTAGAGAGAAAACAACAATAGATAACTCCTGTTGTTTATAAGATGCTTCTATTCTGGGGAGGTAGCCAATCACAGAATATATTTCTATACAAAGGAGTAAAGAGTACAAAAAAGACCTGTAGGAGACCTAATTATGAAGGGCTTTGGGACAACTTCATTGTTCTGAGAGCTCAGAATCTTTTGCTCCTGAGCTTCTTGCCATGTTCCTAGAAGTGTGGACCTGGTTAAATGGGGTGTTTGTCTAGTAGGATCAGAAGTTTACAGAAACAGTGAGTAAGTAGCCCTTGGATCATCTTTATTTCCCATCAGAAAGTGAGCTTGTTGGAAAAACTGATTCAGAAGTAGGAAGTGGGGTTCCAACCCTAATTATGCAAACATGACACTGTGCCAGGGCTGCCCCTTACAGCACAGACAGTGGCTGCCTGGGGAGGCTTAGCTTTCCTGGGAAGAGTAAGGTGCAGGATGAGTGAAAATGAACTTACTAGGTCTTAAGTTTATAGGTTTGTGGTTTTTTTCTTGTGGGGGTGGGCGGGCGTTAAAAATGTTAAAAAAAAACTTTAATGGACTTCACCTCTTTAGAGGGTGAATATTCTCTTTGAGGTGATGGAAATTGCATGAGTAAAGGAAAATCTGAGTGACTTTGGTAATGAAAGAGTGCAGGAATGTCAGGATTCTCACAGCTGTTATAGTAGGGAGAGTGCTTGCACTTGGGGAAGAGCACCACGAGAAATCTCAGTTTTCCCTGATGTTTGTTCCTTTCACTCTGTGTACTCCTTGCCTCACAGATTTAAATACCAAATTGCTTCTATTACTTCACAGTTTCCACCTGGGGTCTCAGGAGTTTGCACAGAGCCAAAAAAGCATCTGCAGTTTCCCCTTTTTGCCACATCTTATAACTCGGGGGCTTCTTTCTGAGCTGTTTATGTCATCAGCACTCTATCTCTGGTATTCCTGGTCGAGTTTTTAGTTTCAACTGAAGCTGTAACCCCAGAAGTGGCGGGACTCCCTGTGCTTAAAATCCAACACCAGTTTGAGGGTTTTCTGCAGTGATGGTTGAGGTGACTTAATTTTTGAATCTGCCTTTTTACCTTTTTGAGCTCTGCTGATATTTTTTTTTAATTTTTAAATTTGGCAGATATTATAAAATACTTAAAGATAATTTTTCTGTAAATACAGAAAATAGCTTTAGCACAGTCTTGTTTGCCTATTTCTTTTATTCTTTGAACACAGGGGTGGAAAACTATAGACAATAGATTGAATTCTGCCTGCCAGTGCTATGTGGCACTGATTAAAATGAAGTGGATTTGTTTATTTGAATGCAAATTGGGGGTTTTTATTTGAAAACAGTTTGCTGCATGGACGAATGAGTCTGGCCATTCTGACTAAATTGATCTATTAGTTATCTGAATGATTAATTACTTTCAGTTTGGGGATTAATTTATTTTGGGTGCTATGGCCAAGATTCCCCTCACTGAGTTGCTAAGCTGCAAGCATGCTGAGAGATGTTCTCCAAGATCTGGCCTGTTTATTAGATGTAGCTACTCCTGAACCTGTCCTTGGAAAAAGTCTCCTGCAATGGCTGGAGCTCCCTTCCTTCTCTGTTTTAGTCAGTTTTTTCATTGCTGAAAGACTGACAAGAATGATTTTAGAAGAGGAGAACTGGGGGCTCACAGTTTCAGAGGTCTCAGTCCATAGACAGCTGGCTCCATTCCTCAGGGCTCCATGTGAGGCTGAACCTAATGGCAGAAGAGTGTGATAGAGGGAAGTGGCTCACATGATGATCAGGAAGCACAGAGAGAGAGAGAATCCACTCACCAGATACAAAAAAGGCATACTACAAATGACCCCACCTCCTTCAGCCGCCCCCTACCCCCTTTTAGTTACCACTCAGTTGCATCAGGGGATTAATTCACTGATTGGGTTAAGGCTCTTATAACTCATCTACCCTGTAAACCTTCTTGCATTATCTCACACATGAGCTATTATGGTTTCACATTGAAACCATAATATTCCCTTATGATTTTTTTTAGTTCTTCATCCAATATCTCATGTAGTAGGAGATGGGTTGGTGTGACAGCTTGATGGGCAGTGAGAGTTCAGCCTGCTGGGCACTGAGAGGTTGGAGGTGAGACCTTGGAAACACCCCCTGCTCTCATATGGTCCTTGCATCTTTTCTATTTTCTGGCTCTCTTTCCTTATCCTTCAGAAGTTCAGTGCCCTGTGACTGGCCAAAGGCCCACATTGAGACCTCAGTCCTACCTGCTATTTTCGTGTAGTATTCTAATTGATGTGTGATTAATTCTGTATTCCTGGCACCCTAGAATAGTGGCTTCCTTTAGTATTTGAATACATAAATCAACAAATGTTAGTTTATTGATGGAAAACAATCTGATTGAGCTACTTTAAAACAAATGACCAAGTTTCCCCTAATATTCCATGAATATTATTTCAAGTATTATAGGGAATTCAGGCTTGAGTTTGCAGCATATGCACCATTAATTTATCATTTTTATTTCATCAGTAAAAAAAGGTTTAAAGGAAATACAAGTTTGTGGCTTTAAAGTTCAAATAATCCCTCAATTCCTGTTTTGATTTCTTATGTATCTTTTCTGAGATAATGTATAAATATACATGCATAGGCTTCTTACATATTACAATTCACATTTATAAGGAGATATATGCCCATTTTCTATTCTTAGTGTAAGACCCTGGCCAAGTGAATATCTTGCCCCTGCTTTTTCACCTGTCCTAAAATAGGTGGTATGTTTGTCTTAATTCTGAATGAGATCCATTTTTTTTTTTGTCTATTTTAGGATAAGTTTTGGCTGCATATTTTAGAAAACCTAAAATAGCTCTGGCTTACATAAGCCAACTTTTTCTCTCACCTGGGAGAAGTCCAGCTCATAGTATCAGGAACCCAGGTTCCTCCGTTGGGTCAATTTGCTGTCCTTTAATGCAGTGCCTTGGGATCCCAGATGGCCATTAAAGCGCCGTCATTACATATATTCTAGGTAGTAGGAAGGAGTCATCTCCCTTTGTCCTATACTATGAACACCCTTTAAGGAAACATCACAGAAGTGTCATACAAGACTTTTGTCTTGTATGACAGATCCACCTAAAAACTAGTGATTCTTTTACAAAGGAAGAAGAGGTAGATATTGAGTTGGTTGTCTAGCACTTTCTGCCATAATCAGTCCACCCTTCAAATAAGTGCAAGACCCGTCACCCCCAATTTTTTTCATATGTTTATTGGTGCTTTATAATTATGTATAATAGTGGGATTCCTTGTTGCATATTTGTACATACATACAATGTATACACACAATGTAACAATATAATTTGATCAATATTGTTCTCCATCCCCATTGCTTTCCTCTTCTACTGATCTCCCTTCTATTTTCACAAAATTCCCACCCCAACCTTTTTTCCCCTCTTCTCTCTCTAGATTTTACATATGAAAGGAAAACATATAACCGTTAATTTTCTGAGTTCAGGTTATTTTGCTTAATATTTTTTGAGTTTCATTCATTTTATGGCAAATGACATAATTTCATTCTTCTTTATGGCTCAATAAAAACTCCATTGTGTACATGTAACACATTTTATTTATGCATTCACTCACTGATGGACACCTAGGTTGGTTCCATAATTTGGTTATTGTGAATTGTGCTCCTGTAAACAAGGGTATGCACATGTTGTTATACTGTGCTTACTTAGATTTTCTTTAAGAAAATTTTCTTTAGTTGTAGATGGACACAATGCCTTTATTTATTTTTACATGGTGCTGAGGATTGAACTCAGTGCCTCACATGTGCTAGACAAGAGCTCTACCACTGAGCTACAACCCCAACTGCTTACTTAAATTCTTTAGGATAAACACTGAGTTGTGATATAGCTGGGTTATATGGTGGTTCTATTCCTAGTCTTTTGAAGAACCTTCATACTGATTTCCATAGTGGTTTTACTAATATAAAATCCCTCCAACTATGTATGTGTTCCTTTTTTTCCACATCCCCTCCAGCATTTATTATTGTTTGTATTCTTTTTTATTTCTTGGTACAAGGGATTGAACCCAGGGGCTCTTAACCACTGAGACACATTCTCAGCCCTTTTTTTATATTTTGTTTAGAGATGGGTCTTGTTGGATTGCTTAGGGCCTTGCAAAATTGCTGAGAGCTGGCTTTGAACTTGCAATTCTCCTGCCTCAACCTTGTAAACTGCTGGGATTAGAGGCATGCACTACTGTGCCAATCCTATTGTTTGTATTCTTGATGACTGCCATTCTAACTGGAGTGAAATGAAATCTCAATGTAGTTTTGATTTGCATTTCCCTAATTGCTAATGATGTTGAATATTTTTTCCCATGTATTTGGTGACCATTTGTATTTATTTTTAAAGAATTAGTTCATTTGCCCATTTATTGATTGGATTATTTTGTTTCTTGGTAAATTTTTTTGAGTTCTTTATGTGTTTTGAATGTTAATGCTCTGTCAGAAGAGTACTGAGCAAAGATTTTCTCCTATTCTGTAAGTTCTCTCTTCACATTCTTAATCATTTCCTTTGCTATACTGAAGCTTTTAAATTAGATTCCATTTCTTTTATTCTTGGTATTTTCTGAACTCTAGAAGTCCTATTGAGGAAGTTGTTGCCTATGCCTGCCTATATGTTGAAGTGTTTACTGTATGTTTTCCTCAGGTTGTTGCAAAGTTTCTGGTCTAATTCCTAGATCTTTGATACATTTCAAGTTGACTTTTGTAGAAGGTGAGAGAGAGGGATGTAGTCTTATTCTTCTGCACATGGATGATTAGTTTTTCCAGAACCATTTGTTAAACAGACTTTTCTTCAAATATGCTTTTGGTGCCTTTGTCAAGGATCAAATGACTATCTCTGTGGGTTTTTCTGTGTCTTCTATTGTGAAACATTGGTTTATGTGTCTGTTTTTATGCCAGTACCATGCAGTTTTTGTTACTACAGCTTTGTAGTATAATTTGAAATTGGGTATTATGATGCCCCCAGCATTGTTTTTTTGTTTTTTTTTTTTTCCCTCTGAATTGCTTTGGCTGTTACAGGTCTTTTATTCTTCCAAATTAATTTTAGGAATGATTTTTCTAGTACAGTGCACAATGTAATTGGTATTTTTTTTTTTTTTTTTTTTGGCACCAGGGATTGAACCCAGGGGCATTTAGCCCCTGAGCCACATCCTCAATCCTTTTTATATTTTATTTTGAGACAAGGTGTTTCTAAGTTGCTTAGGGCCTTACTAAGTTGCTGAGGCTGGCTTCAAACTTGTGATCCTCCTGCCTCAGTCTCCTAAGCCATTGGGATTACAGGTATGTGCCACCATGTCTCGCTCATAATTGGTGTTTTGATGGGGATTGCATTGGATATGGGTATTGCTATTGGTAATATGACCATTTTAACAATATTAATTCTGCCTGTTCATGAACACAGAAGTCTTTTCTATCTTGTACTGTTTTCTTCAGTTTCTTTCTTCAGTGTTTTCTAGTTTTCATTGTAGAAACATTTCACTTCCTTAGTTAGATTCATTCCTAGGTGCTTTGTTAGGGGAGCTGTTGTGAATGAGATTGTTTTCCTAATTTCTTTTTCAGCATAATCATTATTGATGTATAGGAAAGCTATGGATTTTATATATAGCTACAGTATGAAGTAGCAGTATGAAATGACCTTCTTTGTCTCTTCTATTAATTTTTGGCTTGAAATCTGCTTTGCTGGATATGAAAGTAGCTATTCCTTCTTGTTTTGGGGTTCCATTTGCATGGTATATTAATTTCCACCTTTTACTTTCATCCTGTGTCTGCCTTTTCCTCCTGTAAACAGTGTATAGTTGGGCCTTGTTTTTAAATCCATTCTGACAGTCTGTCTTTTAATTGGAGAGTTGAGACCACTTATTTTTGGTGTTATTATAGAGAGATGTTTATTAATTCCTGCCATTTTGATTTATTTCTAGTGTTTAATTTAATCTTATTTCTCATTTACATAGCAACTCTTCAAATGAGATTTTTCCAATGGTGAGTTTATTTTTCATTCCTTCTGTGTTTAGTATTTCCTTAAGTATTTTCTGCAGTGCCCATTTAGCAGTCATGAATTCTTTTAGCTTCTGCTTATCTTGGAAGGTTTTTATTTCTTCTTTATTTCTGAAGGATAACTTTGCTGACTATATCCAACTTGACTAATAGTTATTTTCTTTCAGGGATTGGAACACATCATTCTAGAAACTCCTGGATTTCAAAGTTTTGTGCTGAAAAGTCACAAGTAATAATGATTGGCTTGCTTCTAAATATGACCTGACATTTTTCTCTAGAGGCTTTAAAAATTCTATTCTTATGTTCTGTATATTAGGCATTTTAATTGTGTCATAAGCATCTCTTTTGGGATTTTTGTCTATTTGGGATTCTGAATGCTTCCTCATCTGTATGTCCATCTATTCCCAAGGTTTGGAAAATTTTCTGTTATTATTTCTCTGAAGAGAGTATCGATGCCATTATCCTGCACCTCACAATCCTCTTTAAATCCAAAGATTCTTACATTTGGTCTCTTAATGTTGTCCCAGAGTTCTTGTAATAATTTTGACTTCACTTACTTATTAAGTACTGTTTGAATGTTTAAAGCCAGCCACTTTGTATTCTGGCTTTGAGATTGTGTCTGCTGCCTGGTCTATTAGACTGAGTTACATCCCCAACCCTTTTACTTAAAATATTTTTTTTCTTAAAATTTTTTGAATTTTTGTCTATAGAACAGTTTCAGGTTCACAGCAAAATTGAGCAGAAAGTATAGGCATATATACACATAGCCTACCCCTCTGTTAATATTCTAGTACTCTACAGGTGCTTATGTTACAATCAATGAACCAACAAAAGTCCATAGGGCTCTTTATTGGTAGGCTATATTCTATGGTTTTCAACAAATGTACAGTGACATGTACCAAATATAGTATTATCAGATTGGTTTCACAGCATAAAAATCCCGTTTTTCACCTGTTCATTCCCCCTCCCCCAAATTCCTTACAACCATTGCTCTTTTTATTGAGTCCATAGATTTAACTTTTCAAATGTATGTCATTTCAATTACATAGCATATAGTCTTTTTATAAACATAAATTTTTACTTAGTAACAACATTTTAGATTTTTTTCTGCCATTTGATGTTTGATATACTCAATAATATTCCATTGTACGGATATAACACATATCCATTCACCTTCTTTTAATTAAATTTTTTATTTTAGTTCATTGTACACAACTGCAGTACAACTATCATTTTTCTGGTTGTACACTAAGTAGAATCATACAATTTGCATATTTATACATATACATAGGGTATAGATGTTTGTCTCATTCTATTATCTTTCCTTCCCCGCCCCCTCCCCATCCCCATCCCTTATTTTCCTCTATACAATCCATCCCTTCTCCATTCTTCCCATGCCTCCCCCAACTACTGCTATGTGTCATCAACCATTTATAAGAGAAATCATTTGGCTTTGGTTTTTTGGGATTGGCTTATTTCACTTAACATGATATTCTTTAATTCCATCCATTTACCTGCAAATGTCATGATTTTATTATTCTTTATGGCTGAATAATATTCCATTGTATATATATAATACAGTTTCTTTACCCATTCATCTATTGAAGGGCATATAAACAAAAATTCAGATTTAGATTCTTCTGCTTCAGAACATCCAAGGTACAAATCTTATTTCTGTAAAGTTCCATAGCACTGGGCAAACAATATTTGTCCCTCAAAGGTTGTTCTAAAGTGAAGTCATATTTTCATCCTCAAATATACATCTTGCAAAATATACTGAATACAAAAGAAAGGTGGCTTAAGTCTATGCTTTTCTACCAGTTTATTAGGTGATGAAAGTCAAGTCTCTCCTTAGTTTCTCATTTTAATAATAAACATATTGATCTCTCCCCTGCTAAATCTCTTAATAAGGTTATTTATATAAATATAACACTTATATGTTATATGTAAAAGTCAAGTATAAAATCAATGACAATGTTTGTTATACCTTTGGCCTAGAGTCCCTTATTTCAATTACATAGTATATAGTCTTTTCATAAACATAAATTTTTACTTAGTAACAACATTTTAGATTTTTTTCTGCCATTTGATGTTTGGTCTCTTACATTCTTTACTTCTCTGTCTCTATCTTGTCTCTCAGGCAATTTATAGCACAAAGTAAACCAGGACTCTCAGATGCCAAATCCAAATTATATCAGTTTTAACCCAGTGCTTCCTCCTCTTTTACCTCAATATTAATGGAAAACAGTGAATGAAACAATGAGAGAAAATTTTGTCATAATTGGGGCTAAGTTTTTATCTATTCATTGAAATCTCCCTGAACTCAAAGAATATGTAATAAACATTTGATTAAGTTAAAAAAATTTTTTTTGAGTTGCTGAGACTGGCCTCAAACTTGCAATTGTTCTGCTTCAGCCTTCTGAGTCACAGGGATTACAGGTGCACCATTGCACCTGGCTTAGACTTTTAGTTTGGTATTTTATTTGATTTATTGTATTTCATTTCCAAAATTTATGTTTGGTTCTTTTTCAATATCTCTATCTCTGTATAGAATTTCTCATGCATATCCTGTGCTGCTTTTCTTAATTCATTTAGTTATTTTTCTGTTTTCTTGGAATTCACTGATCATTTTAAAAACCATTCTTTTGAATATTTACCTGATATTCCATCCACTTCAATATATTTGGAGTGAGTTGCTGGTGAATCAACTTTAGGGAGTGTCATGTTATCTTGTTTTTGCATATTTCTTGTATTCCTGTGTTGGGTTTTATGCATCTATTTGGATGGATTTGTCCTCCACTTGAATGTTAGAGCCTTTTTAGAATGCGGCCTTCTCTTGGCAAAGTGTTCTGGGATATCGGATTGTTGAGAATTTTTCAATATATTTCCAATGGATTTTGTAGTATGGTTTTCCTGCTGGTTCTTCAGTGATGATTAGTGTATTTTATATGGTGTGTGTTGGTGAGTAAGAGCTTGATGATTCCACTTTCTCTATAGGTATCACAGGAATGGGGTCCTTCTTGTAGATCCGGAAATTGTGTACAGAAGGATATGTGTGGTACACCCTTTGTGATTGCTTTCTTACACCTAATAACTCTGTACATTTCAAAGGGATATAGGAGTGATCTGAATGAGATTTCTGTAGTATGATGTCCACAGACTTTGTTTTTGCAGTAGAAGTGAATGTCCTTGAGTGGGGCCTGAGGGTTTCCATAGACATTCCTACTTGGGGCACTGCCACATGTTTGGGGTTTTTTTCTTTCCCCTGTTCTTCGTATTAAGGATCACTGAAGTTTAAGCATGGTTTGTGTGTGGAGCAAGGTACACTCTCTCTTGACTGGGTTTTGTTTTGTTTTTGTGGTGTGGGGGATTGAACCCAGGGCCTTGTGCATAAAAGGCAAGCACTCTACCAACTGAGCTATACCCCCATCCCCCTCTTGACTGGGTTTTGAGTGCAGCTTTGCAGAAGAGTCTCCACCATGTCAACTCATAGTGTCCCAGTAGTTCCTAGCACTTTTCAGAAATGGGGAAGCAAACAACAAATAATAGCAGAGAACAATAGGCAGCATTAAAATAAATATCCAGTGCCTACAATGACATCTACAACACTGATTACCACAAAAACATGAATGGTGGGTCCTATGATTGATGACAGCAACAATAATAAATAGCTGTGAGCTAGATCTGGCATTTAAAGTAATTAACAGGTGTCAATTTTACCATCTATTGTATTGATAACAGCAACAACATGAATGGTGGCTGCAGGAATTTTATAAGCCAAAGAGTTCTAAAAGTTTGTAAAAATACAGTTCATTAAGAAAAGAAAATGTGGTAGTAAGGTAAAAGAAATAGTAAGATAAAAGAAAGTTTATTTCAAAATGTGAACAGAAAAAGCAGGAATGTCGCCAGTGATGCCTATAAAGGAGGAGAAAAAAGTGAACAAAAAAAGAGAACAAGTGAATTTGGCTATAAGGAGGAAAAGAAAGAGAAAGAGAAACAAAAAGCCCCAAACAAACAAACCCACCCCCTAATCTTCAAAAGATAAAAATAGCAAACATAAAAAGACAAAAATGAGAAAAAAGAAACAGATATGTGCGCATATGTGTGGGGTTCTATCAGCCACATCCTGCATGGATGAGGAAAGGGTTAACTGCTGGAGCGTGATGTTGGCTGTATATCACTCAATTACCCAAAAAACTTATCTACTCAATAAACACACAAGAGCCAATACTCCTTTTAAATGAGAGGGGGCATGACGGGTCTGGCCATACCAGCTCTGGCCTCTTACAATAACAACTTGCCCAACTCTTTTATTTTGCAGATAAAGGGGGCAAGGACTGGGAGGAGCTGCTTCTGTGATGGACAGGATAGGGTGGAGTTAGGGGAGCCATTCCCTTAAGGGGAAAATTCCAGAAGGAGTCAGGGAACCACTCCCATGCAGTGCCACATGCTACCTGGCAGTTCCTAGAAGGCAGGCCTCTGTGTCCTGTGGCTCAACCTTGTCTGATTCTGCTAAATAGGAATGACTTCCCACACATATGTATATCCATGAACTGATCAGCATAGCCAGAACGCAGAAGAAAGAGAAAGTGAAAAGAAAAAAAGAAAAACATTTTTAATGAAAACAAAGAATTTTCTGAGGTAGTCAAGACTGTTTACAAAAATGGATGTTCAATGCCTATGCCAGACTGCCCTTCTTTCCATTTCTTCTTGGGCTGGAGTGTTAAATCCTTCCTCCTCTGTGTCACTCACTGAGCTGCTAGCTGAAGTGAACTGCAGCTGAAGCTGGAAATAGCACTCAGCTTTCTTTCTTACCAGTATAAGGTAGGATAGAATGGGAGTTACTATTAATTGGAGTTTTGTCCAGACAAAACATATGGATGCACTCCTAGGGCTGGGCTGCTATAGAGTTCTAAGTGGAACATTCTAGTGGCTGGGTTTTAACTTTAATCAGGCATTTGGGACTTTGTTGAGTGGTATCTGCTCTGGAGAGATTGGATCAACATATTCCTAGAGCTGGGAAGATGCTCATTTGTGCTGGGCATCTGGATCTTGGGGGCCTCCTGAGATTTCTGTTTATAGGGCAAGTGAGTCAACCCTCCACAGGTCTTACAACTCCATCACTCACAAATGTGCCATTCTCAGGCTCAGTCCCTGAGTGTAATGCCCACCTGTTCAGTTTCCTGATTCTTTTGAGCTGATCACATGAACTGCCTGACTCAAAGAAAAGTGAGTTGTACTTCTCTGTATCTCTAATATGAATTCCCCGAGGTAGAATCTTCTCTGTTTCTGTTTCATTCACATTCTGCTAGGTATACCCTAAGCTACATGGTAGATGCTTGCTGGGACAGTGTGGCAACATCTTCTATGATCTCCCAGGCTCCTGCAGCAACAAGCTGCATTGTGACCTCCTCAAGATGGTTCCCACCTCAGCTCTCCACTCTCGAGAAATACCATGCCCCTTCCAAATACCAGCCTGTTGTGCAGCTTCTGGTTCAGCTAAATTCAGACAACTTTTCCTTCTACATGTGTTTCTATGGCAAATTTAGCCATTGTGTTTCTCTCTATTTATCCCTTCCCTCTTTGGTAAACTGGTACTGCTGCTTCTGGGGCCACTGCCACCACCAACTTGGCTCCCATATACTCTTTCTTGTCCTTTGTTCAATGCACCTGAATATCTAGGTCTCCAGGCCTCTGGCGATCTGATACTGAATTTCAATGAATTCCCTTTTTTACCCACCTCATTATAAATTTCTTATATTTTCCGCTGCTTAAATCTAGAGCCATGGGAGCAACTAGAAATGCAGTCTCTTTGCTGTCTTGAATCCACTGGCAAACTGCTGTCGTTTTGATCTGGACTGTCTCCCAAAGGCCCATGTGTTAAAGGCTTGGGAGGTTTTGGATCATTGGGAGTGAGCCCTGGGAGGGTATTGTGGCACCTGGGTCTCTTCCTTTTTCTCTCATATTTGGGCCTTGAGATGAACAGCTATGCTCTGCCAAGTGCTTCTGATATGCTGCCTTGCCATATATGCCTAGAAGCAATGAGGCCAACCAGTCATGAACTGGAACCTCTAAGACTGTGAATCAAAAGAAACTTTTAATAAGTCAGTTATCTCATGTATTTGTTATAGTGATGGAAAATTGATTGACATATAGACACCCTGTGTCACAACTATTCAACTGTCTCTATGCAAAAGCAACTGGGAATACACATAAAGCAAAGCATGACTGTGTTTCAGTGAGACTTTATCATACAAATTGAATTATGTATACTTCTCATGTGTCATAAAATGTTATTCCTTTCAATTTTTTCAACTATTTTAAAATATAAAATTTATTCTTGGATCAAAGCTGAAGAAACACAGGTGATAAGCTGAATTTAGTCCAAGGGCCACAATTCGCTGACTCCTAATTTAGATGATCCTTGCAAAAATAAGTTCTAAGCAATATTTTGCTGTTTTAGGTAGAAGTTTGTTACTTATAAGATTCTGGAGTGGGATGTGGGAAAGGAGAATCTACATTTTTAAGAAGCACTGAATCAGATTTAGTTTAGAGGTTATACAGTCAAATACTTTAAAAACTCAAGAAAGTGAGATTAAGAAAGCGTCTTTTTTTAGAAATGAATTTTAATGTGATTGTAAAATATAATATTTAAGCCATGTTTAAGTGTACAATTTGGTAATATCAAAACATTCACAATGTGGTGTAACTATTACCACTATCCATTTCCAGAACTTTTCATCATTGCAGACAGAAATTTATACCTGTTAAACCATAACTCTCAATGATGCTCTGTAACTTTGTATTAAGTTTTAAAATCAGGAAGTATGTCCTTTGTCCTTTGTTCAATGTACCTGAATATCTAGGTCTCTGAGCCTTTGACGGTCTGATATTGAACTTTGTTCTTCATTTTCCAAGATTGTTTTGGATGTTTGGGTTCTCTTGAGATTCCATCTGAATTTCAGGATGGGTTTTCTATTTCTGCAAGAAATTCCAGGGATTTCAATGGGACTCCCATTGAATCTGTGGATTGCTTTGATTAGCATTGTCATTTTAACAGCATTAAGTCTTCCAATTCATGAACATGGGATGTTTTTCTACTTATCTGTGTTGTCTTTAACTTAATTCAGCAATGGTTTATAGTTTTTAGTGTACAAGTCTTTTCTTGGTTAAATTTATTCTCAATATTTTATTTTTAGTTTGATGCTATTAGAAAGTGAATTGTTCATTTCCTTTTCAGACTGTTCCTTGTTAGTGTATAGAAATTCAACCGATTTGTGTGTTGGTTTTATATCCTGCAATTTCATCTATTAACTCTGACAGATTAAAAAATAACTTGTTTTAGTATCTTACATATAGATGATATTTGTGATCAGATTTAATTTTACTTCTTTTGTTGCAATTGGATGCTTTTTCTTTCTTTTTATTGCCTAAGATTTCTGGCTAGAACTTTCAATGCTATGCAGGCTAGAAGTGGTAGAAGTGGGCTTCCTGGTCTTGTTTCTGATCTTAGGGGAAAAGTTTTAAGTCTTTCAACTTTGAATATGATGTGTGCTGTGAATTTTTCATATATGGTCTTTATCATGTTGTAGAAGTTTGCTTCTCTTCCTAGTTTACTGTATTTTTCAAATCAAGGACGAATGTTGAACTTTGTCAAATGCTTTCTCTATTAAGATGCATATCAAAGTATACAAGAGTGATTTGGGGAATTTATTTTATAATACTTCAACAAAGGAAAAGTATTGATGACACAAGTTTGGCAAAATCTGGATAACTGAGGAATGGATGATACTTATTTGGGGACTTGTGAAGTTATTTCTACTTTTTGAGTAGGTTTGGAAATTTGCATAACAACAATTTTGGTAAGGAAAAACTTTTATTAAAGTTCTCTTTATTTTCTTGTTTGTATGCCCCTATTATTAAAATATCTTTCTGATTTTAACATCATTGGTTAGTTTAACTTACTTTCTTGTTTTAGAGAATTTTGTGCTCTTTTGCTGCATCTATCTATATCATGCTTTTTCCAAGGTAGAAAAAAAAATCAGTTTATGTTCTTTGGGTCTTAACATTTCACTCCTGCCTGAAGTGCTCTTCTTACTTTCAGGAGTGGATTGAATGGGTTCTTATGTACTCAGGGTGCTTAGTATGAATATGTAGTAATTTCTAACCCTAAATTGGGTAACTTTCAAAAAACTGTAGATCCCATGTGTGGATTCATCAGGTCCCCAGAGGTGACTGAGGTATAGCCAGGTTAGGAAATCTTATGTATGATTAAGTCTTAAGAAAAGGAATGGGAACAATATCTCTTTGGACTTTCTTTCACTGCCCAGGAGAACATCCTACTTTACTGGGAGGAAAGCAGGACTTGAAATCAAAAGTTCTAGTTAAGCCAGTAGGTGTAGATGGCCTTGGTGGAACAGATAACTGAAACTCTCTTGTCCATTTCACCCTTGCAAAACAGGATGCTGAACCAGATATAGTGGTGCAAGCCTGTGATCCCAGTAGCTCAGGAGTCTGAGGCAGGAGGATCATGAGTTCAAAGGCAGCCTCAGCAATTTAGCAAGGCCCTAAGCAACTCAGTGAGACCCTATCTCTAAATAAAATATGAAGAAGGGTTGGGGATGTGACTCAGTGGTTAAGCACTCCTGGATTCAATCCCTGGATTCTGAACTAAAGCCACCATTTAGCTCCCTGGCTGAGTTGGTTATTCCACAAATGAGAGTTAGGCTGATGAGAACTTCAGCAAGAGACAGATGTTGATCACTAGAAATAAGATTAATGTGGAGTAATCCTGCATATAAATGAAGATATTTGTGTTTCTGCATTAAATTGATGAATTTTTTTTTTTTAAAGCAAAATTGCTCAAGAGAAATAGGGACAAATTCCCAAAGATAATTTTTTTAAGAGGGGAAAAGGAGAAGCTTGCTTTAGTAATTAATTTATTTTTGTGTTTATTTAAATCAGTATAAATAGAAGTAATGCAGCATTCTATAGTTACTTTCTCCTTTTCAAAACAGGAAAATGATCTCAGATGATTTAATGGAGCCACAACCTTGACATATTTAATAAAATTAAGCGCTGTACAATGAACTTTTCTTTTGAGGCCTTCAGGAATGTTCAAACATGCCTTGTTAGCTCACTAACAAGCCAAATTGGTAGGCAGAGGAGATGCTGGCAGCCTGACAGGTCCTGGGCCCCCAGGCACCTCGATTAGCCCAGATCACATCCCGGGGTTAGTGCAGAACTGTTAACACGTTCCAGTCTTTTAAAAATCCAGGATTCAGAGGGGAAGGGATCTGAGAGACTATCCGAGCAGCCCATCCTGTTACAGATGACAGAATGGAAGGCCCCCTAAAGGAAGACTGTTTATCCCAAGCAGAGCAGTCTCCTGGGAGCCTGGCGGTTTCCATCTCCCCAGGCCTGTGTTAGGACTGCAGCACCTCAAAACACACAACACACTTCCCTGCCGGAAGCCACATCCTTCAGTGGTGTCACCCAGAGGCAGCCCCCTTGGTTTTTGCTTGTTTTGGAGAGATGCAGCGTGACGGCTTTTATTGTTGCAGTAGTGGGTGGTCTGCCAGAGAGCATGTAGTATAAATAACAACTAATAAATAATTTTACAGTAAAAGTCCTAAATCTTTCCAGATAGTGCACTGGTGCATGGCTGTCAAATGCCAGAGAGATCCTAAGAAAACAGTAACTTTAACCCATCCATCTTTTACATACATGGCACATTGTTGTCATAAAATTTTTCTAGGGTTTTAATGGCTCCAGGGAAAAATGTAAAAACACACGTACACAAACATAGCACATATGCATAGTTACCCTAGCTGGCTGCATGGTGACTTTCTTTTTTTTCCCCATGTCTTGTGTACCCTAGGCAAACACTCTACCACTGAGGTACACCCCCAGCCTAAGTTTTGTTTTTAAACTTGACCCATTGTCTACCTTTCTGATTGTTTCTCCTACTTTGGCTTTGGCAATCTGTTTATTTTGCTACAGTGCTTTTGAGCAGACTTGATCTTTTTGGAATAAAATTTCTCTGATTTTTACATTCTGGACCATACTTTTGCATTTATGTTCATGTCAGAAATGATAAGAAGATGAATTGGTTTTACTCATTTTGTAGATTTGACTGTTTTTAACATTTTGAGAGACACCTACCTGAGTTCGGCCATCTGGGACCTCGAGTTTTCTAGTAAGGTAGGGATAAGATTCTGGTCTTATCCCTTTGAATTTTCTTTCCAAGCTTGTTTCTCTGGCTGTAAACTGGGGATGATAATGCCTGTTGCATGGGGTTATTATAAGGATCAAATATAGTTGCTTACATGAGAACTCCCAGCACGTGTCTCCATACGAAGCTCTTAGTGGGTGTTGGTTCTCTTTGCCTTCTTTATCTATATTTCATACTGATTTCTGTTGAAATTCTGCCTACAGCAAAGCTTGTTCTTTGTTGAAGCCATCTGAGTTGGAATGGGAATTACATTACTCTGTGTTTTCACAGTGTGCTGCACCTTGTACCTTTCCCACAAAGTCTTTGATGTGATGTCCTTCACTATGGTGATTATAGGAGACATGTCTATGCACCCACTCACTGTCTAAGCAGCAGAGCTATGAGAGGAAAAGCTGTCTGAGGCTACAGGTTGAGCTGATTTTACCCTGCAGTTCCTAATAGGAAATTGGTGCAGTGCTGCCCACCATGACAAGTCCTCAACTATGTGGGTGATTTTTAAAATTTTCACCTGGCATGATGGAGCACGCCTGTACTCCCAGAGGCTCAGGAAGCTGAGCTAGGAGGATTGCAAGTTCAAAGCCAGCCTCAGCAACTTAGCAATACACTCACCAACTTAATGAGTCCCTGTCTCAAAATAGAAAATAAAAAGGACTAGGAATGTGGTTTAGTTGATGAAGGACAGATGAAGCTGGACACCCGAGGAATTTTCAGGAAACCGGTTTATTAAAGCTACAGCAGTCCAGAGGGGCTAATGGCTAAAAGTCTCTGGACCCTGGATCTGAAAATTCTTTTAGATTTGTACTCAGTGGGGTGGTTACATGGCAATGGCAGTGGGTGGGAACATTACAGCTATTCTTTGTCCCATATTCTCAGGCTATACAGAGGTTTAACAAAATTTTATCAAGAAAACAGAGGTAATCTTTTTGCACAAGCTTGATTGTAGACTCTAACTCTACTACACCTTTTGTTTGCAAACTTGGCACTTACAAGACAGAGGACGCAAACCACAATGCTCTCTGCAGAAATCCCACTGACATTTTTTGTAAATATCTTTGACAAGAAGAGAAGAGCTTAATTATGGCAAGGGTCTTTCAGGTGGGAGTATCTGGTCTGCCTTATGGTGGTTAAACTGCCCTGGGTTAAATCCTCAGTACCCCTCCCCTCAAAAAAATTAAATAAACTTTTCTTTGGTCATTAGATTAGTTTGTGCTTAGCAGATGGTCCCTGTGGTCTCCCTCATCCCTGTGACTTGCAGGCTGCTCCTTCTCTCTCCAAAGCTTCTTCTCTTAGAGGCCCTCAGTTCTTTACCTGAGTAGGATGGCCTCCCTGAGGATCAGGTTTAGAGCAGCAGTTAGTTGGAGGCAGCCTGACTACTTACTATCTGTGTGTTGTGGATTGAATTGGGTATCTCTACTTCCCTGCAAAGAGATGTTGAAGTTCTAATCCCCAGTACCTACAAATGTGACCTTATTTGGAAAAGGGTCTTTATAGATGTAATGAAGGTCATGTGAGGTCATGAGGGTGAGCCCCAATCCAATATGACTAGTATTCCTATTAAAAAGTGGGAATTTGGACTCAGAAATGTGCAGAGGAGAGGAGATAATGTGACGAGAGAATATCATCTACAAGCCAATGTCTGAGGCCATCAGAAGTCAGTAGAGAGGCTTGTGGTAGAGTCTCAGCCCTTAGAAGGAGTGAACACCTTGATTTTGGACTTCTAGGCTCTAGTATGGAGACAATAAATTTCTGTAATTTAAGCCACCCAGATTGTGGTAATTTTTTATGGCAGCCCCAGGAAATAATACATGTGGGAAGAGGCATATTTTTGTATTTCTTCAGCTTTAGCCTTTAAAAATAAAGTAGAATGGGATGATATGAGGAATCATATGTATCTCATGGGGTTCTTCTGATGATGTAATTTTACCTGGAATTTTGGGGGCACCTTGTATGAAGGTGTTACTGTACCATGGTGTTACTGTACATGAACTCTCTGCCTGCCTTGGCCCTGGACAACCTTCCAGTATAGCAGTCCCTTGTAGAATTCTCCAGAAGCCTCTTTTCAGGGGTTGGTGGCTATAAGCCTTAGTAAGAAGCAAATCACACTCTTCCTATAGGAATCCATTTCCAATTAGGAGTTTCATTGCTGTCAGAGCACTCAGCAACAAACAAATCTATAAAACTATCCCATTCTACAGGTCAGTGCGTACTAACAGGCTGCACACTATCTCAGGACCATTTTAACTGGGAACCTTTGTTATGTATGATGCCCTTTGAGAACTTACTATTTCCTTACTTTAAGATGCCTGTCATTGTAGGCTACAGGAAGTAGGGTGTGGATTATTTTGGTAGTTAGAAGACAAAATGAAGTGTTTAAATCCTGGTGTCTGTGTGGGGAAGGAGTATCTGGAACCAGGTGTTGGGGCTGGGGATATGACTCAGTGATAGAGCCCTTGCCTAGCAAGTGCAAGGCCCCAGGTTCAATCCCCAGCACTGCCCCCACACCAAAAAAAATGGAGTAGAGGATGAAACCAGGTGTGGGCTCCAGGCTGACACTGAACAACTTGGAGCCTACCGGCTAAGGCTTCAGAGCATCTGCTCTCTTCTTTGCAGAACAAAAGTGGCAATACCAGCCGGGCGTGGTGGCACACACCTGTAATCCAAGCAACTTGGGAGGCTGAGTCAGGAGGATCGCGAGTTCAAAGCCAGCCTCAGCAACTTAGCGAGGCCCTAAGCAACTCAGTGAGACCCTGTCTCTAAATAAAATACAAAATAGGGCTGGGGATGTGGCTCAGTGACCGAGTGTCCCTGAGTTCAATCCTGGTTCAAAAAAAAAAACAAAAAAACAAAAAACAAAAAACAAAAACAAAAAAATAAACAACAAAAAACCCCCCAAAGGTGGCAATACCCATGCAAGTAGCTGTTTTGCGGTACAACTAGGATAACATAGGAAAAGAAATTCCTTTCCCATGTGGCACTTAATTAAAAAGTATCTCCTTCCCTCTCATTTCACCTAATCCTCAACTTTAACAGTTGACAAGAGCAATGACTCCAGTGTCGGAACATGGAGGTTACTTTTGAAGGTAAAGAGCTTATTGTACCCCTCAAGTCATATTCCACAGCTGCTCACCAGCATGCCAAGAACCTTGGAGTGACACTGTTCAGATTAAAAACTTTATTTTAGCATGGTCTAAATTGAATTAACTATTCTATTTCTTGGTTCTGTTGGTGATTTTATAGCTTATGGGTTTTTATTAAAAAAAAAAAACACCCTGAAAGTACTAAACATTTAAAGAATGAAGTATCCTGAGACAGGCATATGTGGGTATATATAATAACTAAAAAAGTAAATTTAACTATAGCTCATGTTCTTTATGAACTGGTCATATCCATAAATTAAATGTATATTTTTGAAGGTCTCTATGATAAATCTGCATTAATAACTATGGATATTTGAACTCTTAGGGTTCAGATAACATCAATAACCTAAAAATCTCAAAGCTTTTTATAAACATCAATGCAGACTGTATTAATAGCCATATAAAACAGTACTTCAGCTTGAGCTTAATTAAATTAGTCGATTGGTATCAGATGAGGAGTCTGTTCTCCAGTTTCGCTTAAAAATCAATGGTGCAAGGAAAGAAAGAGGCATAGAATGTTGTGTTTTATCATCATTTTATTTGTTTTATTAATTTCTAGTCTCAAAGCCATTCTTAAATGATTCTATTAAAAGGAGGTGGGATATTTGCCATTTTCCATGGAAGAAATGAGAGAAGATAGGAGAGATCCTGATGCCTCATTATAGCCAACATAACTCATTATATGGCTGTTCTTTTGTGGCCTTAAAATTAAATCCCTATTCCACTCCCCAGGGGAATATGTCAAAGCATAGAGGGAAGGGAGGGGTGGGGTCAGGGTAGGGGTGTAAGAATAATAACAGAATGAGACAGACATCATTGCCCTGTGTACAGGTATGAATGCACAGATGGTGTGACTCTACTTTGTGTACAACCAGAGAAACAATAGCCGTACTCCATTTGTGTTCAATGGATCAAAATTAAATGAATAAAAAATAAAAAAAAAAAATAAAATAATAGTATTATACTCCTAGTTACATACAGTAGTATATGCATTGAACATCCAAATGTCCAAGTACTTTATAAACTACATATTCAGCATATAAAATACACAGCTTTGCCATGATTTAATGCATGTGAAATAACTTACTGTTGAATGCTACACAGATGTAAGACGTGAGTTTATTAATTAGTCACAAGACTAATGTAACTTAACGTAATACATATGTATTAATAAATTCCTAAATCTTTAATTAGGAATATTTTTGCTCTCAGAATTTGGAAGGACTTAGGTATAGGTGACTTTTGGCTTAGGATATGTAGTGAAGTTTGGGTGCTTTTTTCTGTTAATAATTCTTTATGCTTTGTTTCCAAATGTTTGCAGATGTGTTTTATAATGTAATCCTCATAATAATCTTTCAAGATAATCATCTCCTTGAAGAGGAAGATACCTGCTCAGGAAGGGACCTGCTCTTCATCACCCGTGCTCCTTACCCCTGCTTGAATGGTCTCCATCACTGGTACCTTTGGGGCTGCTTTGCTGTTAGGAAGTAGCAAAACCTGATCTTCCTAATGCCTTCTTGTGTGCTGTTGCAAACATATAAAGACCTGACAGTTCCCCCTAGTAAAAAGATGCTGGTAAGTTTATTCCAGGGATCTTAGAGCAGTGTTCGATGTTGGGATCACTCTTAATCTGTCACAGAGCCAGAAAGTGTAGTCCTTGCAGAAGACTTCAGGTATGAAGAGATGGAGAGGCTCTCGAGCCTTTGCCCTTTCTTGCTCCCCTCCTACAATGGCATTTGAACACAGTGGTGGCGGCAGGCGTCACAGCAGGCTGGGAAGATGGACAGCAATCTCCACTGCACATGGAGAAAGCGCAGTCACATTTCCTTGCCTAAGTGCACTAGTTAATATGGTCTATGCTGCAATAACAAACCCTGAAATCTTGTTAGTTCTAACAAAGATTTACTTATCAACCATATAAAATCAGAGACTCTTTTTAGTGCAGTGACTAAGAGGTCAGGGCTGCTGCCATCCTGAAGGTCTGTGGTCTTGGCATTCATTTTTTCCCAGGTATAAGAAAAGGGAGAAAATATGTGGCTGGTCCTGAGTGGAGGCACATGGTCTCCTGGTTCTTCTCACTGAGGTGATGAACTTTAACAGTGATAAAATCATGACACCATCTTCAGTGGTATCCTGGCTAGTCACCCAAGCAGATCATGGCTGACAGTCACCTTACTAGCTTTTTGTTTGCTTAATAAACATGTATGGCATGTTTGTGTGTAAGATATTGGGTTGAAAAAGTGACTTAAAGCAGGAATTCATCCCAAAGAATCACTTGGATGTATTTCATTCAGAAATCATTATTTCTTCATCAGGACCACTGTTATTGCACATGAAACCTTGGGTAGGTTAGAAACAGGCATCCTTTCAATGCATTTTACTTCTATCTTTCAGGAAATTATTACATCCATTTTTATTAGAATAATACCCTTCACTGCTGTCTCCTGAAAAACTGTCACAATAAATACCCAAATTCACAATGTCTTTGAAGTGAATAGTGTCTTCTTAGACGTGTCATTCTTGTTTAGTACACAAACTGAGCAACTTGTATGTGGCAGCCCTTTCCCTCCTTGCTTCCTACTAGTGAATCTTTCTGAAATTCTGTAGATATTCTCAACTAAAAATCTTTCCCCTCTTGGAGAATATGATTTTTGTTCTGTTAGGTCATAGGAAAAGAGTATCTCTTTCATAGTCAGGTTTCTATGCCATTTTCTGAGGCAGTGATGATCCCTCATCCATCAGTTTGTTTTAAAATTACAGGGCATGTAGTTTAGCAGAAGAGTGCTCCTGGGTTCAGTCCTTGGTACTGAAAAAAGGAAAAAATATCTCTACCTCTCTTTCTACTGGTTTCTGGTGTAACCATTTGTGCCATTTTTGAAAATATGGAATTACACTGTTACAATAGTTCCATTTTAAACATTTTTTCCATAGCTTTATTGAGGTAAAATTGAAGTACAATAAAATGCACATACTTGAAGTATGTAATTTGATCAGTTTTGACATGTTTTGACACGTATGTAACCAATCAATATAAAAATCATTTCCATCACTTTTTAAAAATTGAAATCATGCAGACTGTGTTTCCTGCATGATTTATTACATTAGAAATCAATCACCTTAAGATATGTAGAACCTCACCCCCAAATTACAACTACTTCAAAATTCAATGGTACACTTATGAATATCTCACAGGTCAAAGAAGAAAGCATAAGTAAATAAAAAGTGTTTTGAACTAAGTAATAATAAAAGCTTAAAATATCCGAATCTCTGGGATGAAACAGTATTCAGATGAACATGTATAATTTACAGTACTTGTATCAGAAATAACCTAGATTAACAATCAGATTATTTTCAAACTAGGTAGTAGGAAGGAAAAAATAAGAGAAGCAGAAATATATGAAATGGAAAAGAAATAATACAGCTAAAAGTTAATAAAAATCAAACAAGTCTAATCAAGAAAAAGCAAGAACAGAAAAATGAATATCAATGTAAAGGGAGTTATCAAAACAACCCTATAGATACTAAAAAATCATGGTTTATCATGGAAGGTTTTATTAAGGTAATATTACAATTATATTCCAATATCTGTGGTAGCTTACATAACATGGTCTATATTAGAGAAGGATCTGTATGCTGCTGAGAAGAAAGTATATTCAGTCATTGATGAATGAAATAATTTAGATTTAACATATATAGACTATCAATTGTGTGTGTGTGTTCT
>JAJEJO010001428.1:0-14772 GCA_020662805.1 Glaucomys volans
GCGGCGGGAGCGCGGGCCTCGGCCGTCGGTCCGCGCGCTGAGGGTCGCGGCGGCCCCCTTGTGTCGCCTGACGGGTCTGCCGAATGCCCGGAGCGCCCTTGAGTGAGGAGCGCGGCGCGCCGGAGGAGGCAGCCAGGTGTCTGCACCGTCAGGCTGCAGGCCCGGGACTGGGGTCCGGCCTGTGGGCCCCGTGGTCGAAGTCGACTTTATGTTGGTTCACAGAACAACTTCCTTTTATTTTTATCATCATCGCGCCTCTACAATGTGGCTTTTGCTTTTTTTTTCCTCTCCCCGCACAGGTAATATGAGCCCACAGATTTTGTATTTCTTTGACAAAGAGGCAGCTGAAACTGAAGGAGTGCACCCAGCAGGTCTGCCTGGGGCCCACGGTCACAAAGCAACTGCACTGGGGATTTGGGTCTGCCCAGCACCCTGCTTTGCTGGGCCATGACCTGCTGGTTCTTTGATGACTCCCAGGTCCCCCTGTGCTTTTTGACCACTTCTCCCTGACCTCTAGCTGGCCTTCACTGAAGTATTTCCAGGACTGCGCCTAGACCGAGTTAATTCACTCAATCATGTGTTGAATGTGTCTGATGTAGGTGAAGTCCCATGGGACTGGCATGACAGCCAGGGTCACTGTACCCGGAAAGGTGCATTGGAGGTAAAACAAAGCGCACATACTACTGCTAAAGAATGTGCAGTGAGAGAAAACCAGGGAGACTTATGCACATTCAGTGAGACCTCACCAAGAAGGTGACATTGAGCCCAGACCTGTGTGAGAAAGACTTGGGTGAGAAGGAATCAGACTTATGAGGGAAACTCAAGAAAAGCCTGGGAGGCTGCGGCACAGCAGTGAAGGGCAAGAGAAGAGGCGGCAAGGAACATGGGCCAGGCAACTCCAGGCCTTGCAGGCTTGGGTTTTATTCTGAGGTCTATGTAAATATAAACTCTGGTGTGACATGATATGGTTTTAAAAATTAGTCTTATTTTGGAGAGGGAACAGAATCAAGGTTAATGGGCAAGTGAGTGAATGCTGGTGCCATTTACCTAGGGTCATTTGTTCCTTAAATATGGAAGTGTGGGAGTTACAAGCATATAGGAAGCCAAGTGTTGCTAGATATATGACTTTGTTTGTTTCTGTTGTTTTTGTGGTGCTGAGAGTTGAACCCAGGTCCTCGAACATGCTAGGCAAGCACTCTACTCCAGCCTCACATGGGTTTCATTATACTGTTTTATATTTGATTGAAAGTTTTCATAATAAAATATGTTTTAAAGCCAAAGGAATGGATGAGATTGCTTGAGAGAGAGAGTGGATGTGGATAGGCTGAGAAACAAAGCTCTGGTATGTGCCAACATTTACACGGGCACGGAGAGAGGGCAGCAAAAGAGATTGGGAAAGAGCAGCCAGCAGGTCCTTGCTGCCTGACAGCTGCCAGAGGGAGGCATTGCAAGGAGGGAGTGGATCCACTGTGCCAGATACTGCGAGAAGGTTAAGTTAGATGACAGAAGAAAGTGGAATTTGCCAACAGGGGTGTTATGGGTGACCTTAAAGATCAGTTTCAGAGAGGTTGTCCTGGGAGACTCAGCCAACACATCTTCCTTAGCTCTGCTCAGCACCAGGCCCAGCGTTCCCAGCTGCTTCCTGCACATGCACTGGTGTCCCACAGGTGCTGGGAAGGCTTGTGTACCTGGGATTTAACTCCTGCTCTTCCAAAAAAAGCTTGCTGCTCCTGAGTCTCTCCCCAGTAGTGGAACACCTTCACTCAGTGGCCCAGGTTGGAAACCAGAAGGTCTTCCCAAGCCCATCTGCTCCTCCTCCAGATCTGTCCCTTCTGCCTCTGATGTGCCTTGGCTCCCCCTCCTCTATCCCCTCTGCCCTCAGCATGACTGTCAGCAACAGGTGTGCAATGCTGTAAAGAGTGTGGACTTGAGCACAACCACACAACCAAAGAATTCTAAGGCACCAGGCCTGTGGAGCACACCTGTAATGCCCGCTGCTTCAAGGCTGAGGCAGAGGATCACAAGTTCAAGGCCAGCCTGGGCAATAGTGAGACCTGTCTTCAAATACAATTTGTAATGGGGCTGTAACTCAATGGTAGAGCACTTACTTGTCTAGCACATGTGAGGCCTTGGGTTCAAATCCTAGGCTGGAGGAAAAGAAAGAATTCTAAGAATTTTTTTTTGGGGGGGGGGCTGTGGTTCTGGGGTTTGAACATTAAATTCAGAGGTGCTTTGCCACTTAGCCACATCCCCAGTCCTTTTTAGATTTTATTTTGAGACAGGGTCTAACTAAGCTGCCCAGCCCCCTCAAACTTGACCCTCCTGCCTCAGCCTCCTGAGTTACTGGGTTCACAGTTTTGCACCACCATACCTGGCTCATTTTTTTTATTATAAAGATCTCTTCTGTA
This sequence comes from Glaucomys volans, assembly GCA_020662805.1. NCBI lineage: Eukaryota > Metazoa > Chordata > Mammalia > Rodentia > Sciuridae > Glaucomys > Glaucomys volans. Next base: position 2,409 of record JAJEJO010001428.1, read on the forward strand.
CAAATTTTGACTGTATCCTAATCCTATTTTTCCTCCCTTGCCTTATGCCAAGAAAAGCATAAAAGACATTTGGGGAACAATTAGGGACCTTTTAATGGGGAGTAGATACCAGTTATCATGGAATTGTCTTTCTTAGATAGCATTGTGTATTTTTTTGTTGTTGTTCTTCAGAATACACACTGAAGTATTTAGAGGTGAAGTATTATGTCTACATTATTTTCAAATAGTTCTGTAAAATTTTTAAAAACAAATGTAGAACAGAGAGGAGGCAAAGAGATAAGAGGTAATAGGGAAGGCAGATACAGAGTGGGTGATGTGCATGTATGAAAATGTCACACGGAAGCTCATTATTTTGTACAGTTAATTTGTGCTGATAATTACATTTTTTTTTTTTTTTTTTTTTTGGAACCAGGGATTAAACTCAGGGACACTCGGCCACTGAGCCACATCCCCAGCCCTATTTTGTATTTTATTTAGAGACAGGGTCTCACTGAGTTGCTTAGGGCCTCGCTAAGTTGCTGAGGCTGGCTTTGAACTTGCAATCCTCCTGACTCAGCCTCCCAAGTCGCTTGGATTACAGGCATGCGCCACCATGCCCGGCTTAATTACATATTTTTAAAGTTAGAGAACAATCTGTGGGGAAGCGAATGCGGAGAGAAATTGAAAATGTGGCGTGCTGCGGATGTAGCACACTGCAAAACAGAAAAGGTACCACAGTACGGTCAGATCTAGAGGCGGGCACGGGTTATTTTACTTCAGCGTCTCTGTGTGATGCTTTTCCGCCTTTCAAATTCGCTGGGTGGCCGGGTTGGGGTGCAGCAGCTGCGTTGCCATGCGGGACCCTGGACAGCCCTTGAGCCTGCTCCGCGCGCTTCTCGGTCCATGGCACCTGCAGACTCCTGGCTTCCGCAGGTGCTGGGTTTTCCTAGCGTGTCCTTCTCCCTGGGCATCCACCTGCGGGACTGCTCTTCCCCTCTCAGGTTTGCGCCTAACGAGTGCCGCCTCTGGTCACCAGGCTCCCCCTGCGCTACCCACACTCCTATCTAGGCCTCTTCCCGGCAGGGCTGGGGTCGAGTTTGTCGCCCCCCAACAGCACACTGCGTTCTGTGGCGTCAGGCCGGCTTTTCACCCATGTGTGGGCCCAGCCAATGCCAGGCCCGTGCGCACAGTGAGCGTTTGAGGGTCCGGTGAGTGAGGCCCAGGGTGCACTGCTCCTCTGCCCAGGGTCTGCATGCAAATGGACCTCTCTTCCCGGATTGGCTGTCCACACTTGACCAGGACCTTTTCAGCCTTTTCACCTCCAGTCTGTCGTTTGAATGTGTTCTTTACCTTTGACCATACTGCCCATACCTTGACCCTGCGCCATCCCTGGGTCCATTTAGTGTGTGTGCGCCTTAAATACCTCCTTTGAGCTGGTGCTGCTGGGCATGGTCACCATATGAGCCCAGGACCAGAGCCCTGCCTTTATCAATACTGCCATCTGCCACACCACTGCCAGGCTGCTGCTTACACTTTTTTGGAAACTTTCTAGCATAGCACCAGGTTCAGGATGAAACCCAGCTGATGGTCCTGGTGCCAGGAGCCTCACCACCCTGCCCCGCTGTCCTCCTGTCACCCCTCTCCATCCTCCTGCTCCCTGTTTTCCTGCCTTGGTGAACACTCTGCTGGTCGAGAAACATGTGGTTTAATTCCATGACCCCATGCCCTTGTACACTTTGCTCCCTTTGGAATTATCACCTTCCTTGCCCACCTGTCTTGCCTGTCCTCCAGGATGTCCTCCAGGATGTCCCTGCTGGAGTCCCTCTGGCTCCTCTGAGTCCAGCCAGTGACTTGTTCCCTTCAGCTCCAGACACATGTCCACATTGCCGAGATCGCTCTGGCCCTGACACTGAACAGGCTCATCTGGTCCAACCTGACACCCACAGAGCCTGGCCAGTTGTGCTTCCTCCATCTGAAGTCTGGTGTTCTGCAAACATGCTGCTCCCTGCCCTCTGTAGACTGCCACCCAGCATTTGTGACCTTGGTGAACGTCACTGTCACAGAGAACCCAGGCCTTGCCTAGCAGTCACTGGCATAGCTGCTGCCGCCTCCTTCCAGGGTTTGGCTTAGACAGCTGGATGACTGGGCACATCAGGCAGCGCTGGGCACCTGACATTCAAAAGATTCCAAAGTATGGCAGGCAATGGAGAGTGAGGCTGCACCAGAATGTTTTCATTCGTCAAGAGGGTTGCTACCCAAGCTCACAAACATTTGCATCAGATTCTTGTGTGCCCTCTTGACTATTTCTTAGTCTCGATCCCTGCTCTGCTATTTGGTTTACGAAGTATTTCCACATCCCTTACCTTGTTTTATCCATCTTAAGGTGAATGCCTTTACTAAAATATGGAAACAAACACCATCTGCTCCTTCTTGCTCAGCTGGGGAGGTTTCTAATTGGGAGCAGCCCCTGAGGAGCAAGGACATTTTGAGCTTTATAGTTATATCTGGATTCCCATTTTTATTTTGCCACTTCTTGGCTCAGGTTGTGCCTCTCTGAGTCAGTCTTTAAAATGCAATACCTACCTTGCAAGAGTGCTCTGAGGATGCTAAGAGTGGGGTTATTGCTGTGACTAACCTTGTTTCAGGAAACAGACTAGTTGAGAAGCAGCAAGCCGCACTCGTAGAGGAAGGGAACTCCAAACTTTAGTGTATACCAGCAGGCCCAGAGGAAGACAAAACTCCAACAAAATTCTGAGCCCTGATCCACGGTTTCTCACAACATATGCAGATTATTTGTTGTCATCTTAGACCCATCCTACCGTTGGGATTTTCTTCCTCTTAAAAAAAAAAAAAATCCTAATCTAGGCAGCTGAAGGCCTTGTGCAGGGTCTCTAACATAAAGCATGCTCACAGAAACAGATAAGAAACAGCTCTTTCACAGGTTACATTTCAGGAGGGAGTAGTCAGACTCCTAGAGCAGTTATTTATAATCCAAAAGGTAGGTACCATGGTTAATTAGGCTTCCTGGAGAAAGGCTGATAGAAGGAAGGGAACTGACCCCAGACATTGGTTTCTTTTTTTTTTTTTTTTTTTTTTTGAGGTGCTGGGGATAGAACCCAGGGCCTTGTGCAAGCAAAGCAAGCACTCTACCAACTGAGCTATATCCCCAGCCCAAGGCATTGGTTTCTTACCGTAATGTTTTTATTATTTTATTTCACAACCAGGTCTGGTTTTGCCATCATAACCTGACCCTGTGGTTCAGAAGCTTTTGGAGCTTTTTGGAATTTGTGAGAGGAATTTTGGAAAATTTAGCAATGCAAGCTGGAAAAGCTTTAGAATATTGTACGTGGACCGTAATGAGCAATTCTGGTGAGAGCACAGAAGGCCAGAATGCCTACAGGACTGTGGACAGTAAAGAGGGCTCAAGAAGTTTCAGATGCCGGGTGCAATGGTGCACACCTGTAATTCCAGCAACTCAGGAGGCTGAGGCAGGAGGATCTTGAGTTCAAAGCCAGCCTCAGCAACTTAGCGAGGCCCTGAGCAACTCTGTGAGACCCTGTCTCTAAATAAATGCAAAATAGGGCTGGGGATGTGGCTCAGAGGCCGAGTGCCCCTGAGTTCAATCCCTGGTTCAAAAAAAAAAGTTTCAGAGGAGGAGGACTCCTGGAAATTGGACTAGAGACCATTGTGTTACATTCTGGCCAAGAAGTTCTCTGCATTGTGTCTGTGTGCTGAGACTTTCTATGAGGCTGAATTTAAAGGTGATGAACTTCTTAATCTGGCAGAAGAAATTTCTAGGCAGCATAGCATTCAGACTGTGACATGGGTACTGCTTTTGGCTTTTAACCAAGAATATTGTGATCGTCAGGAGCAGAAAGCAAAGCGGAAAGATTTGAACACCTTGAGATTTGGCCAGAAAACTGTAGGTAAAACTGGGGTTAAGGAAGTTGTGTTGTTAAAGACATTATAGCCACTAAAGAAACACTGAAAACTTTACCCAGAGACAATAAGAAAGGTGGCTTGAGGATCCCAGGAATTGGCAAGGCCACACCCACCTCAGGCTCAAAGGCGGAAAATTTCTCTTAAGACCATTGGGCACCCTATTTGCACAGGGGGACCTAGGAAGTTGTTTTACCATACTCAGCGACCCAGGTACTTAGAGGCTGCCACAGCCAGGGTCCCTGGAGGCTTGGCTACTGCTCAAGATGGCAGCAGACCCTGGGGTCAACCGCGTGATGCTGATTCTGCAGGAAAGCAGAATGCTGGAGTTGGGGTGTCATTGAGGCTTCCACCCAGATATTAAAGGAAGGCCTGGGAGGCCAGACAAAGGGCAGAAGGGTCAGAGTCTCTGCAGACAGCTCCTGAGAGGGTGATGCATGGAGATAAGAAAGCCAAAGCTGCAGTGGAGACCCCTGAGATTAAGAAATACCAGCAATGTGGAATGTCTACCAAGGAAAGGTGCAGGAATCAGGCAGAGACAAGCCAACAGAAAGGCCTCTTGGGCTACAACCAACAAGGCCACAGGGGCGGAGCTACACAAGCCTTTTAGACAGAACATCACCATGACGTGTGTTCTAGATGCCCAACACAGAACTACCGGACTTGTTTGCCCAGCTGGATTTCAGTCTTGCTTTGGTCCCATCCCTTCTTTCTATGCCCCTGTTTTTCTGAATGGAAATGTCTACTCTGTTCCTTTATATATTGGATGCATATAACTTGCTTTTGATTTTTACAGGAGCTCACAATGTGAGTTTGCCTTGAGTCTCAGTGGAGACTTTGGACTTGGACTAAATATATTTTGCATTGTAAGATGTGCATGAGCTTTTAGAGGCCAGGGGCAGAATGTTATGGTCTAGGCATGAAGTGTCCCCCAAGAGCTCAAGTGTGAGACAACAGAAGAAAGAGCCACAGTGAAATGATTGGGTTTTGAGAGCCTTGACCTAATCAGCGCATTAATCCCCTGATGGGATTGACTGGGTGGTAACTAGGCAGGGGAGTGTGGCTGAAGGAGGGTGACACTGGGTATGTGCCTGGGTTTCTATTTTGTCCCTGATGAGGGGAGTCTCCCTCTCTGATTCCTGGTGCCAAGTCCTGGCTGCTTTCCTCCACCACACCCTTCCGCCAGGATGTTCTACCTCACCCCGGACCCCAAGGAATAGAGTTGCCCTCCATGGACTGAGACCTCTGAAACCTGAACCCCAAATAAACTTTTCCTCCTCTGATTGTTCTTGTCAGGTCTTTTAGTCATGGCAGCAAAATGCCTGACTAAAACAATCCCCAACACCAAAAGGAAGAGAAATGATAGTAATTGTCATGGTATTTCTAATTTTAAATTAAACTCCGTAGTGCAGTGTTTTTGAACACTTCATTGTATTCCTTTCTTAAGTGTTTACAATTGTTAGTCATAAAGCCTTACAAGTTATTCAACCAAAAAAAAATTTTTTTGTACTGGTGCTGTTCCAGAACCCAGGGGCACTTACCCTCTGAGCCACACCCCAGCCCTTTTTATTTTTGATTTTGAGACAGGGTCTTACTGTTGCTCAGGCCTTGCTAAGTTGCTAAGACTGGCTTCGAATGTATGCTCCTCCAGGCTTGGCCTCCCGAGCCTCTGGGATACAGGTACAGGCCACCATGCCCAGCCTCCCCCCAAAAAATCAACACAACCTTTGTTTAAAAGAATTCAAATCTAAAACAAAACACAAGAAACCTACAGAATTCCATAAACAAACCTTGAAACTTTATCACCAATTTTATGTGCCTACCATTTTGTTTCATGGTATTATTAAATAAATATCCCAAAATGTAGTGTGTTTAAAACACTTGAAACAAATTAACAAAATGTTTTTATTTTTATTGAAATAGATTTTACTGTGATTCATTTGGAAGATTGTCTTTTTCTGGGTTTTGTTTTGATTTTTGTTTTTGTTTTTATTTTTTGGTACTGGGGAGTAAACCCAGGGGCACTCCACCACTGAGCCACATCCCCAGCCCTATATTGTATTTTATTTACAGACAGGGTCTCACTGAGTTGCTTAGGGCCTCACCATGGCTGAGGCTGACTTTGAAGTCGCAATCCTCCTATCTCAGCCTCCCAAGCTGCTGGGATTACCCGGCTGATTGCCTTTTTCTGAATGAGTTTATTTTTTATAATCAAAGGATGACTTGCAAGCAGAAACAGGGCAGGGATATGGCTCAGTGGTAGAGTGCTTGCCTGGCATGCAAGAGGCCCTGGGTTCAATCCCCAGCACTGAAGGGAAAAGAAGCAGAAACAAACACTGTATGACATTGGTTTTTACTAAAGAACTAATAGTTTGAATTTTAGAAAATTTCTATTGAGCCTGTAATCCCAGCACCTGGGAGGCTGAGGCAGGAGGAACACTAGTTCAAAACCAGCCTCAGCAACTTAGCAAGGCCCTAAGCAACTCAGTGAGACCCTGTCTCTAAATAAAATACAAAATAGGGCTGGGGATGTGGCTCAGTGACCGAGTGCCCCGAGTTCAATTCCCAGTTCAAAAAAAAAAAAAATTTCTATTGAAAAATTTAATTTTTGTAAGCCTTTTCACACATCGGGTGCTGTCTCGAGTACTTAAGAATATTCTTCAGGACACACAGTTTTGCACTTACAAGTGTGCAGCAGTAAGGCTAGTGGTGAGCTTGGGGAGCAAGCCTCTCCTTCCAGCCTCCCTCAGGCTTCCTCCCTTGGAGGCAAGACCTGGGTAAGGGCAGAGGGAAACCGTCAGGCTTCCTCCACAGATGCTGTGGAGTTAGCTTGTCATTTCACTGGCTCAGTGTGAGTCTGCTGCTTTGGAGGAGTTGAAAAATGCTTTTATGTTTCTCAGTTATTACTTATAGAAAGCATTTCACTGTTAATTTTGATTTGTATTTTTTGTTAGTATGTTTGGAACTACACATCATTCAAAAAAAACTTTTCATCTGATTTCTATCTATCTGGCAAAATATCTTATGAATTGTTTCTTAAATTAAAAGAACATTTTATGGGGAGAAAATCACTGTTGTGTTTGTTCAGTAAAACAGCTAGTTGAATTTTTAAGCCAAAAAAGAAAAAGGCTGCTGATGCAATGTGAAGTTCAGAGTAAATGGCGTTGCTGGATGCCGTGAGGAGTCTGGAATTGAGATGCTCACCTCCTGAAGCAGTGGAGAAGGTGCTGCTCCAGAGCTCTTGTCCCCGCTTAAATCTCAGTCCTCTCCTTCATACCTGGAGGTGACTCTTCATCTTCCTCTGCCTGTTGGCAAGTCTGCTAAACAGATTAGAATTAGTCTTGGAAATCATCCAGAACCTGCAGGGATCCCCTGAACAGGGCTACACTGCTGGTCCTCATCCCACCTCCTTTTGAAGCACCAAGACCCTTTATGGTGGCTGCTTGGCACCCCAGCACATTTCTGCACCTGGTGTGATCTAGGAAGGGGTAGAACCATCCATCAAAAGTCAGAGTCGTCAGAGGTGACGGTCACCAGTCACAAAGGGGCCTTGCAGAGGGAGCGGGTCGCTGCTCAGCAGGAAAGTGCTTGCCTAGCAGGATCCCAGCACACCCCCAGGAGAGGAGGCGTGTGCAGGAAGAAGGGCGGATTCAGAAGCCTCTTTGGGCTGAGGAGGCTTTCTGGAGCGCGGTGCCCTGGCAGCACGGGTTGCGGAGGGGAAGGGTCCTCTCCAGAGGACTTGTAGGAGTGCCATGTTCCTTGTCGGAACTGTACAGGGTAAGGTGACTGCATTTGCCAAAACGCACAGAACTGAAAATCTGAACAAAAACGAAGACAGTGAAGGGCACAATTTGTCATTTGATGCTGGTTATGTGAAGGTAGGAAGAGGATGAGTCTCAACCAGGTTCTGATTTCTTGCTCCGCTTTGTTTTGCTTTTTTTTGGTTTTGTTTTGTTTTTTTAATATTAGGAATTGAACTCAGGGGCACTTAACCACTGAGCCACATCCCTGGCATTTTTATGTTTTATTTAGACAGGGTCTCACTAAGTTGCTCAGGGCCTTGCTAAGTTGCTGAGGCTGACTTTGAACTTGTGGTCCTCCTGCCTCAGCCTCCTGAGCTGCTGGGATCACAGGCTGCCTAGTGAACCCTGTACATCTGACCTAATGCACTTATAACGACCTGTCGGTCCTGGCTGGAGGTAGAATTATTGGGCCAAGGGTCCCGCTGAGTTTCAGTTTCAAGGTGAATAATGCACACTGCCCTTGAGGTCACACACGTCTGTGTTCTCACTGGTGGGCCTGTGGAGTCAGACACGCACTGGAAAAGTCACAGTGGAAGCGCAGTTTGTGGTTCAGCCAGGTTTACTTGATACTCATTTACTTCTCACCGTGCTGGGGGTCAAACCCAAACCAGGGCCTCCTGCATGCGAGGCCGGCGCCCTACCACCAGCAGACCCCGCGCCTTGCAGACGTCTCTATCGGTGCGATTCAGGGGTGTGGATCGTGCTCAGTGTTGCGCAGCCACGCCTGCCATTTCCAGGCCAGATGCCCTTATAAATGGTGGCAGACGAAACCTGCAGATGGGGCGCTGGTCACTCCCACTCCCGAGCACACAGCCCAATGGCCGTAGGAGCCTTCACGCTGTGCGCACGTCACACCCCCGCCTCTGGCCTTCCTCCTCCCAACTCTGTCGGTTCAGCAGCGGCGGGTCACCCCACCACCGCCCTCCACCCATGTCTACACACTGACTGCTCTGGTGTCCACGCGTAGGTTTCCTATGCAAAACGGCTTCGCAGCGCAGCTCGCAAGAGCCAAGCTATGGAACCAGCCTAGGTGTCCGCCGACAGGTGAATGCATAAAGAAAATGTGTGTGTACGCAGTGGAGTTTTATTCAGCTATAAAGAAGAATGAAATCATGCCATTTAGGAAAATGGATGGATCTTGAGAGCTTCACCTTAAGTGAAATAAGCCAGAGTCAGAAAGTCAAGAATCATGTTTTCTCTTATATGTGGAAGCTAAAGAAAAAAGGAAAAACAAAGAGGGGGATTTATCTCATGAACTTAGAAGGGAGATCAGTAGAGTAAAGGAAGGAGTTGGGATTGGGGAGAGGAGGTACTGGGGAATGCCATCGACCAGATTGTTGTGTGTGCATGTACAAATACGTCACAATGTATCTGTTATATGCAGTTAAAATGCATTGATTAAAAAGAGCTGGAGCCAGGCGTGGTGCATACGCCGGTAATTCCAGCACTTGGGAGGCTGAGGCAGGAGGATTGCAAGTTCAAAGTCAGCCTCAGCAACTTAGCAAGACCCTAAGAAACTCAGTGAGACCCTGTCTCTCAATTAAAAAAATACAAAATAGGGCTGGGGATGTGGTTCAGTGGTGGAGTGCCCCTGGGTTCAATTCCCAGTACCAAAAAATATAAAATATAAAAAAGAGCTGGGCATGGTGGCACATGCCTGTAATCCCAGCAACTCAAGAGGCTGAGGCAGGAGGATTTCAATGTTGAGGCCAGCCTGAGCAACTTGGTAAGACCCTTAGCAACTTAGCAAGACCCTGTCTCAAAAGAAAGAAAAAGGGCTGTGGATGTGGCTTGGTGGTAAAATGCCCATGGGTTCAGTCCCTGGTACCAAAAAAATAAATAAATAAGAAAAAGAAAAATTACTTTGGAGGAGGGGGAGATGCAAAGTGCAGATTGCTGGTAAACGTGGGACCTGCTCTGCAGTGTGGGGAGTTACCTCTCTGTGTCCGTCCTTGCTCAGTGGCACTGGCAAGCTGGAGAGCACCTTGCTCAGCACCCATGGTGGAAGCCACACTAGGCCATGCTATCTGAAGACCCCAGGGTCTTTGCACTTCGATTAGACTCAGATCAGTGTTTGTTGTTCCACAGGAGATTGACGACTTCTAATAACAGACCTCGAGAAGACAGTTGGTTGAAATCCTTGTTTGTCCGGAAAGTTGATCCAAGAAAAGATGCTCACTCTAACCTCCTAGCCAAAAAGGAAACCAGCAGTCTGTACAAATTACAGTGTGAGTGACAGATTCGCTGTCTCCACAGTTGACTTTTGTTTGTGTGGTTGTATGTTTGATCCTAAGTTTATCACTGACTTTTCTTTTTTTTCAGTTCACAATGTTAAACCGGAATGCCTAGAAGCATACAACAAAATTTGGTGTGTATCCCAAACTCTCTTTCCCTTGGGGGAAAGTACTGCTGTGGGTGTCTGCTGTTCAGCTAGCACTTGAATGTGGAGAGTCTTACACCAGGTTCTGTGGGACGGCCAGGGGCATTTTATCTTAAGCACACACACAGCTAACCTTCACATCATCCCTCAGACTTCAGAATGGGGTGGGTGCAAGGTCGGAAGAACCCTTGCAGGGCAGAAGAGTCCCTTGTCCCTGGCCCGAGGCCTTCCACAGACCTCCTGATGCCCAGCTGCAGTCAGCCGTCTCTGCAGCTCTGGGTGTCAGAGTTAGAGTTCATCCCTGTGACCCTGCTGTCTGCAGTCTTCTTCTTAAGAAAACTGACACCTGAATTGAATGTAGCTGCCATTTCCTACGCTGGTCCCCTCTCCCAAACCCAGGTCCCTTGCTGCTGTGTGTCACCAGGTGCTGAGCCACACCCTCTGATGCAGCTTGTGCACTGTGAGATGAAGGGAGAATTAGCTCAGCCCTTCTTAACAACAATGCTCAGTTCTGAGCAAACAATGAAAAAGTGCTTTCTAACCTTTAGTATCTCTTATTTTCAAGAGAAAGTAAACGATTTTATCTCAGAATCAGTGGAGTTTCCAGAAGCAAAGCCCCTTGCTTGTGGGTTTATTTCTGGAGGGTTGGGGCTTCTGCCCACCTCGGCACATTTCCCTTTGTCTGAAAATGAGCTAAACAAAGTAGGCGTGTGTTTCCAAGTCTCTTCTCCTGGAGTGACATGCTTCCTGGGCTCCCTTCGACTCTCGTCCTGCCTTGATGGCTTCACCTCCTCCACCTTGGGCCCTCTGGCCACTGCTCCTGTTTGTATTTGAAGGCCTCCTTGGTCCTCCAGGCTTATGGTGGGAGGCACCTTCCAGCGACCCCGCCTGGCCAGGTCAGATACTGCTCTGCACTTCCCTGTGGTCAGCCAGCCCCTGAGGCCCTGCCTGTCCACCTGGGTGGTTGAGCCCTCTGCTGGCTGCCTCTCCTCCTCCAACTGCCACTCTGGGCCTGCAGCTGTGCCTGGCTGCACCTGCCCTGAAGGGTCAGATTGATCTGCTTGAATTCTCTTTTCTCTAAAACTTTGAGCAGCACCTTGTTTCCAGAACATAGAAACGTAACTCCCGTCTGGTTTTTAGGGATCCTATAGTGAGACTCTACCCAGCCCACCCAGTTCTGGGTACAAGCACTGCCTGCCTTACACCCTCCGTTCAGGTAAGGCCAGACCTTGGGAGAGCAGGTTGGGCCCCCAGAACAGAGGACTGACCACAACTTCATCCTGTGGAGAACTCCAGCCCCACGTCAGGGCCTCCTGCCATCCTCGACCACACCTGGTGGTCTGTGCTGACTTATTCCTCTCATGGTTCCACTTCCAGCTTATGTCCTATGACAAAAAGGAAACTCATTTTCATTTTCCTAACTTGATCTGATTTTTATCAGCCCTGTTATTTCTGAACACTCAAGGCTATCGCATCAGATATAGTTAATACTGAGATCTAAATTTTTAAAATAAATACGATCCTTAAAAATACGCATGGTGCCAATGTGGTGGTGCACACCTGTGATCCCAGCCATTCAGCAGGCTGAGGCAGGAGGACCTCAGGTCCAAGGCCCGCCGAGGCAGCTCAGTGAGACCTAAGCTTCTTGGTGAGTAACAACAACACACAAGGCCACAGCAACACAGACCCTTCATCAACACATGCCTCACTCTGGTGCCCAGGGGCTGCTGCTGGTCACTAGCTTCGTGGGGTCAACCAAGGACATGAGCAGGTTCCATTTTTCTGTTCGCTTGTGTGTTTGAGCTCTCCTGCTGGTGTGGAAACAGTCCTGCTCTTCCCTTGCCTTGCCTGGTGCTCTGGACTCCAGGTGCAAGGCTCTCCCGCGCCTGAGCACTGTCTGGCACCTGCTGCACAGTGCCGAGCCCTGACTGCCCTGGCTTTGCTGCTTCTGCACATCAGGGTAGTGAGCCACCTGCTGCCTCAGCAGGGGACCTCAGGACACCTGCAGCCCCCACAGTGCTCACCTGTGCATCATGCTGCCCCCTGCAGCCCCCACAGTGCTCACCTGTGCATCATGCTGCCCCCTGCAGCCCCCACAGAGCTCACCTGTGCATCATGCTGCCCTCTGCAGCCCCCACAGAGCTCACCTGTGCATCATGCTGCCCCCTGCAGCCCCCACAGTGCTCACCTGTGCATCATGCTGCCCTCTGCAGCCCCCACAGTGCTCACCTGTGCATCATGCTGCCCTCTGCAGCCCCCACAG
>JAJEJO010001428.1:14872-78757 GCA_020662805.1 Glaucomys volans
GCTCACCTGTGCATCATGCTGTACCGCTTGAGCTCCCGCAAAACTCACCCATGTGTCACACTGCACCTCTGGAGTCCCTGCTGCACCTGACCCTTGGGTCTCACTGTCTTTGATTTTGAGTTGTCCATGTTGATGGTGCCTGTGGGACTTGGTCTGGGTTGCTTCCAGCCACTGGCCCTGTGTTCCTGTTTCCCCAGGCCCTCTGTCCCCACCTGCCTGTGGGTGCTGCTGCTGTCATCTGCCTCTACCTTAAAGGTTACTTTCTTCCTTTTGAATTCCTTCCAGGTTCTTTTCTGCTATTCCCACGGCCCTCGTCCTTCTTGTCTTTGGAACAGCAGAACCTAGCTTCTGTAAAAGTCACTTTCCTAAGTAGTTCTTTTCTCCCCTCGACCCCTCCTGAAATGGCAAAAGTAGAGCCATAGCTCCCGGAACTTTGGGACCTTGGCCTTTCCTTCCATGGCCATCACTGCACTTGAGTGCTCACGCCTCTAGGTAGTTGGGGTGGGAACCTAAGCGTGGACACGTGGCTGTTTGAGTGAGCAGAATTCAGTTAAGAGGTTGGTTCTGCTTCGTGTTCCAAGGTCGGTGGCCACAACTTGTAGCAGCCTTCTCCCTGTTACTGCCTGGTGCTGCCCACTGGGGACGTTTGTGGCTGTTGATTCACTGTTGCTATTTCTTCTCTTTAAGCCAAGAGGTGTTGCCAAAGATTCACGAAGATGCACATTACCCCTGCGCACTGGTGGGCACCTGGAACACGTGGTACGGGGAGCAGGATCAAGCTGGTAGGAAGCAGGGTCGTTCGCTCTCCACCGCAGGCCTTTCTGTGGTCACTCAGGCAATCTTCTAACTTAATGCTTGTTTTATCTATAGTCAAAATTTTCCAAGACTTAGTCTAGTTCCGTGTTTGAGTATTTTCTTCAGTAATTCACCGTAAAGACTAATTATTATGTTGTCTTTAATGTTTGACTCTGTTGTGAAACTTCATGATGTCACTCTCAGGCCAGAGCAGTCACAGCTTCATGCTGTGCGGACTCTGATACCTTCGTGTTTTCAAGTGCGTGCTCTCAGCATGTCCTCTCTCAATCGTTTCAGTTCACCTCTGGAGGTACGAAGGTGGCTACCCAGCCCTCACGGAGGTCATGAATAAACTCAGAGAGAATCAGGTAATGACTTTGAAGACGTGTTCTTACTCAGCCCAGTGACAGCCCAGGACAAATCAAATGACTCTTCTGTCATCCGTGCCTGTTAGTAAACTGCTCAGCTTTTTAGTGGACATTTTGACGTTTGGACTCTTGAGTTGTATTAAACGTAACGTGACCGTGAAGTGCTGGTGAGCGAATAGTCCTTGGTGGGAAGTCAGTGAGGCGGGCACAGTCAGCCCTCCTACGTCGCGTGTCTGCTGCGGCTGCTGTGACCGCTTGTGTCCATCTGGCTGGCCTGCGGCCTGCCTCTGCCTTCACTAGCAGGTGCTTGTTGGTAGTCAGGTCTACAGCCGCACATTTTCAGGTCACCAGACAACTGTAAACGCCTCTGTGCTATTTGTCGGCACTGTGTTGCCCCATCATAGACTATCCTACCCAGCTAAGGAAATCTAAGGACCCAGGGAGCAAAACTCTGCTTGACTCCTTAGTCAGCAGGATGCCCACCTAGCTCGTCCTCCACACCTGGAGCTCTAGGGAAGGGAGCACCCCCGACCTTCCAGCAGTTGGGACCGGGTCGTCTCAGGCCGACTGCAACCCGCCCATCACCCCACCTGCAGTTGCACATTACTAGAGTCTGTCCTGGAGTGTGTCCGTGCGTGGGTGCTACAAGACTTCATGAGTGTGTTTCCTCCCCAAAGGAATTTGTGAACTTCCGAAAGGCAAGGAGTGACATGCTGCTCTCCAGGAAGAATCAGCTGCTGCTGGAGTTCAGCTTCTGGAACGAGCCCGTCCCTCGGCCGGGGCCTAACATCTATGAGCTCAGGTCTTACCAGCTCCGGGTAAGTCCTCAGGTGGGTTAGACACCTGTCCCATGAAGGAGGGTGGAGCTGGGGCGCCCATTCTGCCAGACCTGTGGCTCTCCCTGTGCATCGTTCTCCCACTTCCTCTCCCTCACTCCCCTTCGCTAAGGTCTTTTGTCTTTGTGATCTTGAATATGGTTATTATTTGATTTTTTTCAAATTGACAGTTTTATTCCTTAAGTAGAAAGATCTCAAGCGCAGGACTAGGTGTAAGATGTGGCATCTAATAGTTGAACCAGAGCAACTAAAACACGTTGATCATTGTGGCCATCGAGCAAATTATTCAGCACTGTAAAAGTAAAGGGGATTGTGTGTGTGTGGAGGGGTGTGTGCTGGGGACTGGCCCAGGGCCTTGGGCATGCTGGCAGGTGTCCACCACCAAGCTGCACCTAACCCAGAAATAACCTTCTACAGTGCTCTGTAGTTGTTCCCCAACTAGAAAGCAAGCCTCAGACAGCAGAATTGATTTTCTGTTGACAAGTAGTGATTGTGTGTACCGTGGAGAAGACGGTGAGTTGTGCCTGTGAACAAGCAGAGCCTCTCAGCAGCTCCCAGTGTCTGATCACCTCTGAACTAGGGGAGGTGAAGGTGGCCTTCAGTGGCCTGCAGGAGGCTCAGTGAATGCAGGTCTTCCTCTGACGCCGTGTGTGATGTCTTCCTGAA
Source organism: Glaucomys volans (assembly GCA_020662805.1). NCBI lineage: Eukaryota > Metazoa > Chordata > Mammalia > Rodentia > Sciuridae > Glaucomys > Glaucomys volans. Next base: position 17,538 of record JAJEJO010001428.1, read on the forward strand.
GGAAGCCAAGCACGCTGCGCCTGCTGCGGTGGGGGCGTGGGGACAAGCATGTGTTCACTCCTATTTCTCTATTTCTTTTCACAGAAAAACTAACAAACCAAAATCTAAATCTCTTTTCAGCCAGGAACCATGATTGAATGGGGAAATTATTGGTGAGTATATTATCAATATTGAGTTTGTAAGTCATATTAGTAGTCTTATTAATAGATTTTTTAAGCCATAGTGTTAATACTAAGAAAAATATCTGAGACTAATGCCATGACTTGACTCTAGACTTTTTAAAAAATTGGGGAGGAGGGGCCCCAGGGTCACTCTGTGTTGCCAGGCTGCTTTCCACCTCCTGGCCCGAGCAGTGTCCTGCCTCGGCCTCCCAGGCAGTGGGGACCAGGGCATGTACCTTTCACCCAGCTTAGACTCTTGTTTTGCTTCATGTTTTTATTATGAAATTTCAAAACATGTGTAAAACTAGAGATAATACTGCCATGACCTCCCTTTCCACACATGTTCTAAGCCTCAAAAATCATCTGCCTACCACCAATCTTGTTTAGGCCTGACTCCTTCAGTCCAGACTATTTGGAATTACCCACATGGTCTCGGACTTGTGATCCTGTTATCTCAGCTTCCCAAGTTTCTGGGATTATAGGCCTTGAACCACCACACCCAGCAGAACTATTTATTTTTAAACAAAAATATTGTGTGAGGTTATTTGATGTACAAAGATGTTTAGTCAAGAGTGGGAGCCACACTTGTAATCCCAGTGATGCAGGAGGCTGAGGCAGGAGGATCACAAGTTAGAACCCAGTCTCAGCAAATTAGCAAAACCATGTCTTAAAAGGGTGGGAATGTGGCCCAGTGGCAGAGGACCTCTGGGCTCAATCCCTAATACCAAAAAAAAAACAAAAACAAATAACCCAATTAAAAACAGTAAGGGGCTTGAGCAGGCGATTCTCCAAGGAGACACAGAGATTTGGCTTGGTTTGGTTTTTTACCAGTGCCGGGGATTGAACCCATGGCACAAGAAGATACAAAAGTAACTAACAGCATATGAAAGAACACTCAGCGTCAGCACCATAAGAGAAATGCAAACCAAAACTAGAAGGGATGTCACTCACCACTCATGAGGACGCCGCTGGCAACAGAAGCTAGCACGTGTGGGCAGGAGGCCAAGGGATGTGTCCGTGGGTACCAAGTCTCGAGCTGTGGAGAGCTGTGTGGAGGGTCCCAAATCAACATGGACTCGCAGTGGGCTCCAGGCTTCCACTGCTGGGTGGGCATCCAGGAGGGTTCAGAGCAGGACCTACAGGGCCACACGCCGTCCTTGCGTGCAGCACCGCCCACAGCGGCCAGGGCGTCCGTCAGCGGGTGTGTGCATGAGGTGCACACAGCAGAAGAGCACACAGCCTTGGAAAGTGGGTGGTCACTGCTGTGGTGTGACAAGGCCAGTCCCAGGAGAACCGAAGGCGTGGCACTCCCAGGACCTGTGTGCCGTGCAGGCAGTCGCAGACCAGAGGCGACTCGGCCCCAGGGCTGGAGGAGCCGGGCAGGGGAGTGCATCTGGGGGCAGGAGTGTCAGTGAGGTTTGCCAAGAGTAAGACCTGGTGCCCACCGCGGGCAGCACGGCCTGCTGACCTTCGCACTTGAACACAGTCAGAGGCTCAGTTTTTCCCTTTTTTTTGGGTACCGGGAATTGAACCCCGGGGCACTTCACCACTGAGCCACATCCCCAGCCCTTTTTATTTTTTATTTTATTTTGAGATAGGGTCTCACTAAGTTGCTTAGGGCCTTGCTAAGTTGCTGAGACTGGCCTCAAACTTGTGATCCTCCTGATTCAGCCTCCCGAGCTGCTGCACCACCGTGTCTGGCACTTTTTTTTTTTTAAACCAGAATTTAAAAAAAAAAAAAAAAAGAAGTAAAATTTTTAAAAATAGAATAAATTTTAAAACATTTCTTTAAATGGGCAAAGGATTTGAATAGGCATTTCAGAGAAGACTTCAGAATGCCTAACATATGGAAGGTGTTCATCATAAAACACAGATCCAGGCCTCGGAGAGAAACCACATTGTACCCACCGATGGCTGAAGCGGCCACAGCCATGCACGCTTCCTCGGAAATCGGAACCTCGCACACTCTGATGGGAACACAAAGTGACACAGCCAGTGGGAAGGCAGCTGATCTGCACGTGTGGCTCACACGTGCCAGCCCCATGCTTCCAGGAGCACTCGAGAAATGGACGCTTGCCGTCCGGACGCTGGTGCACAACGTCCTAGCAGCCACTTCCTAAGGACCTAGCCCTGAAGTGGCACAGATGCCTGTGAGCAGACGAGCCCTACAGGAGTGCAGCGCAGCAAGAGAAAGGGAAGGACTGACGGGCCTCGGGAGCATGTGTGTGGAAAATAAGGCAGAGGATGCTGCCTCTCTGGTGGTACACGCAGGGTGCTGCACCCCGAGCGACCTCCCCGTCCCTCTGAGTTTTAGTTCTGGTTTTTGAGACAGGATCTTGCTGCGTCAGCCTGCGAGAACCTGGATTCCAGGCCTGCGCCCCCCGCCCTGCTGCAGGACTCCATTTGTGTGAAACGTCCAGAAAGTCAGCTCCGTGCAGACAGAGAGTAGGTGAGGGGGTCCTGGCGTCACTGGGAGTGGCAATGAGGGCGATGGCATGAGGGGCCTTGAGCACAGCCGGACTGTGATCGCACAAGCCTGTGGACTTACCAAGAACCACAGGACTGGACACAGGGCATCTCCAGATGTGTGAAATGCAGTCCACGGAGCTGCTGAGACGCACCTCGCTTCCCGTGATCCGCCTCAGATCCATGGGTGATGCTGAGCCAAGAAAGTGAGGCCGCACACCCGAGGCCGGAGCGGGTGTCCCCGAGCGTCCTCTGGAGGTGCCCGTGCAGCCACTCCGTGTCCCTGCCGGGGCCATCCTGCAACCCTCTGCCCCACTGGGCACGTCCTCGGTGGTCAGTGGATGTTGAGTGGATGGACACGCAGGTGGCAGAGCTGGTTACAGAAGAAATGGATGCACTGTGGCTGCCCAGCGTGTGGACTGCCCGAAGCAGGAGAGCCACGGCAGAGTCAGCATGGAAATTCTCCAGCATGGTCTACAAAAGCCGACCCGCAGCTGCAGCTGATAGCGGGGAGAACACCACGCCCAGGATGGAGGCCAGGTTCCTGAGGCCGTGGTTCTGCTCCCTGCACCACCACCACAGCATCGTCCTCCGCAGGAGAGGCCCCCGCAGTGCTTGGGAGAATCCCAGGGTGTGAGCAACCTGGTGGTGCCCATTCTCAACGCCTCCTGTAAACGGGAACCGGTGGCTGTTACTTTCAATTTATACGTTCTCCTATTTCGATCATGACCTTTCTTGCTTTGCATGACATCGTAAAGGTCTCTTCCAGCTCTCGCACATGGTCCTGGGACCTTTATTTCTAACAGCTCTTTCCTCAGACTGTCGCTGCTTAAGTAACACAGGCACAGTTCTTGTACCTAAGGCTGAGAAGTACACTTGATGATGCGCTGCTGTGGGTGCCACGGAATCAGGGATTCTCACTGTTTCTTGTGCTTTTTGTTTTGGGCCTATAACTGTAACAATTTAGATGTTCAATTTAATTTGTTCATATTACTAATTAAATTTAGTAGGGAATACTCGAGGATGTATTGAGGTTATTTAGTTACTTATAAAAACTTTTGTGAAGCCAGTTCAACACTGAATTTGTATTTCAGCACATAGGTAACTGTTTGAGATGGTGGTCTCCTTTCAATGCATGCTCTGGTCATTACCAGGCTAAGGCAGGTATGTTTCCTTTGCCTTCCATGAATGAATTAGAAAAATTCAGAATGAAAAGAATAATCCAGAACACTTATCACTCAATGAAATAATTTTTTCCTTCTGAGCAGCATTAGAATGCACATTAAATTGATTTGCTTAATTTCAATAATTTACCAATCAGATGTATAATTTTCATGAAGTTACTGATCACTTCCTTCCAAACGTAAAGGTAAAAGTTCTGATACTGTTTGTGGCTAACCCATGGGGCTCTACTACCAGGAGCTTGGGCCTGGCCAGGCTGCTGGTGTCCAGTGCCTGGTGGACAAGAACAGGTGCACACAGTGGCCCCAGGCAGACTGGCTTCCTCGCTCCCAGGTTGTTCTCATCCAGACTCTGCACCCCTGGAGAGGGCGTGACTCAGCTCCTGTAAGAGAATGCGCTGGCCAGCCTCAGAGTCTGTCCCCCCGGTGGTGCCTGCCCCATAGGTGTTGGAAAGTGGTGTCCTTGGCCGTGGGCCTCCAGTTCATTGGGAAACAAGTCACACCAAGTCTGCCTCCCCGAGTCCTGTCAGCTCGGGGCAGAGGTGGGCTGGCTGCAGGCCAGAGCCTGGGCAGCACTGGCACCAGTGCCCTGGGTGATCCCTGGCAGGCCGCCCCTGACCACCCGCTTTGATTCTGGTGGCATCCCTACGTCATCTGCAGTCCCTGCCTTCATTTTCACCTTGGATTCTAAAAACGTTCCCATTACAAGTAGAAGAAGGTGCTCAGATTGAAGAGCTGATACCTTTGGCAACAGGATTTTTATTTTTTTGCACCCAGCAATTTTAAATGACTTTCAGCCAACATGATCCCACCTTGACGCTGTGGGCAGGTGCACTTCCCTGCATATGTGATACATGCCGGTGCCTCTTAGTACTCGTTTTCTGATGGATTGCTCTGGTAAAGGGAACCATCAGTAGCTTCACTGGTGACAGTGACGGCCTGATGGCACCTGCCCAGAAGCCTCACCTGGTTCTCCCACTGCCTTCAGGAGGCTGCAGACCCTCTTGGGAGTCAGCCAGCTGCTCAGGAGCTCGCCCCCTGGCTGCTGTGAAAGCGAGCTGCTCTCCTCTGGGCTTAAACCTGTCCCCCGCATGGGCTCTGTCTCCTGTGGAGACGGTTCCCTCTGGCATCCTGGGTGTCTAGTGCCCCATTTTCTCCTAAAGAATGTCCTTGGAGAAGCAATTCTTTTTAAGTCACCAGGTCATCTCTGCCAGTTTTCCTGACAATGTCAGGAATTCTTGCAGCCACATATATACCCTTATGTCACTGCTTGTATGAAGAGTCATTAAATCCTGTCCATTTCTCACAAAAATGGTGTAGCTACCGGAGGGCATTTGCCCTTTGCTTGCCTTAAAGTGACTTCTGATTGTGTTTGACAGTCTGCAGCAATTTGATGACTTACAGAGCAGCTGTCCTGGTTCTGCATAGCTGGCCCGTGTGGGAGGGTCGCCCACGGGCTCTTCCTGACCGGGCTCGCTTTTCTCTTCCAGGGCTCGGGCCATCCGCTTCAGGCAGGACAGTAACGAGGCAGTGGGCGGGTTCTTCTCGCAGATTGGGCAGCTGTACATGGTGCACCACCTTTGGGGTAGGTATGCCCCCCTCTGCTCCCAGTGGCTGGGACTTAAGAGGCCATTCCTAATCAAGTCGTGCTGGGCAGTGGTGCAGGTCAGCAGCCCTGAGCACCATGCACACCCCAACCTCAGCACAGCAAGTGCAGGCCTGTCCCAGAGCACAGAGGCAAAGGCCAGTGGCCTGCTGGAGACCACGGGGCCCAGGCGAAGGGCCAGGGGAAGCAGGCAACCTGCAGGGAGGTGGTGAGGAGTGTCTCACAAGCCCTGGGCTGCTCACCCTCCGCACCCTTCTCATCCCACCCCAGCCTTCCCACGCCCTCTCCTGCCTCCTGTGTGGAGGACTGCCCTGTCCCAGGGACCTCCCTCCCGCTCCCCCCCGCCCCACCCACTTCTGTTTGGCCCTTGTTTGGTATCCTCAGAGCCTGATTCCGATGTACCCACCTCTGGGAATGAGTGTCAACATCCCGAGGAGTGTCACTGTCCCTGGGGCCCCGAATCCCGTGTGATGCTGGCTGCCACACTGGTTGCATTGCGCCTCCCTCCCGGCTAGAGCAGGAGCCAGGGCTCCGCCTGATGCTGGACGTGGCTCCTGGACACAGCCAAGAGCTTCCTAAAGGAAAGGATAACTTGTGGTCACACCGGGTCAGCCACTGAGAGGGGCTAGGCAGTTCCCCACGGTTCCCCGAGTCTCACCAGCCCGTCTTCCTGTTGTGCCAGGGTCGAGGGTTTAGAGACGTGGCTGCGGGTGCTGAGGGATTTAACCCCAGTCCCTGGGACTGAGGCTGTGCTGGCCCATGTCCTGAGGAGACCTGAGGCTGTGCTGGCCCACGTCCTGGGAGTGGATCAGGGCGCTCCAAGGCTTACAGGGACTTAATGTGAAAGGGATTTGGGGAAATCCTAAGAGGCAGAAGGTGAGTAGGACCTCGGACCCAGATGAAACTGACAGTATCAGTTTTCAAATGCAATAGGTCAGAAACATCTTTAAACTGCATCTGTCTTTCTCGACCTGAGATTAAGGTGCACACAGGTTAACCTTTAGGATCTGAAGTAAGTGTGGAGTCATTTTGATTATTATTCCAAGAACGGCACCTGCCCAGGATGACCTGAAAGTCAGACCCCATGCAGGCCTCCCTGCTCTCTGCCTAGAGGCCTCCCTGCTCTCTGCCTAGAGGCCGCCCAGGCAGGCCAGGGTCCCACAGGGGGAGTCCTCCACGGGCTTCGCCTCCTGGTGGGGTCAAGCCAGGCACACATCCCTTCCTCGGCACCTGTCCCTGGTCTGGATGGGGCTCCCTGGGGAAGAGCCTGGGGCTGCAGCAGGCAGGGGCCAGGGGAGCTGGGCAGGCCTCGGCCACCTCGGTCACCTCGAGGCCTCCTGGAGCAGCAGGCAGACGGGAGCTGCAGGTGCCTCGTACAGGTGCCCAGGCCCCTTCTCTGCCTTCCTTCCATGCCAAGGCGTCCACCCAGTCCCAGTCCATGTCCCACATGCCCTGCCCACTTCCTGCTCCCGAGAGGAGAACTGGGGTGTGCAGGCGTGGACTCCCCATGGCCTGCCTCATGGTGATGGTTTGTGGAGCAGGAAAGCCCACATTCATGAGGCCCCTCCAACATGTGGACGACCCCTCATCCCTTCATCCCTGACCCTTGGCTCACAGCTGGCAAACAGGTGCCCAGACCCACTGTTGAGTGGCACCACCCTCCCCCTGCCTGCTGGGGCCTCCTCCACCACCCTCTGGGCTCCGTCCTGTGTGTTAACCTCCTCAAGGAGGCTGGGTGTGGCAGCCACGTCTGTAATCCCAGCTGCTTGAGAGGCTGAAACCAAGTGAGACCCTCAGCAACTTAGTGAGACCCTGTCTCTAAATAAAAAATAAAAAGGACTGGGGGTGTGGGGGTGTGGCTCAGTGGTTAAGCACCTCTGGGTTCAATCCCCAGCACCAAAAAAAAAAGAGAAAGGAAGAAAGAGATAAAAATGTCACTTCACTCCCCAAAAAAGAGAAAGGCAGATAACAGATAAGTAAATCTGGAATAAACATAGAATTGAACATTATTCAGCCATAATACAGAATAGAGCTCTGATCCTTTTCAGACACAAATGAATTGTGCAGATATTAGGCCAAGTGAAGTACGGTGGTGGGGAGGGGCACCTACGTTCCCCCTAAGTGTGGCAGACCCTCCAGAAAGCAGGGGGCCTGCGGCTGCTGGGCAGCCAGCCACAGCTGCAGAGAAGATGGCGGGAAGGTTGTGTGGTCGGAACCCATGCTCACAGGGTCACAGTGGTCAGGGCTGTAGTGGGTCTATTTTATCACAATAAAAGCGAATTAAGAAAATGGTGAAGCCCCCCACCCCCCCCTTGTCCTGGGGAAAACCCTGTCTCCAGGTGGTGGAGCTGACAGGCCTCCCGGCCAGGAGGGAAGAGCCTGGGCGCTCCTTGTGGAGATGCCCGCAGGCACTGCCCCGCAAGCAGACCAACGGTGGGAAGGGCTTGCCCAGGCCTCGGGGGTCCCCGCAGGCTGGCTGTGGCCCTCGCAGGCCCTGTGACCCCTTCCGGGCAGCTCTCCCCGAGTGCCGCCCAGGGCCTTGCCTCCGCCAGTCTGCGCTGCCCTCAAGGGCCGCTGGCCTGTAGTGAGGTTCCCTGTGTTTGGTTTTTGCGGAGCCGGGACCTCACCGTCCGTGCTCTACGGTTCGGCCTGCACGCCGGTGCAGTGCGTGAGGAGGGCCTGCCCCAGAGGCCGCAGGCCGCTTGGCCTCTGCCCTGGGCCCAGCCTGAGTTTGCTCAGGCGAGCGAGCTGTTTTCCCAGCTGGGTACCAAGTGCCCAAGTCATTGGGCGAACTCCACGCCAGCGTCACGCTGAAGTCGTGCGTTTTCTGTGTGGTTATCTTCAAGCTTACAAAGATCTCCAGACCAGGGAAGACATACGGAACGCAGCCTGGCACAAACACGGCTGGGAAGAGCTGGTGTACTACACAGGTAACACGCGCACGCGGGGGTGTGCTGCCCTGGGGACGCGCGCCGGTGCGCTGCCCGCGGGCACGTGCGGGAGCACAGAGCAGATGGGTATGCTGGTGTTCACGGGTGGTTTTCACGGTGTTGGGAATTGGACCCCGTGTGGGTGCTAGGGGTGGGTGCTAGGCAAGCGCTCCACCGCTGAGCCCCACCCAGGAAGTATTTTAACAGTCCTCAAATATTTGATTTTTTGCATCTTAAGGCTCCAGTTATGTTCTTTCGCCCTAAAGCTAATGTGTATTCTGTAAAGTATAGTTTGTCGTTGCTAGAGTGCAGTTACAGGGTTGGAGAGAGTGGAGATGTAGAGATTTTCTGTAACACTTACTTGACTTTGTTTTTGTAAAGAACATTGAAGCTGGGCGCAGTGGTGCACACCTGTAATCCCAGTGGCTTGGGAGGCTGAGGCAGGAGGATCCTGAGTTCAACGCCAGCCTCAGCAACTTAGTGAGGCCCTAAGTAACTCAGTGACACTCTGTCTCTAAATAAAATTTTTAAAAATAATAATACAAATGAAAATTAATAAAAGGGCAAGGGATGTGGCTCAGTGGTTAAGTGCCCCTGGATTCACTCCCTGGAACCAAAAAAAAAAAAAAAAAAAAGAAGAAGAAGAAGAAGAAGGTTGATTCTTTCACAGAGGTATGTTGTCTGGTACAGTTCTCAGTCCCTTGGTCTTGTGAACTTTATGATATCACCTCGTTTTTCTGTAGATTTCTGTATTCTTTGAAAATTTATTACACAAGTTCTTTTCTAAGCTTCCTCTTTCTTATCAAAATTGTCAGTTCCAAAAAACATAGGTCAATTGAGAAGAGTGATTTTGCCTGGCACAGTGGCGCATGCCTGTAATCCCAGCTACTTGAGTGGCTGAGGCAGGAGGATCCCAACTTCAAGGCCAACCTCAGCAATTTAGCAGGGCCCTAAGCAACTTAGTGAGACCCTGTCTCAGAATAAAAAATAAAAAAGGCTGGGATGTGGCTCAGTGGTTAAACATCCCTGGGTTCAAACCTGGTACCAAAAAGAAAAGAAATTAAGTTTGATAGATCAGGCTTTCCGTATAATACATTGACATGTACACATATACACTTGTGTATCACTCATAAATCACGAAACCCTGTTTGATTTACGTAACAACAGAGTCAGGCCGAGCACACCTGACAGACACCCTGAATACCAACCATGTTGTATGTCAGGTAGTTTTGAGCCCATATATTACCAAGAAAATGCAAGAGTAATTTACTCACCTTGTCTTTTAGTTTAAAAGATCATGATTCTGGCTACTCTTACACTCCATCAGCTCCCAAAGCTGTGTTTACTCCACAGGGCAGTTTTACAAGCGTAACACCTCTGTGTTTGTGCAGAATATATGCAAATGTAGTATTACTTGGTTTTATATAATTTTAGTTTAGTTCAAAGAACCTTTTGAGAGATCACCTTTTTTCTCAAAATATGAACTTTCCTAATTTCCCACACATGAAACCCTTTTCCAGGTAGGCTCTTTTCCAGTTCTGACAGCATCTTGCAGGAGGCTGGCGATCTGCCCCTGAGGTCCCACCTGTTCCCAGGCTGGACCTCTTGGCAGCCTGCTTGTTAATGTGGGTCCACTGCCGTGAGCCCCAGAGACCCGCACACTGACCTCACTGCTGTTTTCAGTCCCTCTCATTCAGGAAATGGAATCCAGAATCATGATCCCACTTAAGACCTCACCCCTGCAGTAGAGCCGAGGACCCGTGGGTGCCTGGAAGGTCACAGGTCAGGCCCTGTCATGGATTAATCGCGCATCCATGAGGGAGAAACACCGAGTGTGGCTGCTGTACATAGCTTGGGAGAGACCTCCTCTTGAACACCCGCATCATCATGACAAGACCACTGCCTCTGACTGGCCAGCTGTGCCGTCCTCCTGTGTCATCAAACCCGCCTGAGGATACTGGCCGCCTCCCCTGCCCTCCAGGAGCCGGTCCAGATTAAAATTTGAATCATCTCTGAATTAGATTCCAATCATGAAAAGCACCCAGCCATTGCTTCCTAGATAGCAAATCTGTTTTATAATTACAGATTTTGACAAATTTCTTGTATCAGGAAGAAATACAAATTTTGTCACGTTTCTGGAGCATTTTTTCTGAGTTTCAAACTAGAAACAAATTATGAGTGTCCCCAACACCTGAAGATGTTAGCTCACCCCGTGTTGAATCGGCGCAGTCTGCAGTGTGAGCAGGAGCTGTGGCTGCGGGGGCTCAGACTCCCGCAGGGTGTGGCGATGTCTGTGGGGCGTGGCTTGACCTGTGTCGTGCGACCTTGAAATGAACACCTCGAATAGCACTAATTTTTATTTGTGATATTTTTCTATAAAACAAGCAGCACTTGGAAAAGAGGTTTTATTTTGTGAACAACCCCTTGCGACCTGAGTCGCTGGGTTGGTATTTAGTAAGCTCACAGAGGCACTTCCACGCCTGAGGAAGCTCTGCCAGCTTCCAGTCAGGTCCTGCTCCCTTTGTCCTGCGGTTTGGTTCAGTTTTTAAAGTAGCGTGCCAATTTTGTGACTGTAATCACGTGAAAGTCCCGTTGAACTGAAAATCACGTCTTCCCCACAAACTGCGGAATTTATGTGTAAAATAAAGTGTGAATAAATCTCATCAAATGTCAAACTTTTACATGTGAATGGTTTTCTCCAAGAACATATAAAAGTCAATAAAATCCTCTTAGTTTTCTCATATTATGTGTTTGTGATCTTTTTCGTGTGCATTTGTGCTGCCACGTGGGTCACAACAGGGAAAGCGCTGCGGCCCTGCGCTCCGACCCTGCGCGCTCCGACCCTGCGCCGCCCGCCCAGAGCCCTGCTCAGCGGGCTGCTGCGCGAGAGCCGGGTCCTCGTCTCCAGACTGAGGAGCGAGCACCTGCTCAGCTTGCTCATGGACGGTGGTGAAATGACAGTTCTCTGCCCATCGGTGTCCTTGCCGACTCCTCCAGGACCTGCACCGTCCTCCACTCTCCACACCCGCCTCGGCCCTACTGCGCACCGGATGCGGACCTCACAGCAGGATGCATGGCGAAGGGGAGCTGCCCTCTCTAAGAAAAACGAGGCGCTGCCAGCGCAGGTGATCAGGCTGCTCAGAGCCGGGAGGGACTGCTGCGGACGGGAGGGTCCTGTAGAAAGCAAGGGCATCGCCAGGCATTGAGGCCAAAGGATCATCAATTCATGGCCAACCTGGGCAACAGAGCAAGACCCCGTTTCAAAAACTAAAAATCAAGTTTAAAAAATTGTGAATCTGTAATAAAATACCCTACAGCCCTGTGACCACCCCTCTCCAGGTGCCAGAGGGAACAAGCAAGTCACATTTTCTCTTGGGACTAGTTCGCTCTCTCTATCTCACTCCTGTAAAGGATCTTTCTGCTAGAAAAGCAGGAAACAGTGATCCTCTGAAACGGAGTCCCTTCGGGATGCACCCTTCCCTCGGAGTGGTCATCCTGCCCGAATCACAGGACCTCACAGGTCAGCCCGACACCTGGGTTTAGTCTTCATTCTGTTCAGTAGATGCTGGGCTTTCGTGCTCAGCACGGGCCCTTGAGCACCTTGTGATCAAACACGCCCGCTGCTCCTGTGACGGAGGACACGGGGAGGGGAGGCTGGCAGTCAGGGTTTAACCCACTGTAAATAATTTACACGGTGGCAGGAGCTGATCGATGCTGTGGGGGAAGGCAGGGTGACGGAGGCGAAGTCTGAGAGTGGGCCAGGGGCAGGATAGCCGACCAAGACGAGGCCATGGCACTCTCACTAACAGCGGAGGCCAAGGGTAGAAGGTGTGAGGAGGCCGGCTGATGCTGGGAACTGCTGCCTCCATGCGAGGGACGGCTGCAGCAGGGTCATGCCTGGTGTGTGCTGAGCAGTGTGGAGACCACTGCAGATGCAGCAGCGGGGAGGGAGCACCTGGGAGGCGAGGTTGGGTCAGCAGGACACTGGGGCCTCAGGAGGACCTGGACTTTTGCCCTGAGCCAGCTGGGATTCGCTGGAAGCTCCGAGCAGGCTGGGGCATGATCCCACTTACATTTTAAATGGTGACTTGGATTAGCAGAAGTAGAGAGAAAACTCAGATTCTAAATACACTCTGATGGCAGAGCCACGTGATTTCCTGAAGAATTAACTATGGAGTGCACATGAAAGAGAAAAATCAAGTGCCTTAAGGTTTTGGCCTGAGCAACTGGAAAGATGAAGTAGGAACATATTTGGGGGGTGCAAAGAGCAGAAATTCTGTTTTAGTTGCATTGAGTTTAAAATCCCAGGCCTGTGTCCACGTGGAGATGTCAGGTGGGCAGTTGGTTATGAGTCTGGAATTCAGGAGTGCTGTCTGGTCTGGAGGCCGCTCTTGCCAGTTGTCTGAACACAGAACTTCAGGTGAGAGGAACCAGCAGGGCAGACACTGGAGAAGGCCACCTGAGGACAGCTCCCCAGCGTGGGCATGACAGCTCCCTGGAAGCCACCCATAGGCTGGGTCAGACAGGTCTGAAAACTCACCACTAACTTAGCAACAGGGCGGTCACTAGTGACCTTCATCCAAACACTGATATTAAACTGATACTATCATTGAAGTTCCTACTCAGGTTATCAAATTCTCTATTAAACCTATCCCACTGCTCTCCAAACTCATCTTCTGCTCACTGGGTGTAAGTCTGGTGGTTATTGCTTAAGGCAAGCAATTTCCATGTACCCCGTAGGTGGACGCTCTGGTCTGCTTCATGAAGCAAGTGCCCCTTGCAGTGGGCATCGTTGCCACTCCCCAAAGCCCTGGTCCTGAGTTCTACTTCCCTTTCCTCTAAGCTACCCCTTGGTAGAACCTGCTCCCCCTGCCTTTTTCTTTTTCAAAACTGCCAAAGAAAGACCTTTTTTTTATCATCTCTACATTACAATTTATTAAATTTAAAATTTGATTTCTATCTGGAACATCAGAGATGTTCCTTCAAAAACATGCTAATGACTCAGTGGGAGGAAGAGAAAGAGAAAGCGTAGAGACTGGCAATTGTGGGGAACTTTTTGCTCGGTGGTGCTGGGGTTGGAGCCCAGCCTCAGCGCTCTCCACTGACCCACACCCTGCCTGCCGGCAGTTCACTTGGAAAAACACAGTGTCTTTGTTCACACCACCTGCAAAACAAGTCCTGAAATGCTGATAAATTAGTGATATGCCTAGGTAAGCTCAATAAAAACAATTCAAAAAAGAACACACAGAAATATGTTCAAAGTTGGGAAATGTGATCAGCAAAGTACCGTTTCTTGCAAAAGCCCTCCGTTTCTTGCACTTTCTTCAGAGTTTAGTGATCTTAAAAACGAAAATCTGGGGCTGGGGTGTTGCTCAGTGGTAGAATGCTTGCCTCGCACGTGCTGAGGCCCAGGACTCAACCCCCATCACCTGGAAAGAGAAAAGATAAAGAAAGCCACTTGGCTCTTTGCTTCATGGTGCAGCCTGCTGGGGACAGGGCTGGTGGCAGGCAGGTCGGGTGCAGGCCAAGCTGCCAGAGGTGAACGAGGCCTCTGGAATGGAGCCCACAGCTCTCCCTGGGGTGCAGGTGTTAGTGCCCGAAAGGAGACTCACTCTCATGAAGGCAGCAAGGAGCAGCACGGGGACTCCCAGCAGCAATCGGAGCGCAGCCAGAGCCAGCCCGGAAAGTGACCGGTGCCCTGCAACAGCGGCAGGGTCCAAAGCAGCTTCCCGCTAAAGCCACAGCACAAGGTCTGTGCGCTCCGCACCCACAAGGACCTGAGCTAATGAAACGTAAATGGAAGTGAATTTGTGCTTTTGTATTTGTTTTAGGAAATGAAAGCTCCTGACTTTTCTGCAGAACAGGCCGTCCATCTGGGAAGGAAGGCGCCATCTGCGCTCTAACACGCCGATGCTGTAGTCCGCGTTCACTTGGACTGGAGCCTCCCGGCCCAGTAAATCTTTAACTCTTCAGTAGGCTCAGGATGGAGGGGCCATGAAACCACTGGCCTGGGCCCAGCTCTGGATGCGACCTTAGAGCAGCCTTTTACTCTGGTGAGAGCATTTCCCAGCTGTTAGGGGACAGCAGAAGCCACTGTTGACCTCGGGGCTGTGGCCACTGTGTCTGGGAGCACAGGACACCTTAGGTGGGCCATGACCTGTGGGTCACAGGTGGTGCCCCTGAGGTTTCTGATCACAAAGGTCCCGTTTGTGTGGTGCCAGGAGGTCACCGCTGGGCCTTGAATCCGCCCACACTTGCCCCTGCTCTGGGGAATGCAGCCAGGAAAGCCTCCCCATTGGCCACCCAGACACTTGCCTCCAGGCAGGAGGATGCACCGCTGGAGGCCAGCCTCAGCAATAAAATACTGGGGCTGGGGAGTAGCTTAGCTCCCAGGTTCAATTCCCAGTATCAAAAACAAACAAAACCGCTGGCCTCCAGTGGGGGAGATAGTCAAGGCAGCAGCTGAACCAGGGGAGGACCCACCGAGTGGGGATGGGGTGGGGGGGCATTGTCCTCCTTCCTACAGTTTTTCAGCACAAATTCCATGCCTTAGCTGCTTCTTTCATCAATAGTTCATTAGAGGGGAAAACAGAGTCACAAGGACAAGCGGTCACAGGACCTGCACCATCTCCTGGTTCCACCCTGTGCAGTCACCTACCTAACCCCCGGGGAACCCCTGCCCCTGCTCCCTGGAGTCCAGAATCAGAAGCGGGAAGACGGTGGCACAGTTCTCGCGCCGTTTCAAACCCGGTCTCCCACACTTGGACAAAGACGGACTGTCCAGGCTGCCTTGGCTTCGCTCGGGCTGGCCCGCGGGAGGGAGGAGGGGCTGCGCGCAGGACAAAAGGCTGCATGTGGGCGTCAGGCCGCCTTGGCGGAGCCAGAGTCGCCCGGCCGCTGCCCGGGGGGGAAGGCAGCCCTGGGGCGGCTCCCCGCGCAGGCCACTCCGCACACCGGGTGGCGGCGGAGGCGGGGGACGCAGCAGAGGTGGAGGCCGCGGCAGCCCCGCAGGCCTGCAGGCCTGGTCCGGCCCCAAGCTCTGCCGCTGGAGCGCAGAGGCCGAACGGCCCAGGCCGGGAGCAGCAACAGAGGCTGGCTCCGGAGGCAGCTGCTCTCGGCTGACTTAGCCGGCTGCTTATCATCTGGTCAAATTCTTCAAATGATTTACAGTATTCAAGCCCCACTGGGGCTGGGATGCAGCGAGTAGAGCGGCCGGTGCAGACTCACGGGGTCCCGCCCGCTCGGCCGCGCTGTGCTGGTCCCGGTTCCGCCCGCTCGGCCGTGCTGTGCCGGTCCCGGGATGCCGGCCATGGAGGCCTCTGGGTTCAGACCTGGAGAGGGAGGGAGAAGGCAGAGCCGCGGTCTCTCCCCTGCCCTCAGTTCCAGCCAGGGAGGGCATGTGATCTCATGCTTCCAAAACATTTTCTGCAACGACCTCTCCCCGCTGTCGTGGTGAGGCTCGGAACAAAGGTGGGCGCCTCTCAGGCCTTTCTTCCCGAGCCCCCTCTGAAGTCAGGCCCAGCTCTGCCCGGCCAGGTCCTGCGCAGTGGCTGGGGGAATGCCGACCTTTCCTGGGGCTGCTAGAACTCATTTTCTTTCATTTCCTTGATGTAACTTCCCAACATCTGCTTTCTAAGACCAGTACTTTTGTTTAAAGCACCATCGTTATTTTTTTAAGCCTTTTTAGCACTCCATCGCTAACTAAAGCGGGAAAAGGACTTTCACAGGGTGGCTTGAGGGACCGCGAGCTAACCAGTGCTCCACTCTTCCTGGTCTGCAGACTCCTGCACCCCCACAGTCCCTGGGGCTGGGGCACTGGATACACAAGAGGCAGAACTGAAGAGTCCACACGGTCCTGGTGAGTGGTAGATTTTTATTTGTTCACTTGAGGCTGCCGGCAGGAAGGCTTGTTTTACTACACACCCTTAAAAGGTCTCAAATAAAATACAGCCAGCAATGTACACAGGAATTCAGGTAATAAAACTCTCCAGGTAATTGATGGTCATTTCAATACCAGAACTACAGTTAAAAAAAACAAAACAAAAAAAGTCATCGTCTAGGAGTCCTAACTATAATTTACTTGAACATACAGAAAATCAGTACCGACTTTATATATTAAGTTGTCATAGGCAAATACGGCAATCTGTGTAACGTTTAAAAATTAATCTGAAGTTGTATAAAAATGAGGGTTATTCTTCCAGTTCCCCCAAGAGCTCCACAAAATCAGTGATGTACCATCTGGCATTGTCCTTCACCTGCTGCCTGATCACGTTTCCTCCAAATCCAATGAAAGCATCCTAAGAAGAAGAAAGGGGTCACTGTTGAGGCCAACAGGGAGTCACCCCGGGCAACGTTTGCCGGGAAGAATAAGCTGTCCTGCACAGAGCGAGCATCCTCCCAGGGACGCCCGGCGCCTGGCCAGCGCGGAGCTTGGGAGGAGATCTGGTCCTCACCCTCCTAACCCAAGCAGACACGGATGAAGCCACATCGAGACCCCAACCTGAACGTCCCCCACATGAGCCCTGGGGAAACGCGTGGTTCCCAAGATGCTGGCTCCACAGCACTGCTTCCTGCTCGGGTTTGATTCCTCAGAATTAAGACCCTGCTAGTCTCAGAGAGCAGTGCCAATTCAGAACACAGAACCCTGCAGTGCAGGTAGGCGGCCTAACCCTGGAGCCTCGGTCCCTCCAGCAGTGCAGGGAGGGCACCTCCCTCCCCAGGGCTGCAGAGGGCTGGACGGGTGGCGCAGACCATGGCGACAGGGCCCCGTTCCGGAAGGCAGCGGGCCCACTCCCAGGGCCCCGGTGTGCAAAGCCAGCTGAGGTGAAGGTGCGTGTGTTGCGGCCACTGTGGTTTCTACCCCTTGGTGGCATCTGGCCGTTTGGTTTAACTCCTGCTGCAAACCTGAGGCAGTACTGAGTCAGCTTCCAAAACGAAACTACACCTTGGGGGTAAAAAAAGTGCCCTCGATACGATACGTACGGCAGGAGGACAGGCTTCCATGTCCGTGGCTCCGTCTCCAATCATGATGATTTTCTTAAAGTGAAATTTTTCCTTTAGAAATTTAATAACTTTTCCTTTCCCACCAGATTCTGCCGTTGGTTGTGTCTCATCAAAACCTGCGTATTCACCTTGAGAGAGCAGCGAACACGTTAAGGCCCAGGCCATGTTACCAGGGCCTGCTTTCCGCACAGACCACGTTCTCACCTGTGTCCCTTGGAGGCTAAAAACCCAGCCAACGAAACTCTCCTCTGGAGGCTACGTGGCTTCCAGTGCGTGGGAGCCACACAAAATTGAAAGGGACACACAACAAGCCAGTCCCCGGCCACCCAGCAATCAGGAGCCTACTGGGTGCAGTCGACATGGACAGCAATGGGTGGGCACTAGAGCTGGATGGACGGTGGCCTTAGTTGCCCCAGAGCAGAGGACGTCAGTAGAGAACCACTGGGCTCCCATTCCGCCCTCCTCACTTCGTCCCATACGCTGCCCAGCACTCAGCCATAGCGCGGACGGGGACGGACGCCTTCCCAGCAGCTCACCGTTGAAGTAGAATTTCAGCCTATTGGCAAAGACGTTGGCTGGGGGGATGTTGAGCTTGGCAGCCACGTGCTCCACGATGCTCCGGAAGCCACCCGATATGAGGAAGACCTGCACACCACGCTCCTGCAGGCGGCTGACCAGCTCCCTGCACACAGAGCGCACGACACAGGTGTGCTACCACGACAGCAGAAAGGAGGCGCCAGCGGGAGGCCGGCACAGCCGACGGGCGGGGCGCGGGCAGGAGGCCAGCATGCTTCTTCCTCCCGAGTGCATTTGGCCAAGGCCTATCTGACAGGGTCTCTGAGCAGGGACAATGCTCTGTGTACGTTTTCTAAATGCACGTAGAGAGTAATGGGTGAGCTTCTCAGCTGTTGGAAACCATTCCACAGCTCCATTCTGCCCACGGACCCAGAAAAACACAAGATGATAGGCACCGGCGAGCTCAGGCTTCCCTGGGGCTTCAGGGGGGGCGGGCAGACGCCAGCCGGATGGGACACCTCAGGGCCCGGGCAGGGCTCCCCTGTGAGCACCACACACTCAGGAGGAGAGCTGAGCAGTGCCCTGGGCGGTCACTCACCTGATGCCAGGGGTCAGGTGTGGGGGGTGCTCCGCCAGGAGCCTCTGCACCTGCTCCCTGGACGGCTGGATCAGGGCCAGGCGCTCCGTGAGCGCAACTCGGAAAGGCACAGCCCCACCCATGGCTCGCCGCGTCCTAGGAGGAAGATCACAGTCAGGCCAGGCACCCAGGGTCCTCAGACCCACAGCCGGGCCTCACGATGCCGTGGTGGGCAAGGCCAGGCACCCCAGGGTCCTCAGACCCACAGCCAGGCCTCAAGATGCTGTGGTGGGCAAGGCCAGGCACCCAGGGTCCTCAGACCCACAGCTGGGCCTCTCGATGCCGTGCTGGGCAGGTGCTGGCACAAGCCCACTAGACCTGGGCGATGCTGTTGCTATGGGAGCAAGGCTCAGAATAACTACTGGTGGGCGTCCGAGCACTGGAGCCCATCGCTGTCATCCACACACACACCTTCAGGGATCTGAGAGAAACACTGCTCTCCACAGGTTCCTTCCCTGGAAGCCCTGAGCCTTTGTAAACCAAGAAGGAAATGGAGGACACTCCTGCATCCAACCCAGCTGAGCCTGGTGAGGGGCTGTGACAGGCAGAGTCGCTGCTGCAGAGTGGGGAGGGCGACAGGCAGGCAGGGAGGGGGCTGACCCCAGGAGGCCACCAAATGAGCCTCCGGGACCCCCAAGGCCTCGCTTGCCTGCTTACTTACTTGATTTATTTATTTATTTGTGGTACTGGGGCTTGAACCTGGGGGCACTTAATCACTGAGCCACATCCCCAGCCCTTTTTCTTTATTTTTTCCAGACAGGGTCTTGGTGAGTTGCTTAGGGCCTTGCTGAGTTGCTTAGGGCCTTGCTGAGTCGATGAGGCTGGCCTGGAACTTTCAGTCCTCCTGCCTCGGCCTCCGGAGCTGCTGGGACTACAGGCGCGTGCACCACACCCAGCTTATACTGCATTTTGAGACAGGACCCTGCTAAATAGTCCCGCTGGCCTGGAGCTTGCAACCCTCCTGCCTCGGCCTTGTGAGTCTGGGATGACAGGTGTGGGCCACCTCACTGGGCTAGGGCCACATGCTTCCAGCCAGACACAGGTGCTGACCCTGGAGACCTGCCCCCTTTGCGGTTGGTCCTGGTTATGGCTCTCCTGCCGGCTCAGCCGCGGGGTCGTGGGTCTCCGGACACAGCCTTGTTCCTGTCGTTCACGCAGATGGTGGACGGCTCTGGCCACTACCCGCTGGCCTCAGGCGTGGCGGAAGACGCCAGCGCTTGTCCGGCACCACCCACAGCCCCGCCGAGAGCGCGGCCCTGGCCTGGCGCTTCCCCATCACGTTCTAAACCCCGCGTCACGCGGACTGGGAGTGGAGACGCTCCTACATTTCCGACACGGCATCCTCCACGCCGCAGAACCTGGCCAGCTCATCGATGCCCTCCTCTCTGATCACCGTGCTGTCCACGTCGAAGCACACCGCGTCGGCCGCGCAGAACAGCTGCTTCAGCTCCGAGTGGGAGACCATCCTCGGAAGAGCCCCCTAGAGAGAACAAACAGATGTGCACGAGGACAGTGTTGGAGGCCCCCCTGCAGCCCGCCGGCGTGGCCGCGTCCACAGCGCACGCTGCACGTGCGTCCACACAGTCCAGCACCTTCGAAACGCCAGCTCCAGGGTCACAGAAACCAGCAAGAGCCGAACTCCAACTCCGGGAGCCCAGGTCAGTGAAGGGGCCGGCCTGCACACTACCGACGTCGCACCAGGCCGGCTCCTTCTTCCTCCGGGTGCTGGAGATCGCAGGCGCTGCGGGCACAGGAGACGCGGCCGAGCTCTGTGCCGCGGGGCTGCAGGGAGGCCCGCGTCAGAGCCCACCCACAGGTCGGGCAGCCTCAGCTGCGTGTTGGGAGCAGAGGGAGACAGGAGAGAGTCAGGACAGCACAGAGACGCTGCTGGAACCACCAAGGCTGCACCAGCCTGGCAGCCCACAAGGAGCTCAGGCCTCGAGGGCCTTGGGAGGAACCAGGGCGTTTGGACTGTAATCCTGGGACAGCGGGCAAGGCTTGAGCCTCAGGCCAGAGGAGACGGTAGTTGCTGAGGCGGAGGTGGCAGTTAACAATGGCTGATTAAAATCAGTGGGGAAAGGAGAAGGGGCACAGGGAGGAGAGGAGGGCCAGGTGGGGTGTCTGCACATCTGTGATCCCAGAGTCTTCAGAGGCCCAGGCCAGAGGGTTGCAAGTTCAAGGCCAACCTGGGACACTTAGGAAGACCCTGTCTCAAAATAAAAAATAAAAAGGGCTGGGAATATGGCTCAGTGGTTAAAGACCCCTGGGTTCAATCCCCAGTACCAAAAAAAATAAATCGTGAGCCTAGAAGGAGAACAGAGAGGAGGGTGCATGGGAGGAAGCTCAGAGGACACACTGCCACAGAGGCACGGGCACAATCTCAAAGGAAGTCTTGTTTTTTAATAGGGAAATTATTGTACTAGAATCAGGATGAGAGGGGCCCTTAGGTTGTGTGGGCCAGCCTCCCCTCAGAGAGGTGATGCCTGTGACCTGTCTTAGAACAGACTGCGTGTCCTCACCAGTCCTGGACCCTGGCGCCAACATGCTAAACTCCCCAGATGGATAGTGATAAAAGTGCACACGGCAAACACATCTACATTCACCATGTTAAACTTCCACTGTGGAAAAATTCAACTTCATGGAAAAATAGAACAGATACACAAACTCCCACGTATTCACACCTAATTTAATAGCAGAGCTAATCTGGCTTCACCAACTGCCCCACGTACACCCTTCTTCCTGCATTACCTCAAAGCAAGTCATTTCATCCAAAAATATTTCAGGGTATATTCCTGAAAGGCACAAACTCGTTTTAAAACCTTTTAAATTGATACATATCAATTGTTCAGTGTGACACTTCCACACACGCATACAGCCCACCCTGATCAGACCCGGCTCCTCCGTCCACTGCTCCCACACACACATCGCTTCCCAGCCTCCAGTAGTCACTTCCTATGTTAGGTCGGCTTTCTCAGCTTCCACAGGCTTTGCTCGTCTTTCTGTGTCTGGCTTATTTCACTTAGCACATGTCCTCTAGTTCCATCTGCTTTGCTGCCCAGGACTTCACTCTTCATGGCTGAATAATGGTCCTCTGCACAGGCACCATGTTCTCAGGACCGCTCATCTGTTGATGGGCACCTAGGAGCTGTTGTGAACACTGCAGCCGCAAACATGGTGCAGGTATTTCTTTGGCACACCCGTTTCATTTCCTTTGCAAGGACACCCAGGAGTGGGACAGCTGGATCATGTGGTAGATCTATTTTTAGTGGGTTTTTAAAACTTGGTTTCTTGCAGTACTGGAAATTAAGCTGAGGACACTTGAACACTGAGCCACATTCCCAGCCCTTTTTATTTTGAGGCAGGGTCTCACTAAAGAACCTGCAATCCTCCTCCTCCACCTCCCCAGCGGCTGGCACTTCTGGAGTGCGCCACCTGAGGGGTACCAGCACTCATCGCTATTGCCATTCATAACAGCAGGGACAGCTGGAGTGAGAGGGCCTCTCACCTGGCTTTGACATGCATCACGCTGACACCTAAGGACAGCATATTCCACGCACCTGTTGGTGCCCTGCATTTCTTCTTTGGAGGAAGTGCCTATTCTGTTCGTTTGCCCACTCAGCTGGATTACTTGAACAACCCTTTTTTTTAAAACACGGTCATTGCCATTTTAACAATGCTACTGCAGAAGCCTGCCGTAGGGCCCATTGTGAGGACTGCCCGCTGCCCAGGTCAAGCCAGGTGACACTCGCCACACCTGTCACTCTTCTCCAGTCCAGGCCACCACCTTGCTCCCCGCTCCCTGTCACTCTGCTCCAGTCCAGGCCACACCTCGATCCCCGCTCCCTGTCACTCTGCTCCAGTCCAGGCCACCACCTTGCTCCCCGCTCCCTGTCACTCTGCTCCTGTCCAGGCCACCACCTTGCTCCCCGCTCCCCGTCACTCTGCTCCAGTCCGGGCCACCACCTAGCTCCCCGCTCCCCGTCACTCTGCTCCAGTCCAGGCCACCACCTAGCTCCCCGCTCCCCGTCACTCTGCTCCAGTCCAGGCCACCACCTCGATCCCCGCTCCCTGTCACTCTGCTCCTGTCCAGGCCACCACCTCGATCCCCGCTCCCCGTCTCTGCTCCAGTCCAGGCCACCACCTCGATCCCTGCTCCCTGTCACTCTGCTCCAGTCCAGGCCACCACCTAGCTCCCCGCTCCCTGTCACTCTGCTCCAGTCCAGGCCACCACCTTGCTCCCCACTGCTCTTCTTCCCCGCAACACACACACAACTTGTGCCCCATAAATAAAAAGGCTTGTTCCTTAAACGCCATAAGCTTCATGCTCTATGCCTTTGTGAATGCTGTTCTCTCTGCCCAGAATCACCACATTCCCTAAATTCCGACTAATTCTTCAAGGTGAAGACCAAACAACCTTCCCTGTACCATACCACATTCCCCTTCCCCACCGAAGAACTCATATTCCCATTAATCCCCTAAGACACACACAAGGCTCTGTGGGGCAGAGTCCTTGACTAGATCAATTACCTTTGCGTCTTGCACCCAGCACTTGGCCGATGTTAGATAAATGCTTCCCAAGTTAGATGCAGTTGAATCTAAACAGTTCTTGGGAACTCAACAAGGAACTGAATCATTATTGTTCTCAAAAAAACAATTCCAAGTCGGTGAGCTATTAGCCTAAAATTAAGATCTCTGACCAGCACTGTACCCATGAGGCAGAATCACACATGCATCCGAAGCTGGAGGAAACCTGGAAACTGTCGTCCAGGTCTGGTCCTGGTCCTTTCCACGGGAGCCCGGTCAGTGCGTCCAGGCAAGGAGTTCTAACTTCCTCGTCCTGCTTAGCTGTACCAAGGTCACTGAGTAACCAGGTGATAACTAAGAATAAAATGTGGACCTCGAATGCTCAGAGATAGCACCGAAAGGCACATAGCGTAAGCAGAGCTAACGGGGCTAAGCACGCTAAGAACCTATCTGGACCCAGGGAACCCGGAATTCAGGCCAGAGCTCTGAGGCTGGACAACACAATGGTTGATGATTCACCACAGGAGAAAAAGGAAGGCTGTACATTCCTTGGGAGACCAGCAGACAGAAGAGATTTCACAGATGATCGGTTCCCACTGAGCCGAAGATCCAGGGAGCTCCACATCCCACTCTGTGGCTCAAAGAATCAACCCCATTCACATGACATGGCCAGCAGGCTCCCTGTGAGCCCAGTAAACAGTCTCTCAGCAGAGACACAGTGCAATTCCACTGAGAGGGACAGTGGGCCACAGGTGAGGGAAGAGGAAGCCAGGAAGCTCTGAGCGAGGTCGGACAGGCCAAAGGACACGGTAGGAACCTGCATGAGGCAACACGATGTACTTCAGAATGGGTAAGGCCACTGAGGATGACTGGCAGGCACCTGAGCCTCCAAGCCAGGGGAGGACAGAGCCAGACGTAGTCAGGCCCCAGGGCCTCTCACGAGACTTAAGAGAGGTCAAAGGACAAATAATCACTGCTTATGTTCAGAAAACCAAGTACTTGAGCTTCTTTCCAACCACTAACACCATCCCCAGCTTCAACAAGAACACCAGCCTTCAGTTATCCCTTCAGTTATCCCAGCTCCTTGGGAGGCTGAGGCAGGAGGATCACAAGTTCCAGGCCAGCCTGGGCAACTTAGAGAGATCCTGTCTCAAAAAAAAAAAAAAAAAAAAAATGCTGGGGACATGGCTCAGTGGTAGAGCACCCCTGGCTTCAATCCCCAGTCCAAAAAAAAAATTTTTTAAAGGGCTGGGGTGTAGTGTTCTGCACACAGGGATTCAATCCCCATTATGAGGGAAAAAAGAACATTAGCCTTGACTATGAAAGGACACATACATTCCCTCAAATAATGCAAGGACTGAATCCCACCTCCCCGGCTGAACACTGGTCCTGACTTCTGTCTTGAGATTGCTGACACCTGCCTTCCGGGTTGCAATGAGGTCCCACAGAAGAAAACACAGGATGTCTAAGAAAAGCCTGAGACAGATCCTCTCCCCACACCCTCTCCAGAAGTCCAAGCCGCATCATGTGACCACAACTCTGCTCAAGCAATGCTCCTGCCAGGGGTGTGCCCTCCACCTCCCGGTACCAGGGTTTCTGCTCCTTCCCTGCTTGACTGACCAGCAGAGTAAACTTGGTCCCAGATTCCTTTAGCTCTTCCAAACCTGCTCTGTAAAATGCTCTGCATCCTTGTTCACTCCTGATTCCCTTTTTTCCTTGCCTCCACCAGGAATGACTCACAACTCATGCATATTCAAAAATCTATAGGAGAAAATCTGCTGAGTAAGTTCAGTTGCTTCAAAGTAAATTGTGTACATTAGATTATCACACAAAGGAAAATCATTGCTGGCAATGAACTCTGGATCCTCCACAGCTGGCTCTTGCAGGGAGGGAGAAGACAGGACTGGGGGTGAAAAAAATCCTGGAGGGAGGGGGAAGTGCTGTGGAGGTACACTGGCTGAAGTACATTGTCATACTGTGTGCATGGAACAACAAATCCTATGTAACAACAAATCCCACCATTGTGTACAACCACAATGCACCAATAAAAATGCACAAACAAAATCCTGGTGGAAGGGTCTATGGGACAGGCCTACGCCAGTCCCAACCACCAGGATGCCAGCGTGGTCTGCAGATGAGTAAGAAAACATAACAGAGCACATGCTCACGAGCCCTCTCATGGCTAGCGCCAAAGTACAAAAACAGGTTTCCTTCAGGACCAGCCTTAGGAGGCCTGATTTTAGATAAGAGGAAAAAAATCTCCTATGCCAAATAAACTCTCCCAACTTTTCCATCTAGTATCTTGCAAGAGGCATCTAAGATTACTACACCTCCTTCACCTTTTGAGGATCAACCTCTGACCTTCACCTGGAAGAACAGACAGGAGCCAGCACAGTGGTTAGGAGGTGAAACACCACCAAGACAGCTAGTAGGCTGGGCACTATGGAAGCAGAGGCAGATCTGGGCAGACCCCTGAGCAGCACACTGTGGATTCTGGAAGCTTTTGAGTCAGAGGAGAGAAGAACCTTCCTGCAAGCAGGACGAATGGCCCTGGGCAGTGCACCTGGCAGGTGGGCACTGACTAAGAAACAGGCACTCTTCTGCCAGCCCAGGTACTGTGTGAGCATGCACCCGGGCTACAGCGGGCAGCTGTCTATGCAGGCAGTGGCAACTGCTGACCAAAGACGCACCACAGCAACTAAATGCATAAAGACACAGGGACTCACACCTCTCCAGTGCTGGATTCCCTTTCTGAGTAAAACTGCAGGCTTCTTCAGGAAGGGTCTGTGGGTTCTGCAAGGGCCTAGAAAGAAAGAAGATGCAAACATGAAGATCCAGACACATGACAAGAAAAAGGAGACTGTCAGTCAGCCCTCCCAGCTGGTGGGATGATTACAGAAACAGCTCAGATGCCAAGATCCTAAGACCGCTCCACTGGGAAGTGCTTTGCTTTGCCTTCTTCAAGCTCTTTGGAGGAGTAAACACATGCTTCTCCATGGCTTAGATTCTGCAAGTTTCAAGCCTAGCAGGAAATTACTTATTCCTGATTAGCAGGATACAGAAGTGAAGGAAAGGGAAAGAGGATCTGTTGGAAGAAGAAAATGCAAGTACACAAAGAAGCAGACTTGGGTACATTACAGACTCAATGCTGTCTTGAAAACAAGGAGTCAGGGCCAGGCATGGTGGTGCACACCTGTAATCCTAGCTACTCAGGAGACTGAGGCAGGAGGATTGCAAGTCAGAGGCCAGCCTCTGCAACTTAGTGAGACCCTGTCTCACAGTAAAAAATAGTAAGTGCTGGTGCTATGGCCCAGTGGTTAAGCACCCCGGGTTCAATCTCTAATACCAAAAACAGAAAAAAGAAGAAAGAAAAGAAAAGCCACAGAGTGTAATTTCTTGTTCACAATACATATATCTGACACAGAATTCTATTCAGAATATATAAGGACCTCCTGCAACTCAATAAGACAAACAACCTACTAAAAAGTGAGCAAAAGACTTTAGACATTTCAAAAAAAAAAAAAAAAAGAAAAGAAATGCAAATAAACTCAAAAGAAGAATGAACAGGGCTGGGGATGTAGTTCAGTTGGTAGAGTGCCTGCCTTGCATGAACAAGGCCATGGGTTCAATCCCCAGCACCAAAAAAAATGAAAAGAAAGAAAGAAAGAAAGAAAGAAAGAAAGAAAGAAAGAATAAAATTTAAGAGACATTTTTTAAAAATATTTTTTAGTTGAAGATGGACACAATATCTTTATTTTTATGTGGTCCTGAGGATCGAACCCAGTACCTCACATGTGCGAGGCAAGCACTCTACCACTGAGCCACAGCCCCAGCCCAAGAGACAATATTGATGATCATCAACAGTTGAATTGCTGGTGAGTTTGGCAGTTTCTGATAAAATCAAACACAGACTGACCACAAGTCCCAGCAATCCCACTCTTGGAGATGGACTAAAGAACTGAAATCGTATTCACAACAGCTTCACTTGGGATCACCCCAAACTAGAAACAACCCATGAGTCCACCAACAGATAAATGGATAAATGGATAAACAAACAGATAAATGCATATCCTCACAATGGAGCACTACTCAGTAATAAAAGGACTGAATGACTATACACGCTGCAACATGGATGGATATTAAAAAAACTTTATACTGAACAAAAGAAGTCAGACACAAAAGAGTACATGAGGTATTATTCCACTTACAGGGAACTCTGGAAAATACAAGTGCTATAATGACAAAGATCAGAGCAGTCGGATGAGAGCAAGGCGGGAAGGGGGCCCTTGGAAACATTCAGAGGAAATGTCCTGGTGGGGTGGTAAGTGTGTATAAATTTGTCAAAATTCATCAAGATGTACACTTAACCTGGGTGCATTGTATTGCATTAAATTACACATTAATAAAACACTGGCATTTAAAAAGTTATTAGATGTGTGTCAAATTGTTTAAAGCCCTGACTGGGTTTGTTCCACCACCACAGGTGAAAGTAACAGGACTACAATCATTACTACACAGAAAACCTACCTGGCAGTTGCAATAAAATACAGAAATCTTAGACCCTCTACCAATACCAGCCATCAAACGTTCAATGAGTAACTAAAATATGCAAGTCATGTATAAACATACAGTAAACAAATCTAATGAATGAAAAAGTTATTTAACTCCCAGCTGAAAGCTTAAAACAATGTTTCTGGACGTATCACTTTAAGATTCCACTTACGGCAAGGTGACAAAGTCAGATCCTTCAAGTTTGGGGAATCTTCCCAATCTCGTGCTGATGGTTCTCCTAGGCGGGATTGCATCATTCATTCACGCAGTTTGGTAATATAATTGTGGAATAAAGCAAGTGAAGCCACCCAAAAATAACGTAATGAAAAGAAAGCCTTGGGATCCCAGGAATCAATTTACCTGTCCCGATTACGTGCAGTCAGAGGCCCCGGGAAGGGTCGGACGGCGCCTCGGGAAGTCCTGCTCGCACAGCGGCAGGCTCGGCCTGCACGGCCCTGCGACTCCCAGGTCCAGGCGCGGAGGCAGGTGGCCGCTGCGGGGACGCAGGGCCCGGAGCCAGCCTCGCAGAGCGGCTGATTCGTGGGGCTGCACAGAGCAGCTCCGCATGTGCTCTCCAGACCGTGGGCGGTAGACCGCAGCTCTGCACCGCCGGCAGGCCCAGGCCCCGGTCCCGCCCCGGGGAGGGGCTCCCGGCCGCCCCTCCTCCCTCCGGGCCCCGCCCCTCCTCCCTCCCGGGGCCGGCCTCTGCTCCCCGGCGCAGAGCGGACGTGTAGTACTCAGGGGGCGCTTCCTCGCAGAGCCCTGCCACCTGTGGCACCTCCCCCTTGCAGAGGAACAGATGAGCTCCCGGCTCCCCACCGTCACGCCACAAGGGCATGCAAAGGAAGCAAGGGACCTCTGCACCGATTTTGCAACTTATGAAGTTCCCGCGGGCCCTTTTCTGAAAGCCACGTTTGGCATTATGTATGCTCTCTTAGGTCCAAAGAATTTTTTTTTCTCCTCGGTACTGGGATGGAACTCCTGGACACTCCTACCACTGAGCTGCCTCCCAGCCCTTTTCATTTTGAGACAAGTTCTCTCCTAACTTGCCCAGGATGGTCTTGAACTTGCGGTCCTCCTGCCTCAGCCTCTTCAACAAGCACTCTTACAGCTGGGGTGACTCAGTGGCAGAATGCTTGCCCAGCATGCACAACGTCTTGAGTTTGACCCCCAGGACTGGAAGGGGGAAAAATCCCACAAAACTCCAAGAGTGACGAGGCTTCAGCAGCAGCGGTCTGGAGTTAAGCAATGTGTACACCAGAGGACAGAGCCTGAAACGCTTGGTGTTGGCCATCTGGGCTCTGGGCTCCCTCTAAGCAGACAGGATGCAGGCTGAGGCAGGCTACCTGGTTGCAGCATCCCTGCCCTTAGCCATGGAACCCCCACAAAGGCAGTTCTATTGAGTAACAAGAGTCCTGATGCTTTTGATCAGCTGTGCTTTTGAAGTTCCATATTCCCAGAGTTCAGTAGTAAAAGAAATGGCTGCAGATTTGGGGTATACTCACTTAATTTCTCACAATTCTAGAGGAGATGAATGAAGGATGAAGGATGGAGAGGAAGAATTCTGATGTCTGTTGTTTTGTTTTTGGTGCTGGGGATTGAACACAGGACCTCAGGCTTGTACCACTGTCTATACCCCCAGTCTAATGCTTTGAAATAATGAGATAAAAATACGATCCAGTTAAAATGGAGGAGGGTAAAAAGAGGGCTGAAATAACAATCTAATGAAGAGCCTGCGTATATTTTGTACTAATTTTCAAGAAGTGTTGTAAAGGATACAAGATAGTAAACTCCAAATATTTGTATTTAAGCATAAATGGTAATCAAGAATTCAAGTGGAAAAGAAACTCAAATACAAGAAAATGAATGACCAGAAGTTGACTGATGCTGTTATTCGTATTTTGTAGATTTTATCTTGTTTGTTTTTGTGGTACTGGGGATTGAACCCAGGGTTTTGTGCATGCTAGGCAAGTGCCCTCCCACTGAGCTTGATCACCAGCCCAGCTGCCCAGGCTGGCTTCAAACTTGGGATCCTCCTGCCTCTGCCTCCAGTGTAGCTGGGGGTACAGGTGCACCCCACCATACCTGGCTTCACAGATTGTCTTATTCAAAAGATTTCAGACAAAATATTTATTTTGAACAAAACCAATTACAATTTTTTTTGTTGTTGTTGGTTTTTTTTTTAAATCTTGGGCTGGGAATGAGGTGCAGTGATTGAGCACTTGCCTGGCATGCATGAGGCCCTGGGCCCAACCCCCAGCCCTGTGGGTTGGGAAGGTTGGCCAGAAGCAGCTAAGGAGGGTACATACACACGTAACAATCCAGCTAGACCAGGCATAACTGTAAAATGTGATGAAAATATTCTTTATTGCTGTTCTGACTGGATTCATGTTAAAGAGCACACACAAACCAAATAAAACATAGTATAATGAGGCCAAAATAAATAATATTAGTACGTTCCTCAGTAAAGTTTTACTCACAATTGGTTAATAAAAATACGACAGGCAGCACTGCTTTCCTGAAGGGTTTTCTATACATCACGTTTTTATAATAACAAATTTTCTGATGATTATGTTAGAATCACACACTTTTAAAAAGTCATGCAGTGTTAATAAAATATCCTTCTAAAATACAGCTAATTGGAATAATCACTCCAGAAACCACTAGGATGTGTGCATGCATACAGAAATGGAGATCTGTCTTAAAGAACTGGCTCACAATCATCGAGGTGTGACAATCCCAGCTCTGCAGGGCAGGCTGACAGGCTGGAGACCCAGGGAAGCACTGCAGTTGAATCCAGAGGAATCATGCTGCAGAGTTCCTTCTGGCTAGGAGGTCAGTCTTTGTTGCATTATGGGCTTCGACTGATTAGCTGAGACTCACCCACATTATGGAGGGCAATCTGCTTTACTCCAAGTCTAGTGACTCAAATATTAATATCATTCAAACAAGACCGTCACAGAAACATCCGGGACAATCTTTGACCAAACAGGGGTGCACTGTGACCTTGCGAAGCTAACATAAAATTAGCTATGACAAGTCCAGCCCTCGTCGGCTTGGCATCCATGTATATCTTCATAGATGCAATCTCCAAGTAAAGATAATAAGAATACTTGCATCTAATATGGCACAACTGTCCTGTGGGCAACCCAAAATACTAACCCTTTCATCATATGAGGATGCAAAGTCCTCGATGACATTTACTCTTGCCATCTCATGACTGAAGTTCCGCTTCGGAAGGCCAACACTAGTAAACACCATGACACAAAATCAACACATCTATGCAACCTGGTAAAGAGATGAGAAGAAACAGAGGTATCTGCTTAATACCTGCTGCTATACTTTCAATCTCAAATGTCCACGGAAAGCCCATGTTACAGGCTAGGTTGTGGCCTGTGCTGCAGGCGGAAGGAAGTTAGGTCACTGGGCCATGCCCTTGAAGGAGGTATTGGGACCCCAGCCCTTTCTTCTTTCACTTCCCAGCCATCAGGAGGTGAGCGGCCTTCTCTGCTACTTGCTCCTGGTGCCAGCACAGGTTCAAAGTAATGGAGTGAAGCAGCCATAGTCTAAAACGCCTGAATTCATGAACCAAAAAATTTTTCCTCCTTTATAAGTTGTTTTTCTCAGGTGTTTGGTCACAATGATAGAAAGTTTACCAACAGAAAAAAAAAATGGCAACAAGAAGAGGAGTTGTTCCTGTGACCACAGCTGACAATGTGGCTCAAAAGCATTTGAAATTCATTTTCAAGAGAAATTTGGAGAATTTTGGAGGAGTAGAGCAGACAAAGCCTAGAAAACTGTAGGCAAAGCCTAAATGGACAGTTCTAGTAAAAGCTCCAAAGACTGGAATGGTGATAGTAATATGGATAGTAAAGGTTATACTCATGAGGTTTCAGAAGGAAATAAGGACTAATTTGATTAGAGGCCACCCATGTTACATTCTGGCAAAGAGCCTGTCTATCTTGGTCCATCCCCTGAAACTTTGTGGGAGTTTAAAGATGACAGCCTAGTTTATCTGTCAGAGGAAATTTCAAGGCAGCACAGCATTAGGGCTACGGAATGGGTATTACTGGATGCTTTTAGGCAGATGTAAAGTGAGAATTGGAGTCAAAAGTCAAACAGAAAATTCAGGAAAACTTGCAGTTTGGTTAAAAAAAAAAAAAAAAAAAGACAACAACCTGTGCTGTCCAGTTGTGGCCAGAGAGGATGGAACTGCTAAAGAGATTAGCATGATGAAAAAGACGCCAAGTACTTTTCACTGGTATAACAGGAGAGATGCCCCGAGGGCATCTCAGGAATAGGCAAGACCAGACTCACTGCAGAGTCAAAGGCACTGATTTAAGAAGAGCGCCCCAAGACTCTGTACTCATTCGCGGTGGCCTAGCAAATTGCTTCCTCATGACTGTTTCCTATGATCAGCTTTCAAGGCACTCAGGCTGCTGCAGCCATGGTTCAAGGGGTCTCTGGTCTCAATCAGGTCAGCAGCAGACCCTGGCTTTGTCCACATAATGCTGGAAGCATCCACCAAAATTTCAAAGGAAAGCCTGATTGACCAGGCAGTGTGAGGCAGGATCAGTTTCTCAAGCACCCCTGAAAGGGCAATGTGTGAAGCCGAAAGTGAAGCTGGAGCTGCAGTGGAGATCCCAGGGGGTTAGGGATGCCAAGAAGATGGAATGGCTGCCAAGAGAATCTGAAGGCAGTGAGCAGAGTCAGCTCAAGATATGGCCATGTTGGCTGCAATAAGCAAGGCCTTAGGGACAAAGCTGCCAAATCCTTCACAGCTCACATCATATCATGTGCCCCAGACGCCAAACATGGAGATGTAGAAATTAATGTTTGCCCTGCTGGGTTTCAGTCTTGCTTTCCCTTCTTTGCCTCATCCCTCCTTTTGGGAATGGAAATGTCTACCCTGTACCTGTCCTATCATTGAATCTTGGAAGTATGTAAGTTGCATTTTGATTTCCACAGGGGTTAACAGTGAAGAGTTTGCCTCAGGTCTAACAGGATACCCAGGACTTGGACTTCGGAGCAATGCTGGGATGTTAAGATTTTGGAGACGATTGGAGATGAGACGGATACAAGCCTTGGGAAATGAAGGGAAGATGCTACAGTTTGATCTTAATTGTCCCCCAAAGACATGTGTTAAAGGCTTGGCTGCCAGACTGTGGTGCTTTGGAAGGTGGTGGCACATTCAGGAGTTTGCCTGACATTTAGGTGGGGCCCAGTGGAAGGAAGTTAGATCACTGGCATGGGGAGGGTGTTACCAGGAAGAGGGTACTGAGTGAGCAGCTCTGTCCACTCTCTCCACCACAATGGACACCTTGCCACAGGACCAAAAACAGTGAGTCAATCAATCATGGGCTGAAGCCTCCAAAACTAACCAAAATAAATCTTTCCTCCTTTTAAATGATTTTCTCAAGTGTTTCTGCCACAGCAATGGAAAGTTAACTTGGGCTGAGTCGTAGTTCAGTGGTGGAGCGCTTGCCTAGCATGCATGAGGCACTGGGTTCAATCCTTAGCACCACATACGAAAAAAGAAAAAAAAAACTAAATAAAAGTTATATATGAAAAAAGAAAAGTTAATTCACAAACATGCACGTATACCTTTTACCATTGTGATGAATACCTGAGAAAGGTAGATTTATTTTACCTCACAGAGGACTCAGTACACAGTGGGCCGGCTCCATTGCTCTGGGCCTGAAGTGAGGCAGAACATGGCAGAGGGTAGGTGGAGGAAAGCTTCCCAGCTCACAGCAGCTGGAAGCAGAGGGAGGGAGGGCTCGGAACCCTTCCAGGGCACCTCCAGTGACCTACTTTCCACAGGTAGGTTCACCTCCCAGTAGTCCATGCAGCTCTCCATTAGCCAATGGATTAATCTGTGGATTAATTAATTCACAGATAATGTCAGAACCCACATGATCAAATCATTGCCTAAAAGTCCCAACTCTGAACTTTGCTGCATTGGGGACCATACTTTCAACACGAGTTGGGGGGCCTTCCAGATCCACTGTAGCAATAAGGAAGAATCCGTCACAACAAACACAGGGGCCATTTCTGCATCTGGCTATGCAGTGATAGACGCTTTTATAACCAATTCATTCCACTGCCCATCTCATATTCTTTTTGCCCTCAATTAGCACCTCAGCTGGATGTGGTTCTTCACTGGACATGGTGATCTAAAACTTTCTTCCTGAAGGGTGTGGGCCTTTAGAAGTCCTGCCTGCACTGGGTTATGGTTTTCCACTGACCAACCACAGGGTATAGTAAACTATACTGAGGCATGCCCTGAGGAACCTCCAGTGTTAGACATGCCTTGTTTACCTCCCTTGTGGAGGACCAGTCCACTTTGCCTCTGTTAGGATAAAGCACCCCAGCCAGCACAGTAATCTCTTTTGAGTCCAGTAGTCTCTTTTGAGTTTTTGCTTTAGAGGCGTGGAGCTCAAAGTGGCCAAGTGGGCGTCTTAATTTCCAGTTCAGATGGATAATTACCATGTCTCCTGGTAGAATCATTCTTCCCTTTGGAACTAAGACCTCTAGGCAAGCAGAGAATAAGTTCATGGGGACAGGGGGCAAAACATTTGCCAGTGGGCCACTAGGAGTCCCTACCATTTCTACCCCTTGGTTTCTGAACCACTGCATCCTGATTATGGGAGCAGTACACATGATCATGGCCTAGATTTGAGTGGTGGAAATGGGGAGGAGGAAAAGTAGACAGAGGCAATTTCACCAAGAAGTAAAAGTGAAAACAGGGATATTTGGATATGGGGACTGAGGCGAAGGAAGGAGCCAGTCGTGGAGGCAGTGTTTAGTTCTCCCTGATACAACACAATGTGATCTTGAGCTAGTCATTTAACCCACGTAATCATCTCTGCAACTGGTTTCATGATCACTGACCCGTCAACCTCAAAGGATTTTTCTTGTTAGAATCAAATGAGACTGCAGGTGAAGTTACTAGGAAAGCTTCGGTTAATCCCACTGCTACATGAAAGCAGAAGGAGCAATTTGCTGAGAACCTTCTATATCTGGCACAAAATAAAGCATGCTATATAGTCATAGTCAATCTCAATTTTCTCCAGGATGTTACTTATACCTACTTTATAGATCAGAAAATTGTTTTTAAAAAAGTAAAGTATGCTGGAGAAGTAAAGAAATAGAATTCAGACTCAAACTGATCCTAGAATTTTTACTCTAGTACACGGCCTCATTAGGATTATTGCCTTAAATTTTTATTTTTCATTGGAATCTATCCTGAATCAAATGGTCAAACACCTGCTTCTACTTCAGTTTCTTTAGTCATGGGCTGAAACGGATCTGTTCTCACAAGGGAGCTTAACTTTTTAGCTGAAAACTTCCAAAAGACATTCTAAACTTCTGGATGTTTTTTTTTTTTTTGGGGGGGGGGGGGGGTGCAGGGCAGCACAGGGTACTGGGGATTGAGCCCAGGGGTGCTTTTACCACTGAGCTAGAGCCCTGACTCTACCTCCATTTTCTCTCTTTTTTTTAAATTTTTTGAGACAAGGTCTCACAATGTTGGTTAGGCTGGCCTAGAACTTGCAATCCTATCTCAGTCATCCCAATGGCTAGAACTACCCACCTGAGACACCACACCCAATTTAAAAATCTCCATTCTTTAAAAATGTCAGCATATTAGAAACACTCCTTGTTCCTGTATTTTACATCATATAATGAAAATAACCAATTTAACCATAAACTTAATTTGATTGCAAGTTTGACAACTGAGACTAGAATGATATAAAGCACATAGTAAATGAACTTAAAACTTTTAACTCCAGAGAGCAGGTCTTTCCAACTCCCCCTTTCTTTGTTAGCAGATGCCTGCAATTCCACAGTCTCTGCTCAACAGTTAAGTCTGTCCCAGTGCATTTTCACCAGTAGACAAAATGTCTGCAAAACCAATGACTAGCCTCCTACTCTGCATTATTTCTCAAACTTATATAGATGCTTTTGTAATTCTAAATCCCACAAACCCACCTAAAATTACATACCAGCATATTCACTGCAGCGTACATAGCAGAGGATTGGGAACAACCTGAATGTCAGCCAAAAGAGTGGCTAATTTATGTCATCCCGCCCCCCACCCCCGACCCTGGTTTTGGGGATCCAACCAAACGCCCATTACCACTGAGCTACATCTCCAGGGCCCCCCACCCCATCTTTTTTTTTTCCCCCGAGACACAATATTGCCCAGGGTATCCTAGAAGTTGACAACCTCCTGCCTCAGCCTCCTAAACCACGGGGAGTACAGGCGTGCACCACTACACCCAGCTGTCATTCTTGCAGAGAATACCCCACTGTTACTGAGGGCTTCCCTTGCAGGGTAAATGATTATATCCACTCGTATGTTTATAAATTCGGAAAGCATCTAAGCAATTCAGCGATTACCTAAAGATGCTTGTTTCCAGCAAGCCGAACTGGAGGAAGACACACTTAAGTTTCCCACTGACCCTTTGGCACCTTTTAAATTTGCAACAATTATTAAGATAAAACAAGGAATATTACTGAATCCAGGCACGTGGGGGTGGGCGGCACTGGAGACTAGAAAACAATTGTGGTGTTCTTTGGAAATTTAACTTTAAAAGGAGGCTTTTCAAAGGCTGGACTGCACCGATGCATCGCCTTTGCTTTTCCGGTTTGTCGCGGGGGTGAGTCCTGCAGCCCCCGAGCCCGGCGCTCGCTCCTCCGCCCGGGTAGCAGGGCAGCGCTCCGCCACGATTCCCCCTCTTCGCCTTCCCGGCTCCACGACCCCGCGGCGCCGAGCCCGGGCCCGAGACTCCCTGCTTCCCCAGCCCAGGGTGGGAAACGCGCGAGGCGCGGGAGCCGGCAGAAGGCGCGCCCGCCTCTCCGAGGCCTGACCGCGCCGGTGCGCGCGCGGCGCCTGCAGACGCCGCCTACGTACTCAGGTCCCGGGTCCGCAGAGTTGGGCCCCAGCCTCCGCGCTCCCCCAACTGCCCGGGCCCGGGTACCTGCTGCCCAAGAGCGTGATGGCGCCGGGCCGGCGCGCGAGGGCGGGACCGCAGGCGCCGAGCAACCAATGAGCGCGCACCGACCGGCCCCTGGACCAATGGAGCAGCGCGTGGCACGCTGGGGGCGGGACCACGGGCCAACGGCGGCGGCGCGTGGCACGCTGGGGGCGGGCCCGGCGCGCCCGACTTTTCCAGAAGCCCCTGAAAGCGCCGCCCGGCCACGCGCTGCCGGCTCCGCGTTCTCTGCGCGCCCGTCCTCCTTTCGCCGGGCAGCTATGGCGGCCGTGAAGACGCTAAACCCCAAGGCCGAGGTGGCCCGCGCGCAGGCGGCGCTGGCGGTGAACATCAGCGCGGCCCGCGGGCTGCAGGACGTGCTGCGGACCAACCTGGGGCCCAAGGGCACCATGAAGATGTAAGGCGGGCGGGGTCGCGTTCCCGCGGGCGTGCCGGGCCCTCTCCCGCCCCCGCCCGGCCTGGGAGGGCGAGCTGCCCGCGCGGCCCGCCTGGGAGGCCCGGTGGGGTGGGGTGGGCCCGGTCCGGTCCGGGGGCTGGCGGGGAGCCGGGTGGGCGCCGTGGGAGGACGCACGCTGACCTGGCGTTTCTGCCCCTGGACAGGCTGGTGTCGGGCGCCGGGGACATCAAGCTCACCAAGGACGGCAACGTGCTTCTGCACGAAATGGTGAGGCCGCCTTGCCGGAGGGTTGGGGAAGGTCGGGCTCGGGATTCTCCGCATCTAGTCTTGCGGACAGGAGAGGCAAAGCAGAGCGGTGCGGTTGGGAGGACGGCCGGTGCTGCAGGAGGGCCCCGGGCCTGAGGTCCGGCATTCTCGCTGCCTGCAGTCTTGGTTAAAGGGTTGTAGTAGTTCCTTGTCATCCGAGAAGTGAGGGGCGATTGACACAGTCAGCCGGGGCAAAGCAGCAGGATGGTCTCTCTTAAATAAAAATCCCTTCGACTGGGCTGTCAGGGGCTTGTCTAGCACGTGCGAGGCCCTGGGTTCCATCCCCAGCACCATAAAAAACTAAAACAGGAATTCCTTTGATAGAGCTCGTCTCTCCACCTTCAACTGTAGGGGAAGTAAAACTATTTCCTTCTTTTAACGTTTTAAAGTCCCAGGGATCAATGTTGTTGAGAGGCACCATGGTACACACCTGTAATCCCACCGACTTGGATTGATGGGGCAGGAAGCCAGCCTGGGCATTTTAGGGAGCCCGACTCAAAAATTTTGCTCATTTCTATACTTCCAAAACCAACAGTTTATAGATTTCTTGCCTCTAGTTTGAGTTTTGATAGTGATATGCCATGCCATCAATATCCAGGTATTTTTGAGTACTTTCCATAAGGACTAAACTAGTAGTTGTGTTTTGTTTTATTTAATCTTATTTAGCATTATGAAATTTTGTTGCCTTTTAATAAGCATGGGATTATGAAACTTTTTTTTTTTCCTGAGCTAAATGGTAGCCTTTGCTAACAAAGAGCAAAGCCATAGTTTAAATTTGGTGTCAGAAAAGCCATATATTTGGCTTTTTAGTGTTGTGTGGTTTTTATTGTAAAATATGACGTACAAAAAAAGCATCTTAAACATTTATAGTTTAATAATAATAGTTAGCAAAGTGAACACAGGAAAGCCACCACCTCAGCTAAAAAAGAAACCGCCACCTCAGAAGTCCCCTTTGTCCACACTTCTTTTATTGCCAAAGGATCATTTTTCTTTTTTTCTTTGAAAAATTAAAAACAGAAAAGTTGAGAAAACAACACTTATGCCCTTTAGAAGGTTTTATCCTTTTTCATTTTTAACATTTTGCTTAACATTTCTCCCTTTGAATCATTTGGAAGTGAATCACAGATATGGTGTCTCATTTCTGAAGTGTTATTTTTTGGGGGTGCTGGGAATTGAGGCCATTGCCTGTCCTAAGAATGCACTCTCCCATTGAGCTATACCTCCAGCCGCTGAAATGCTCTTAATGGGTCCAGTGTTCTCCCACATGGTCAAAATACCATAATTATAATTATTTGCAACCTTTTTTTGGGGGGGGGTACTGGGGATCACTTAACCATATTTTATTTAGAGACAGGGTCTCACTAAGTTGCTGAGGCTGGCTTTGAACTTGGAAACTTGCCTCAGCCTTCCAAACTGCAAGGATTACAGGTGTGCACCACCATGCCTGGCACTGGCAGCTGTACAGAGTCTGTATTTGTTTCACATTTGTTCCTTCAGTTGTCTTTCCTGGCTGGTTGCTGCTGTGCGCAAGGTGCAATGAAAGATCTGTCTGTAGTCTGACATGTGCCTATGGCTGTGGGGCTGACAAGTGTACAGCACCAGCTGCTTAGCATTCCTGCCAGAATGCTTAGCAAGTGTGGATGAGGCAGTCTGCAAGGTTCTTTGTGTATGTGGGGGAACTGGAGCTTGAACCTACAGCACTCTACCACTGATCTACATGCCCAGCCTGCTTTTATTTTGAGCTGGGATTATAGGCATGTGACCACCAGGCCCAGCTGATAGTCTTCAAGAGTCTTTCAAGGCCTAGATTCTTAATCAGCCAGACACTATGGCACATGCCTGTAATCCCAGGAATTTGGGAGGCTGAGACAAGAGGATCCCAAGTTCAAGATCAGTCTGGACAATTTAACAAGACCCTGTCTCAAAACAAAAAGGTTTGGGAGTGTAACTCCGTGGTGGTGTGTCCTAGGTTCATTCCCAGTACCCAAAAAAAAAAAAAAGTCAGTGTCCCCAAAGATAGAAAAGGCTGGGGGCTCTGTTCAGGGTTAAAGGAGGGTAGAGAAAAACAAAAGGCAGTACAGGAGCTTTGATTTGATTCTCAAAAGATGGAGAATCTGGAGTGACTTCAGATTTTCCTTTTTCTGGTGATTTTCCTTTTTCTGAAACCTTTCCTCACAGTGACTCCTTGGAAGAGCTTTGCTAAGAGGTTCTCACTAAGTTACCAAAGATGACCTTGAACTTAAAATCCTGGCTCTCTTGCCCAGATAGCTGGGATTGCTGATGTGTGCCTCCGTGCCTGGCCACGAATATTGCAATCATAAATTGATGTGCAAAATAGCAAATTGCAACTTTTGTATTAAAGTAATATAATAGCCAGATATTTGGGCAATTTAAGTAGATAGCAAAGAGGTCCTTCACAAATTGCTTTCAAGGAATATTTATTTTTTTAAGTTATTTAAGTAATTTTTTTTTCATTTTCAGCAAATTCAGCACCCAACAGCCTCCCTGATAGCAAAAGTAGCAACAGCCCAGGATGACATCACTGGTGATGGCACTACTTCCAACGTCCTCATCATAGGAGAGCTGCTCAAACAGGCAGATCTCTACATTTCTGAGGTACACATGATTCTCTTGTCTCTGGTATTCAATTGTGTGTAAGAAATGCCTGGCCTTTGGAAATTGATGTGCTAACAGTAGTTGAGGCCACATGAACTGTGTGTAAAGATCAGGAGGTTTAAATCTGAGGACCTGGGTCTTTATCCTGGTGTAGCACAATTTGTGATTATGGGTATGTTATGGAATATCTAGGTCTATAACATATTAGTAATTTGAGAGCTAGAAGTCTGAACTAGCCATTGACATTTAAGTAAGAAGACTTCAACTTTTTTAGCCCTGAGTAGTTCTAGTTTAAAGCAAACCTCAGTGAATACTGATCCACTTTTGGAATTCCCTATAAAGAGAGAGAGAGCAGATGCTTAGTCTGCATTTATTTTGATTGTTAAATGATGTAAATTAGTTTCAGATCACTTGTAGAAAAGATTAAATATTCTTACTAGCTGGGCGTGGTGGTGCACAACTGTAATCCCAGCTATATGGGAAGCTGAGGCAGAAGGATTTCAAGTTTGAGGCCTGCATTGCAACTTAGCAAGACCTTGTCTCAAAAATAGAAAGGGGCTAAGGATGTAGCTCAGTTGTAGAGTACTTGTGTAGCATGCAGGAGGCCCCTGGGTTTAATCCCCATACAGGTGTGGGCGGTTTCCTACTGACAGCAAAATTTTAGGGTCCACTCGTGGGTTTTGTTATCATTCCTGGTGGTTTGCACAGCCAACACCCGAGTGTGCTTTATAGTTCCCTTGGCTTTGATGCTGTGCTAGAGCAATGTCTGTTCTTTTCCTCTGCATTGAAAGGTACATGCTGTTCTTTCAAATGTATTCAGAAAGGCAGCACATCATGCTTCTTTGGTTATATTAAAATGTATGAGTGATCCCAGATAGCCCTTCAAAAATTGCCTGAACTTCCATGAACAAGTGCATCTAATCCAAGATGCCAGGGTTAGTGGTAGTTTTTTAATTGTGTGTTTATTGTAGGGTCTTCATCCTAGAATAATCACTGAAGGTTTTGAAGCTGCAAAGGAAAAGGCCCTTCAGTTTTTGGAACAAATCAAAGTAAGCAGAGAGATGGACAGGGAGACACTTATAGATGTGGCCAGAACATCTCTCCGTACGAAAGTTCATGCTGAACTTGCAGATGTCCTAACAGAGGTATGTGTTAAATTTAGTGTGTGTGGTCTAGAACACATGGAAAATACCTTAGAGTAGAAACATCAGTGTTCCTAGCAATTCCAGTTAGAAGATGCTATCTCAAATCTTCAGCGCCTACCATGTGAAGTAAGTAGGTTCATTTTTGTCCAGGCCATTTCTCTGAAACATGAAGTGAGAAAATATAAAGAAAAACTCAACCTCACCAGGGTATAAAAATATAATTAGAACATTCATTAAAATACTGACAAAACAATTTTTCGAAGGGAGTATAAAATAGAGCTTTCATCATTAGAAAGCTCCTAGTTAATCAGTATTTTTAAACATGATGCATGTTTCTAGGGAACCATGTGATGGTTTAATTCATGTGTTCAGTGTATAACAATCCAATCA
This sequence comes from Glaucomys volans, assembly GCA_020662805.1. NCBI lineage: Eukaryota > Metazoa > Chordata > Mammalia > Rodentia > Sciuridae > Glaucomys > Glaucomys volans. The sequence goes on from JAJEJO010001428.1 coordinate 58,966, forward strand.
GGATAAATTAGTGTTTCTGCTTCCTTGGGTGTTGACCTTTTCATTCTGGGAACCTTCAAACTCCTAGTTCTTCATGTAATTGTTGTAAACCATACTTACTAGTATTTTCAGTAAAATAGGGGTGTTGAATTAAGATTTTAGAACTGTAAGTGACTTAAGCCTTTTATTTCTAGTGTAGTCTCCTTACAGAAAAAGATCCTTTTATTTCTCTTCCCCTTACTCATAGAAAAAGATAAAGAGATTTTAAAGAAACCTAAAACTTCTGAAGACCAACTTCAGTGTCTTCACCTTTATCAGTTGGATTCGTGTAACGGTTGTACTCCTGTTGTAGGCTGTAGTGGACTCCATTTTGGCCATTAGAAAAAAGGATGAGCCCATTGACCTATTCATGGTTGAGATCATGGAGATGAAGCATAAATCTGAAACAGACACAAGGTAGGCGATAGTGCTGTGACCTGCTTCTGAGTGTGCTGGGACTGAGCCTCGTGCACGCGGAGCGGGCGCTCTGCCACTGAGACACCTCTAGCCCTGAGATAATACTAAGTGTGTGTAGAAACTAGAAGTTCACAAAAGCAAATATTGAGTAGACTTACTTATATCTTTGGATCAACATAATTTATATTGAATAAATAGCTGGGTGTTCCATTTACTCCTAGTGACATCTTCTCTTGAATATGAGAAGGGAATGCTGTGTTTGTAGTCCGAATGATTGTGAAAAGTGAGCTGTGTCTGTGACTCAGCCTGTGTTGAAGTCATTGGCTGTGGAGCCTGATGCAGAGTGGAGCTTTCTTTCTTTCTTTCTTTCTTTTTTTTTTTTTTTTTCTTTTTCTTTTTCTAAAGTTGTTGACAGACCTTTATTTTATGTATTTATTTATTTGTATGTGGTGCTGAGAATAGAACCCAGTGCCTCATGCGCTCGAGGTAAACGCTCTATCACTGAGCTACTACTCCAGCCCTGAGAGTGGAGAATTCTTTAAAACCTAGATGGATATTTCCCTGAAGGCCATCAAAGTTTGATGTCTGCCATTTGAGACCATCTGCAGAGTTTTCCATAAAAGATGGTGTTACTTTTGTTGGAATAGCCTGTCTTGTGTTCTGTAATACGGCTTTTTCACAGTTGACCATCCCTAGGTTTCACCAAAAGGTCTTGTTCAGATAATTTAAGAGATAAAGCTAGTGGTGTGAAAATTGTCAGTGTAATCTTTTGAGTGTTTCAGTTTTGTCACTGAGAGAGTCCTGTTTTGGAAGTCAGCAACAATATGAATTCTTATGATTTAACAGCTTAATCAGGGGGCTCGTTTTGGACCATGGAGCCCGCCACCCCGACATGAAGAAGAGAGTGGAGAATGCTTATATCCTCACGTGCAATGTGTCCCTGGAGTATGAGAAAACGTGAGTGATGGCCACTTCGGGGGAGTGGAGGAGCTTGGTGTTTGGAGCAAGTTCCTTTTGAGGTTCATCTTGCCTGCTGTGAGGCGATCATGTCTCATTTTGGTTTGGGAGGCCTAGAGGAAGCTTTGTCTGGAAATACACAAGGGGCAGGATTGGGGCACAGGGACTTCGTAAGTTTTAAGATGAATCAGGTTTCTCAGGCTGCTGTCTTCTCAAAAAGTAAACATTTTTCCCTTTTTCTAACAGAGAGGTGAATTCTGGCTTTTTTTACAAGAGTGCAGAAGAGAGAGAGAAACTAGTTAAAGCGGAAAGAAAATTTATTGAAGATAGAGTGAAAAAAATAGTAGAACTGAAAAAGAAAGTCTGTGGTGATTCAGATAAAGGCTTTGTCGTTATTAATCAGAAGGTGAGAATGAAAATCGGAGTTACAAATAAGTCTATCGTCCTTTTTTACTTTTAAGTCAAAATACATTGGAAATGATTTTTTTGTTTTTACAGGGAATTGACCCCTTTTCTTTGGATGCTCTTGCAAAAGAAGGCATAGTAGCCCTGCGCAGAGCGAAACGGAGAAATATGGAGAGGTATGAGCGGATTATCTGAGTAATGTGAACTTCACTCAGTCTGCAAGTGGATTGAGATCGTGTTCCTTTTTCCACTCTTTATTTTTCACTTTTGTGACACATACATCAGCATCTCCCGCCCTCAGGCGCCTTGCAGTGTGCTGACTGCGTCACGCTGTTGGGCGACTTGCAGTTGCCCGTCGTCCCCCAGGACGTCCCCTCACCCAGATAGGTTGCCCCGGTTTCTGCCTCCCCTCACCCTGTGATGGCAGTCCTGTGTGGTGGTCCAGTGCTTCCGTCAGTGCAGTCTCTGTCCTCTGACCAGGCCTGTTCTGTGGTTCACTGGGCACAGTCTCACTCCTTACTCCACCCAGGTGCCCCCTGTTCTTTGATCTGTTAGTGGACGTTCGGGTTGTTGCCGCCTTTTGGCTGTTGGGATGACTGTGAGCAGGGGTGTGTCCGTGTTTGGCTTAGACCACAACACTGCACCTGCTTTTCCTTGTGAAGTGGTTCTGAAGAATTTCTCAAAGAGCTCTTGTCTTTGTTAAGTTTTCTTGTCAAGCCTGGGCATGATATTGCACACCTGTCATCCCAGTTAGGAGGCTGAGGCAGGAGAATCGCAAGTTCAAGGCCACCCAGGGCAACTTAGACCTTCTCTGAAAATTTTTAAAGGCTGGGGTGTGCAGCTCAGTGCAGCACTTCAGTCGCACATGCAAGGCCCTGAGTTCAGTCCCTAATACTGGGGAAGCGGGGTTCATATCAGAAGCGTATTTGCTGAATTGCCAGGGCGGCCTAAAGAGATTGGGAAAGGATCCATTTTCAGCTGATTGATGATGAATGGGAAGGCTTGGGTTGAAATACTTCCTGAGAATGCAGTTTTAGCAAGTGATTCTGGAAAGTTCTTCCTGACGATTGTTGGTCTAAGCATGAGCAGTGATGCTGCTTACACGTTTCACACTTCACCCTTTCAGGCTGACTCTTGCTTGTGGTGGGGTAGCTCTGAATTCTCTTGATGACCTAACCCCTGACTGCTTGGGACATGCAGGACTTGTCTATGAGTATACATTGGTAAGTGTGTTTTCTTCCTAAAGCTAGGACTTGGTTCCCAAGTTCCTCCGTAGGAAAGTTCAGATTCATAATCAGATTTTTCTTTGTTTACATACATTTCATTGTTTATGTGAAATAATTACAAGCCGTTGATACAAAAAAAATCAGTAATTTTTTTACTAAATTTGGCTTTAATGTGGTCAGTATAGTCAGCATGATTAATATGTGTTCTTTCCATACACTCCTCTCCTGTTCACTCTTTGTGCATATCCTGTTTTTGAAAATGTCTCTTACAAATAGGGAGAAGAGAAGTTCACCTTCATTGAGAAATGTAACAATCCCCGCTCTGTCACATTATTAGTCAAAGGACCAAATAAGCACACACTCACTCAGATCAAAGATGCGATTCGAGATGGCCTAAGGGCAGTCAAAAACGCTATCGATGATGGTAAGCACTCATTGTATTTGAATTGTACTCTGCTAGGCTACAAGGCATGGCTGAATACTGTGTTCTTTAATCAGTATTTTACACAGCCAGACACCATGCAAAAGTAAAGTCTTCCAGTAACTACAGTGGTGTGCTAAGGTTTTTCATAGTATGCCACTATTAAAAGGGAATACAACACATAGACGAATGAGAGCTCACCAGAGCTGCCGAGTGCCAGCGAGGCTGAACTGTCTTGCTGTTGGGTTAGTGTGCTGGTGGGAGGGAGCGTGTCTGGCACGCACAAGGCCCTGGTCAGTCCCCCTGCTGTGGAGCAGGCAGATGCAGTGCTGTTAGACTGTCAGGGAAACGGTGGGTTATAAGAAGTGAGCGGCTTTGGTGTGTGTGTGTGTGTGTGTGTGTGTGTGTGTGTGTTTCCTTGTAATTGGTTCTGCAGTTTCCTTGAGCTTCTCAGCATTTCCCCTCTTCCCCACCCCACAGGCTGTGTGGTTCCAGGCGCTGGTGCAGTGGAAGTGGCCATGGCAGAAGCCCTGATTAAATACAAGCCCAGTGTAAAGGGCAGGGCCCAACTTGGAGTGCAGGCGTTTGCTGATGCATTGCTCATTATCCCCAAGGTGTGAAAACTTGAATGGTTAACTGAACTGCTTCAGAACGGTTCAGCTGATCAGATCTTTTTGATAATGTAGGTTTTCTTCATGTCTTCCTCACGGATTTCTGGAAAGCAGGTTGAATCTGTTTCTGCTTAACTCTTACGTCCCATCATCTCTCTTCTTTTGTTGTTTTTTGTTTTGTTTTTTTACTGGGGATTGAACCCAGGGGTGCTTAACCACTAAGCCACATCCCTAGCCCTTTTTATTTTTTATTTTGAGACAGGGTCTTGCTAAGTTGCTGATGATGGCCTTGAACTTGTGATCCTCCTCCTGAGCCCCTGGAATTACAGATGTGGGCCACCTCGCCTTGCTACTACCCCCATCTGGGACACTTGTGTTCTGAGTCCTTGAGGTTTCAGGTGGCAAGAGAGAACTATTGTAAGAATATTTGCAGAGGCAGGAGGATCATGAGTTCAAAACCAGCCTCAGCAACTTAGTGAGGCCCTAAGCAACTCAGTGAGACCCTGTCTCTAAATAAAATACAAAATAGGGCTGGGGATGTGGCTCAGTGGTGGAGTGCCCCTAGGTTCAATCCCTGGTACCAAGGGAAAAAAATATATATTTGCAGTGACGGGGATATGCTTAAGTACAGGCTTTCTTTTTGTTGTTTTAAACTGAAGAATACCATCATTTTCTGTTTTGTATTCATGAAAGGTATACTTTATGGCCAGGCCTGGGTTTGGGGTGCATTCGAGAGTTGGTCAGATAACCTGTGGCTCTCCTGCAAAGGGAACATAATGGTTCTACTGAGCACAGTGGCGCACACCTGTAATCCCAGCCGCTCAGGAGGCTGAGGCAGGAGGATGGCAAGTTCAGAGCCAGCCTCAGCAAAAGCAAGGCACTAAGCAACTCAGTGAGACCCTGTCTCTAAATAAAATACAAAATAGGGCTGGGGATGTGGCTCAGTGGCTAAGGGTCCCTGAGTACAGTCCCCGCCCCAATGTCTTAGTGGGTCAGTCTTCATTCATTATGAGGTTTTGTGGGGGTTTTTTGTTTTTTGGATTGGAAATACTGTTCATTTGTTGTAGGATTTACTCTCACTTCTTAGTTCTTGCTTTTCAAGAATTAATTTGTTTACTTTAGGTTCTTGCTCAGAACTCTGGTTTTGACCTTCAAGAAACATTAGTTAAGATTCAAGCAGAACATTCAGAATCAGGCCAGCTTGTAGGCGTGGACTTGAACACAGGTAAGAGAAGGCATCACTATCGGGAGAGCAAGAGAGTGCATGTGAGGTAACTCAGGAGGGCTAGAAAGAGGATAGGATCTCGGCCATTGGTGTTAGGACCTGGGCTTTGCTGGGTGAGATGCTGCACAGAGTGGCATGGGTGGGTGCAGAGTCAGGCTGACAGGAGACGTCCCAGTGACCACAGTGCAGGTGGGGGGAGATGTTGCTGTGTGGTGGTATGAGGCTTTTAGGTTGGTACTGAAGCGTTTTCATATTAACCCAATTTTTTAAATTAGGAACTGATTAAAAGAATACATTAGAGGATCATTTTAAATATAGTAAATAATGTCAGAAAAGTGGATGGAGTCTAGTGAAATGATTCTGTCCCCGGCCTTAGTTGTACATAAACTGTACACAGAAAAAGGGAAGGCAGATAAGTGTGAGACCCATTGTGGATTTATCAGTAACTAATAGAAAGGGTTCCTGGAATGAGCAAGATGGAAAGTCCACTGGAACCAAATTGTAGTTAAGGTGCAGTGTTAATGCAGGTGAGAAGAGTGATGTCCCTACATATGGTGACCTGCGAGCGCCCCCATCACTGGAATGCATCTCAGCAGAGGTGTTTTGGAGGACTCTTCCTCTAGTTATAGAGGAGCAAATGAGTGATGGGCTGGTCAGCACCAAATACTGTCTGTTCTTTAAACATTTTCAGTGGCTTCATTTTCTGTTTTAGAATTGGCAACACTTCATTCATAAGATAGAGAAAGTGTTCCTGTGCCCTTAGACTGTCTTATATGACGACATACTGCATTATAATGAACTATATTTTAAGAAGACTCGGTTACCTTTCAGGTGAGCCGATGGTTGCAGCAGAAGTGGGCGTATGGGATAACTATTGTGTGAAGAAACAGCTTCTTCACTCCTGGTAAGTTTGGGGAAATCAAAATTAAAACAGCTTTCAGGGGGCTGAGGATATGCCTGGCATGTGGTGGCCCTGGGTACAATCCCAGCACCACAGGACAGTATAAGACATGACCAAGACACACGGGCATATTAGGTACATGGGCATCTTGCTCGCCTTTCGGGAATCGTCATAGTCTTCACGTGATTCCTTCTGGGTCCCTCGTCCCCTGAAGAATGTAATTGACTGTAAGCATGGAGACTCAGCCCTATGCAGAGGGAGAGGGGACATCAGCTGAGCGGTTGAATGCAGTCTGGTTGGGAACAGCAGGTTGAGTTAAGTTCCTATCTGAGCGCCTCATGGCTTCTCTTTCAGCACTGTGATCGCCACCAACATTCTCCTGGTCGATGAGATCATGCGAGCTGGAATGTCCTCTCTCAAAGGCTGAATTTAAGCCTCCCTGTGTTGTTCGAATCTTGAAGATTATGGAATGATCCTGAGGGATGTAGCTGTGGATTTTTGTTCAAACCTCAAATGATCAAGGAATTTTCTTCTCCCATATGAAAAAAAAAGATTGGGCACATATTGAAATTACAGTGTGAAATTATAATTACAGTATTTTTTTAATTGCACTGAGTGTACATGCATAAAGCAGGTCCTTTTTACCCAGTGAACAGGATGTTTTGTTTTACTTAGTGACATAAAATTACATGTTGGAAAGCACGTTATCTGCCTTATTAAATATTCCTTGGAAAACATTTTAAGGAGTCGATTGTTTCTTTCTGTGGGTTTACTTTAATGAACAGTTTCCTGTTACATGTGTGTTTTATCGTAGTGTAAAGTAACACTTGATGCTGACAACGTAGCTCAATGGTACGGAGCTTGCCTAGCACACCTGAGGCCCTGGATTTGATTCCCAATACCACCGAAAAAAAGAACATGAATGAGTTTGGATTTTGAAAGCATTTGTTTTTGTGGTATAAATTTCTGAGTAAAATTAACTGGGTCAGTTGGACTTTATATGCCTTTGAAATAGCTTTTCGAAAATGCGCCCTCAAAAAGTTACTCTGCCAGGTGTGGTGCGCACACAAGTAATTCTAGCAACTAAGCCTGAGGCAAGAGGACCGCAAGTTCAAGTCCAGCCTATATGATTTAGCAAGACCCTGTCTCAGAATTACAACTGCAGCTGGGGTTTCAGCTCAGGGGTAGAGCCCCACTGGATTCAATCCCCAGTACCACCAAAAGGGGGAAAGGTTACTTTGTAGCAGACAGGAAAGACCAGTGAACTGTAGGCGAGGAAACAGCGCAAATACAAAGTGGGAAAAGGACGCCTAAAAGCCTGGTGGTTGTGGTCTAGAGCAATGGAAGAAATGAAGATTTTTAGGCTGACAGTGATTGTGCAAAATGCTCACCCCAAGCCCCCTGCAGTCACCTCCCCAAGTTCCAGTGGTCCCCTGTGGGACCCACTGGAATTGTTCATGCGGGTGACAGTGGCGCTGCCCTCCCGCCGCTCCAGGTGAAGCTGCTGCGCCTGACAGCGGGACGCAAAAGCCCGCCGGTCGCTAGGCCCAGGTGCGCGTTCTCAGCGCGAGGACGCTCGGTCGTGCGCAAGCGCGGGCTGCCGCCGGCGTGCGTGCGCGTGCGCAGAGGCCGCGTGGCCTGCGCGCCCCGCTCGTCTTCGGCATGGGGATCTTGGCGCCAGCGCTGTGGCTCCTGTCGGTGCCTTGGCTCGGGCTAGGTGGGTGTTGTGGCGCCGGGACGCGGGGCGGGACTCGCTGGTTCACCTTCTTGCGGGGGCGTCTGCTGAGCACGAGGAAGCTGGATCTTGGCCCCGCCTCAGAGCGGGCGGGCGGTGCGGGTCGTGCCCCTTAGCCGCACGCTCTACTGCGCCCTCCGTGCGGGTCGCGCCTGGCTCTCCTGCGAGCCAGCGCTTTGGCACTGCGCCCTCCGTGCGGGCGGTGCCCTGGTCCTCGTGCCCTGCTGCGAGCGGAGCGCATTGGCACTGTGCCCTCGGTGTGGATGGTGCCCCTGCGAGCCGAGCGCACCTGCACTGCACCCTGCTGTTGCGAAACCAGTAGAACAGTCCACAGTCAGGAGGAACATGACAGCCTAGTGCCCAGCATAAGCACTGGCATTGCTCTTTAGGGTCGCCATCTGTCCAGAGGCACCTCTTAGTCACAAGTGCTTTCCCTGTTATAGCTCGTTCTCTGAGTTAGAGTAGCATAGTTCACCAGCACTGCAATTGTATGTTCTTTAATTACCTTTTGAGTTTCCACCCTGCTTCTTTTTTTTTTTTTTTTTTTTTTGGTTCTTGGGGTTTGAACTCAGGGGCACTCCACCACTGAGCCACATCCCCAGCCCTATTTTGTATTTTATTTAGAGACAGGGTCTCACTGAGTTGCTTAGGGCCTCGCTAAGTTGCTGAGGCTGGCTGTGAACTCGCGATCCTCCTGCCTCAGCCTCCCAAGTGCTGGGATTACAGGCATGCGCCACCATGCCCGGCTCACCCTGCTTCTTTTTTCCATGAAAAATATTTCTTGAGGAAACAAAGTGGATGAAGTTAGTATGTCAGAATGAGAGAGGAGTTCCAGAAACCTGGACTCTGGGGAAATGCACAGTGCTTAGATATCCTTTGTGGAAATCCTGAAGGAGTGTGTCCAGCCAGAGAAATGCTCGTCTTGGGAGCCGCGCTGAAGTGGAGGTAAAGAGCCGGATCTAGGGCTGGGCTGTGGCTCAATGGTAGAGAGCTTGCTTAGCATGCATGAGGCCCTGGGTTTGATCCTCAGCACCACATGAATATAAAATAAAGGTATTGTGTCCACCTACAACCAAAAACAATTTTTTTAAAAAGAAAACATATTAACTGGGCGGGGTGGTGCACGCCTGTAATCCCAGCACTTGGGAGGCTGAGGCAGGAGGATCGCGAGTTCAAAGCTGGCCTCAGCAACTTAGCGAGGCCCTAGGCAACTCAGTGAGACCCTGTCTCTAAATAAAATACAAAATAGGGCTGGGGATGTGGCTCAGTGGTGGAGTGCCCCTGGGTTCAATCCCCAGCACCAAAAAAAAAAAAGGAAACATATTTAAAAAAAAAAAAAAAAAAAGACCTGGATCTAGTCCTGTCTTCTGCCGGCCAGCTACCTGCCTCCCTGTTTACTCAGCTCACACTTTACCCCTGGCTACACACCCAGCCCCAGGCCAGCTCTTCAAGTCACCTCCTTTTGGGTCTTGGATTCCTCCTGTGAAATGTTTTTTTGTTTGTTTTTTTGCAATACCTTTATTGTATTTATTTCATTTTTATGTGGTGCTGAGGATCGAACCCAGCACCTCACGCATGCTAGGCAAGCTCTCTGCTACTGGCTACAGCCCCAGCCCCTGTGAAATAAGTTTAAGATCCTTTTTCTTACATGATTTTTTTTCTGAGGCATTCAAACAGCAAGTTTTTAAAGGAGCTCAATTTTTTGATGATAATCATTTTACATTTGTGCCAACTGCTAGGGGTACACTAGCAAAATAGATGTCATCCCTTCCCTTTCCTCCTGGAACAGAGATAACAGACGATGTGATGGGAGGATACTGAGCATTCAGGCCAGGCACCAGGCTTGCTCCTGTAGTCCAGCACTCGGGAGGTGGAGGCAGTGAGATCACTAGAGCCCAGGAATTAGAGACCAGCCAGGTGACATAGTGAGACTGTCTCAAAAAAAAAAAAGGATGGGTATTCAGAGTGGAGAGGAAGGCAGCATGACCAGGTGGAAAGTGCTGTTTGGTTTAGGGTGCAGTTCCTGAGTGTGCCTAGCTGGACAGGGCGGCGGGTCCTGTGGAGATTGAAGAGATGACGGCCCACCCTGTGCCCAGCGGTTCACACAGTGTTTACCTTGGGTCTGTCCCCCTCCGTCCTGTTGTTTTTCCAGAGCCGAGGACTGAACTCAGGGCTTCATTCGTGCTAGGCAAGATCTGCCTCTGAGCTGCATCCCCACCCCCAGCACTGGACACACTTTCAATCCATATCCCCGTTTTATGAGGGATCTCAGATGAGTCATTTGCCTGAGTTCTCCCAGTGAATGAAGTGGCAGAACAAGAATTTAAAGCCACATTTTAAACCTCCTGGTTTGATCTTTCTGTCCCATCCTAAGTATTACATACGGTCAGCCATCACCACTTGGCTCGTGAACATGTGTGTGCATGCATGTGCATGCATGTGCGTGACTCTCCTCTCCTGCAGGAAATGCGCAGGCGACTGGCATGGTCCAGCTGCCAGGTGGGAAGTTCCTGATGGGAACAGATGCTCCTGATGGCAGAGATGGAGAAGGGCCCACCCGGGAGGTAACAGTGAAACCCTTTGCCATGGACATATTTCCCGTCACCAATCAGGATTTCAGGTACTTCAGTGTTTGGGGGAGTAAAGGCTCTTTGTGACCATTTCTCACATCTGAAGGGAAACTGGCTTGTACGCTGTCATATCCTCTCTGCAGAGGTACTGTGGGCTTGTCATGCTCGTCTCACCTGGAGAATCCAGAGGCCAGAAGTCCTGACCTACCCTCTACGGGAAGAACTGAACTTGGCACTCAGATCCATTGACCCAAGCCAGGGCGTTTTCCACAGACACAGCTGAGCTCTGAGAAACACCAGCAGTCACACACTCTGGAGGACCCTCTTCTGGGGTGGAGGGGGTGGGGAGGCCTGGAGAGGGTCCCACAGCTGGGAGTCTCTTGATTGTGGAGGAAGCAGCACTGTTGTAGGAGTCAGACATAACAGCTCCAGCTCCATCTGAGGAACTGTGACGGTCGCCTTAGTCTCTCCGAGGCCATGTTTTTGTGAGCTAAAAGAGACAATCCAAAAGATACATGTGACCTACCTGTAAATGGTGCAGGGGAAAACATACACACACGATATAGGAAATACATCAAAAATATTTATAGCCAGGCACAGTGGCACATGCCTGTAATCGCAGCGACTTGGGAGGCTGAGATAGGAAGATTGAAAGTTCAAGGCCAGCCTCAGCAACTTAACAAGGCCCTAAGCAACTTAGTAAAGCTCTGTCTCAAAATAAAAAGGGCTAGGGATGTTGCTCAATGGTTAAGTGCCCCTGGGTTCAACCCCTGGTACCAAAAAAGAAAAAAAAAAAAAAAACTAAAATATTTATAAAAAACATAGCCAGGCATGGTGGCACACACCATGTAATCCCAGTGACTGGGGAGGATGGAGCAGAAGGATCGCAAGTTGGAGCCCAGCCTGAACAACTTAGCCAGGCCCTGTCTCAAAATAAAAAAAGACTGAGGATTCAGCTCAGTGGTAAAGCACCCCTGGGTTCAATCCCAGTGCTGAAAAGAGGAAAAAAAAATTATTGAGGGAGGGAGGGAGGGAACAAAATAAAGCAACCGTGGGAAACTTCTGGAATGTCGTAACTGTGACCACGTCTGTCTATGACCCAGTTGTTACTTTAACTGGGTCAGAATGTTGTCCCCTGGAAGGCAGGGACATTGCCTGTCCTGTCCCCTGTGGCTTCCTCCCGAGGGCCTGCAGCAGGGCTCAGCACCTCCTGTCTCAGGCTGTGCTTGTTGGATGATCAGCACAGCAGTGCTGAAGGTCTCTGGAGGCACATCCAAGTCTGGATGTTAATATCGGTAGCAAATGTAGGTTCGTGAATTAGGAAAAAAAGTTATTTTGTGACTTTCTAATCTATATTTTCCAATTTTGTGATCCTGTGAAGTTAATCTCATACATACAGGAACTGGGAAGTTTTTTTGCCAACATGACTATAACACTCTGTTTGTTACTGATCCTTGCCAAAAGACTGGGTATGAGGACGCTTGAAAAATTACAGAGACATTCTCTAGCCTGTGCCATGCAGTGCTCTGAGGAAAGCTAGGTACCAGCCCGAATCTCTGGACACTGAAGTACCACTGTACAATGTCTCAGAGAATGCTTTCACAGGAGACTCTGTACTTCTCTGTGTGTTTTTTGAAAGTTTGGAAAACAAAAACATGTCATTAGTATTTGCGTGACTTCAGAATTAAACATAGGAAATGAAATATAACATTATGCTCTTGAAAAAATGTCACATCTGCAGACTTAAACATTTTCAAGATAAAAATAACTTGCAGAGAAGCCAGGTGTGGTGGTCTGTAATCCCAGCTCCTCAGGAGGTTCAGGCAGGCAAGTGGTTCAGAAGTTAGGCCAGCCTGAACAACTTAGTGAGACCCTGTCTCAGAGCAAAAAGGGCTGAGGACGCAGCTCAGGGGTAGAGCTTGCCCAGCATGTGTGAGGCCCTGGGTTCAGTTCCCAGCCCCAAGGAGGGGAAAAAGCAGACCTTGCAGGAAAACCTGATTCAGAATTGGCATGCTCCTGAGGCCCTTCAACCTCTAGAGTGATTCCACCTCTAGAGATTTGTCCCAAGGAAAGAGTTAAGATTGCCCCAAAACCCAAAGGTGACATTGTAGACCAGTATTTAATAATGTAAGAATCACTCAAAGATAATGAATGCATCAATGTAATGTGGGACTGCTTACCAACCATCAGGGTCTGTTTGAGCTGGCCCAGTGGCAGGCGGCCGTCTGTCCCCCACAGTCTGCTTCCTGAAATACACCAGACCATTTCAACTGTGGAAAAGTCACCCTAGAGACTAGGTGGGCTTTCCTTCAACCCAGTGTCTTTCATGTGTTAAATGCGAATCCTATGCTAAATTACAAGAAGATCTCCCCAGGCGGTCAGGTGAATTATTCGGAGTTCTTGAGAACGTGGGGTGTGACTTAGAGGACGAGTACACAGGAGGTTTCCCAGAGTGGGTGGGGATGGGCAGGAACCCCGTCAAGTGACGCGTCTCTCTTCAGGGAGTTCGTCAGGGAGAAGAAGTACCGGACGGAGGCCGAGGTGTTCGGGTGGAGCTTTGTCTTTGAGGACTTTGTCTCCAGTGAGTTAAGAAACAAAGCGACCCAGCAGATGGAGGTGAGGGAGCTGGCACACAGCTGGGGGATGGTGGGACTGGTCAGAATCACCTGGCCGTGGAGGGGAGGAGGAGTCAGGTGAGCAGGCCTCCTGGAAGCGCACCCTGAGCTGGTTCTTGCACAGCGCAGCTGAGAATCCAGGCAAAGACCGGGCGTGGGTGCCTCCCGGGCGGGCAGCAGAGCTCCTGGAGGAGCCTGCCGCGGTGGTGCGGTGAGAGCCCAGCCACGCTCCGGCGACCCCCGCCCAGCCGCGGCCTCCGTCTGCTTCCGTGGCTGCTGGGAGGCTCCCTTCCTGCCACGAGCGTCTTCCACCTCTGCGTCTTTGTTTTGCAGTCCGTTCTCTGGTGGCTTCCAGTGGAGAAGGCATTTTGGAGGCAGGTGAGTGTCTGTTCCTCTACGTCTGCTACTCCTGCGCTATTCTGGAGGCCGTCTTCCCTAGACCCTTGGCCACCCCTTCCTGGAGGACGACAGGGAGCTGGCCGCGCGACCCCTTTCCTCCGCTGCCCCCTCCCCCGGCGCCCTCCTGTGTCTCCTTGGTCACCAGGCCCTTTCTCCCGACTTCCTTGCTCCGTCTAGTGGTAAAACAGCTCAGCACCCTAAGCCCAGCCTTCTCAGACTTGGGAGCCGCAGGGCCGCGCTCACCCGGCGTTGGCCATGTCAGCCTGCAGGTCCGGGCTCTGGCATCCGCGAGAGGCTGGAGCTCCCCGTGGTCCACGTGAGCTGGAACGATGCCCGTGCCTACTGTGCTTGGCGGGGGAAACGGCTGCCCACGGAGGAAGAGTGGGAGTTTGCGGCCCGCGGGGGCTTGAAGGGTATGGAGGTCAAGGCCACGTCTCTGTGTCCCACCCTGCCTGGGGGCTTCCGAGACTGGGGGAGCCCTGTTCCCTAGAGCAGTGCTTCTTAAACCAGGGTTCCCCGGGGTGTTCCATGGCTGACCCACCCCAGACGTGAAAACGGGAGATGGAAAGGAGACCTCATTCTTTTATTGCTGGAGGCTCCGCAGCTCCTGCTGGCGCAGCACACGTGGGGACGCAGGGCCGGGCTGACATGGGACCCTCGGTCACTCACTGCTTTGGCCTGCTTAGGTCCTAGCTGTGCCAAGGTCACGGGAAGGACTAGCAGCTTCCCAGGTTGAACCCCTCCGCACGCTCTTGGGAGGAACCCCCGGGATATCGGCAGTGAGGTGTTCCTGGGGCGGATGAATCCAGTGGGGCAGTCTTAATGCGCGCTCCCGATTTCTGTACCCTTCTCCACGTGAACCCGCAACAAGCCTTCCGGACTGACCCTGGTCACCGAACTCCCGCCGGATTGCCGAATCCGGGGGCGGGCGGTCAGGCCAGTGCCCCGGGCAGGGCGGTGCAGAAGTGCGCCGCCCCCTTCTCCCTCGCCTCTCAGCTGCCCCCTAGTGCCCTCACTGATTTTCTCTTTCTTCCCAACCCTTCGTCTCTCCTTTGTGGCCTGTGTCCTTGCCTCCTGACAGGTCAGGTTTACCCATGGGGGAACCAGTTCCAGCCAAACCGCACCAATCTGTGGCAGGTAAGGCCTGCCTTCCTCCCTCAGGGAGCACCTGCCTCCTCCTGCAGGAGGCTGGCGTTGTGTTGGGGCTGTGGGACTCGGAGGATCTATGTTCTGATGGAACTCAGCCCAGGGTGCTGGGTGACCTCACCAGGGAGGGCCACGCTGGAGCTGGTCAGGTGGGAGTGTCGAGTGAAAAGTTAAGGCACTCCCAGCCCAGGAAACACCCAGCACCAGCTTCGTATGGTCCTGGGAGAGAGCCCTGCGTTCACAGGTGTGACAGCTTCAGGGGGGCCAAGGCTCAGGGAGTGAGGGGCTGCAGGGGAGGGAAGGCGGGTGGGAGGCTGATTAGGAAGGGCCGGGTAGGAGGTGAGGCCTGACCCTCCAAGCAGTGGGGAGCCACAGGCTTGCTTGGGTCTTTCTGAGGATGGAGCCGGGGGCCTGGGCTTGCTGGGCAAGCAGGGCTCGACTGAAGTGCCAGGGCTGAGTTAGGAGGAGGTGACCATCTTAGTGATTTCTGCAGGAGCAGACGTGACAGGGAGGTGTTGAAGCCCAGGCTGTGGGAAGGGCCCAGGGATCATCGGTTCTGGAATTCAGAGGAAGTGGGATCAAGAGAGGAAGCCAGCTGGGAGCCGCGCGTGTGCGAAGGTGGCGGGATTTGGTGGTTCCTCAGCATGGAAGGGAGGCAGGGTGCCTCCAGCCTGCACCCAGGCTGGCCATGTGATGGTGCTGCCTTGTCCACACGGACAGCCTGATGCGCTTAGGGGCAGCCCAGGTCCACTGCTCCTGGGGCCTTCATTTATGTGGCCAGTCAAGGTTGAAAACAGGAGGGCCTGGGGGTGGCTCACTGGAGGACCCCTGCCTGGCCTTGTTCCCAGCAGGGAGCAACCAGCATCCACCTGGAGTGCATTCCCTGCGCCACGTAAAGGATGGTGGAGGCTCCAGCCTGCGGGGGGAGCCTCGAAGAGGGCCTGCAGTTAGAATGACCTGTTCGTTTGTGTTTGTTTGGCGCTGGGGATGGAACCCAGGGCCTCGCACATGCAAGGCAGGCTCTACCACTGAACCACACCCCAGCCCTTTTTATTGTTAGAGACAGGGTCTTGCTGTGTTGTCCCAGCTGGCCTTCAACTTGTGATCCTCCTGCCTCAGCCTCCTGGGCTCCCAAGAGGCTGGGGTTAGACTGTGCCTGGCCACTTTGCTAGGTTTTAAGGGAGGCAGCACCTGCCCCGTAGTGTGAGGACAGTCACATAAGGAGGGAAGTGTAACCGATGTGGCACACGGTGGCGCTGAGCAAATCACCCACCGTCAGCCGCCTCTTGTGACAGCAGCTTCCAGGCAGCAGTGCCAGCCAGGCCCCAGGTTGACGAAAAGTGACCCGCTGAGCAAGTTCCGTCAGCAAGCATGGGTTACGTTTTGTTTTTGTGTTTGTTTCTGCGGTGCTGGGGATTGAACTCAGGGTCTTGTGCTTGCAAGGCAGGCACTTTACCAACTGAGCTACATCCCCTGGGTTACGTTTTTAAGAACTGTGCTGGTAAAGAGCAGGAGAGAGGGACGGTAGGGTCAGAGCAGATGAGAGGGCATCTAAGCCATGGCGGTGGATGGGGAGAGCACAGGGTGGGCATTGGTGGTCCCACAAAGGTAGCAGGTGGGGGGCCTGGAAGAGTGAGAGACGCTGCTCCCGTGGCTCCACAGCACGGGGGCTCGAGGCATAGAGGAGGCAGTCGCTGGGGCTGGACTGGACTGCTCTGGGTACTGGATCGACTCCTGACCCAGCCATGGGTGGCCTTCACCTCCCTGGGCCAGCCAAAGGCAGGGATTCCTGCTGTGGAGCAGGCTGACGACCCTCCAGGGTTGATTTCTCCCATCAGGGAACGTTTCCCCGGGGTGACAGAGCTGAGGATGGCTTCCATGGAGTCTCCCCCGTGAGCGCTTTCCCCCCACAGAACAGCTACGGTGAGCTCTCCGCGGTCACCCGGTGCTCCTCGGCCTGGAGGGGCAGACGCCGCACCCTCCTCCCCAGGCCTCTGATGGCGGCAGGGCTCCTGCTCCCCAGCCTGGCTGACGCCCGCTCTGCTGCAGGAATCTATGACCTCGTGGGTAATGTGTGGGAGTGGACCGAGTCTCCCTACCAGGCCGCTGGCCAGGACATGCGTGTCCTCCGGGGGGCGTCCTGGATCGACACCGCTGACGGTTCTGCCAACCACCGGGCCCGGGTCACCACCAGGTGAGGGAGCCAGGGGCCAGGGTCTGTCCTGGCCGCGGGAGCTGGTGCGGTGCAGCTTCCGTGCGCCCGCCTCCGCTGGGGTGGTGGACACTGGCCGGGAACAGGCAAGGAGAGGAAAGAGCCACGGGCAGCTCTGTGGGGACCTTTCGGCTTACTAACTGAATAGGCGTCCCTCTCATCCTCCCCAGGTGATAGGGGCAGGGCTGGGGGGTAGAGGGCCACATCAGGAGGTCATTGCCAGTAGGCAGGGAATTACTCCAAATTAGGGGGCACATGAAAACCATTTTTTATAATTCTTTGCTTTACAATCAAGAAAAACGTCTTAGGGAGGTCCTGGGCTCCTTACTTCACCCAGATGTTAGTGGTGCACCTGACCTGAGCACCTTCAGGACCCTCTGCTCCATCACCGGCAGGTCCAATTTGGTGGACACCTCTGCAGCTCCTGTCACTGGGTTCCTTAAGGACCGAGTCCACTGTCTGTGGCCTGAGAGGTCAAGGCTACAGAGGTTTCTTTGACACTTTGAAATCTCTGGGTTTTCTTCACCTTTCTCTTCTGGACAAAGCAGAGGAGAACCAGAAGGCCTGGGAGCGGGAAGCTGGGTTTCCTGCTGACCCTTCCTACCACTGCACAGGGTCCTTCTCGCCTCCGATTCTGGCTCTAGGAAATGGGGACTGCAGAGCGGTGGGGACTTGGCACGTGGAGGGAGGCCGTGGGAAACCCTGCCGTACTGTTTTCCCCTCCTGCCTGCAGGTTTGAGGGCTGTGCTGTCCTAAACTACGCACACTTGAGGTGGCTTTAGTGACAGCCAAACCCTGCCCTTGAGTGGCGTCCCTCAGGGCCACTCTGTGTCCCCCTCTCTGTGTCCCTTACTCTGTCCCAAGCCCCAGGAGTGGTGCTCACCCAGGATTTGCCCTCACACAGGTCTTCCTGGCCATGCCGCGCAGGCCTCGGGCACACCAGACCGCAGCAAGGCCTGGGCTGGGCAGGGAGGCTGGGAAGGCCACAGGCCCCTTCTCAACACGGGCTCCTCTGTCCCCTTCTCTGGTGGCAGGATGGGCAACACTCCAGATTCAGCCTCAGACAACCTGGGCTTCCGCTGTGCTTCGGGCGCAGGCCGACCACCTGGAGAGCTGTGAGCAGCCTGTGGGCAGAGACCAGGAGAAAAGCCCCTTGTGCCCAGCTCATCCCCTGACCGTATTCCAAACACCGCCAGACCTGAGCTCTCCAGCTGCAGCTTCAGGGTCGCCCTCCCCTCTCTTCCCATCTTCCACAGACGCCCTTCTCAGGGTGGGCTCACCCTCCGGGGACTGCCCAGTCTATGGGAAGGGGCCTGCCTGCAGGCGCTGGGAGCTGGGGGACTCCTGGGAGCCACGTGCTGACCACACAGGGCCAGATTCCAGAACAGTGGGAACAGAGGACTCCAAAATGCAGTTTTCAAAAAATTTGCAAATCTGTTACCTTCCCTTTCTTCCTGATTCAGAGATCTAACGTTCGCTCAATGCAAAATTCCCTGAAGGCAGCTCTGGTTTCCCAGCAAATTTTTGTAGAAGGAAAAAGCTTCCTTTATCTGCTGCATCTGTAGGGTTTCCCGCCCTTTTCAAGGAACCCCATTTCCACTACCTGTAAAAATGCGGTGGGCTTTTCAAATTTTTTTTAATATACTGGGGATTGAACCTAGGGGTGCACTGCCACTGAGCTACACCCCCATCCTTTTTAATTTTTTGAGACAGGGTCTCCCTAAGTTACCCAGACTGGCCTTGAACTTCACAGGTGTGTGCTGCCTTGCGGGCCCAATGTCAGTCTGGAATAATTTACCAGGTGAAGCTGTGCACCGTGGGAGTCACAAAGCAAATAGTCCAGACGTCTCCCCTCTGGGGTTGATTACGTGTCTGAGGCTTAATTGTGCAGGCCTTCCCTCTGCCTCTCAAAACGTCCCTAGCAAATAACCTGCTCCTGTGGCGTCATCAGCTGTCACTGATACCGAGGAAAACAAGATCATCCAAGCCGTTCACGGAAAGCCAAAAGAAGCCTTTACTACAGCTGGCCAGCGACGATCCCCTTACACCTAAAAGCGGTGTGTGGGGGGATCCGCCAGTTCCTCCGATGCCAGTATTTACAGGGAGGGGGAGAAATTAGGGTGAGCCGTCTCTCCCTGCTGTATTAGGGAGGGGTCATCTCTCCCTCCTGATGGTATTTGAGAATTTTCTCTCTCTTGGGGAGTATAACATCACCCCGTCAATAAACTCACTGCACTTGTGCATCTCAGACATTTCCCTTTTATTCACTTTTGGGCACGGGGGATTGAAGACCCAGGGCTGCTTTCCGCCTGAGCCACATGCCCCCTCTTCATTTTGTATTGAGACGGCGGTCTTTCCAAGTTGCCGAGGCTGGTCTCGACCACACCATCCTCCTGCCTCGACCTCAGAGTCGCAGGGATCGCGGGTGCCGCCACCACACCTGGCTGAACCTCACCCTGGCGCCCTGGGGAAGGGGCTCAACTGCCAGTAACTCCGGGATGGACACCGGCATGGGCGGTGAGGAGCAGGAGGACACATCGGTCGCACCACCCCTGGTCGGCTAGTCGCTGTGCGCTGGTGTCGCGCAGGCCTGGGCGGCCGCCTGGACTCCAGTCCGGCCAGGCGCGCCGCTCAGTAGTCCTCCTCGGCCAGCGAGAGGAGCACGGCCTTGGGCGTGTTCTCGAAGAGCGCGGCCCTGTTCTGCTGCTGCCCCTTCTTCACCCAGTGGCCGTAGATACGGAAAGCGTAGGCGTCGATGAGGCGGCGCAGCGGCCGCAGCGCATAGGGGTCGCGGATGACGATCTCCCGGGTCACCGGCTTCACGCGGCGGTACTGGTAGTAGATCCTCACAGCCGCCAGCACGGTCAGAGCGATCGCCTGCGAAGTGCCACGCTGAGAGCGCCCCCAGGAGGCCACCAGGCCTGCCAGTCCCCC